>JBBCBC010000030.1:11316989-11916989 GCA_037126765.1 Stenogyne calaminthoides | reverse complement strand
AAAATGTTCCTAGTACACTCCAAGCAGTTGGGTCTGAGAAAACAAGTGGTGTGGATGTTCTTGTTGAGGGTAGTTCTTTCTTGAACGACAATAATTTGGACAAAGTAGAAGAATCACTCCCAGGTAGCTCCTGAACTTCTTGTTGGAGTCCAATTGATACCGTCTTTTCTGACTACACATTCTTCTTCTTGTAGGAAAGGGTCGATTTGGTAGGAGATCGTTTCTACTAGATGAAAACCGATGCACAACATATAACATATCGTTGTCTCTTCCTGTTGCCAGCTCAGAGTCTATATTCTCAACGTTTGATGGAGAAATGAAGCAGTTAATTCCTGTAAGAATGTCTAGGGGGAGGAAACCCCCATTCTCAACCATCTCTACTTAAAAATATTCTTTTTCGTTAAGGTATTAAGTTTGATTCTTTTAGAACCAAGAGAAATGTTTTTTTTTCCAACTATACCCTTTTAATTATTGGATAAAGTTAAGCCCGTACTATCATTTTTATGCTTGTACTTCCACCTCATGTTACCATTATTCTGAAACTCGTACCACTATATGTTAATCCTGTGTACCACTATTTTTTTAGTTGACTTTCCAAAATAATATTCTCTTGGCTACAAAAGAATGATTTCAAACTCTGACATAATAATGTTTCTATATTAAGCTATTTATATTGTATATCTTACTACTCATCTTCGTGCATTACTTTTCTCAAACTTGTATTACATTTTTGTTGACCAGGTAGGACTTTATTCAGATCATTCATACGCTAGGAGCATGTCTCGATTTGCTGCATCTCTTGGATCCATTGCCTGGAAAGTTGCTTCTAAGAGGATCGAACAAGCACTGCCTCAAGGATTCAAGTTTGGTCAAGGGTGGGTAGGTGAGTATGAGCCACTTCCAACTCCTGTTCTAATGCTGGAAAATTGTTGTGTGAATGAACCACCATTTTTAAGGAAACCACAGCCCGTTGCTCGTTCTAAAAACTTTGAAAAGATCCCTACAATCCCAGATTTTTGTAAGGAAACCCCACGTAAAGAATCATTTTTGGGGCAAAACTTGCCGTTTCTTGGTCCTACTGAAATTAGACCGCTGATCAGAGGGAACAATTCAGTGATGAACCCGTCTTTCTTGATCAAACCTAGTGGTCCTCATAATCTCGGTTACCATCATCAGAATCTTCAATCCCGGGCTTTGCTTGAATCTGAAAAGAAGGTCGAATTGAATAGTCCACCAATGTTAAATAATAAACCTAGTGGTACTCATAATCTCGGTTACCATCATCAGAATCTTCAATCCCGGGCTTTGCTTGAATCTGAGAAGAAGGTGGAATTGAATAGTCCACCAATGTTAAATAATAAACCTAGTGGTCCTCATAACCTCGGTTACCATCATCAGAATCTTCAATCCCGGGCTTTGCTTGAATCTGAGAAGAAGGTCGAATTGAATAGTCCACCAATGTTAAATAATAATGCTGCTGATTCAGTTGCCACCAAACAGTTCCCAAAGAGTTCAGAAACGGAAGCTTCTAGACCGATGGATTTCTCTTCGAAGAACATCAACTTCTCGCGATCTGGATCTTTTAAACAGCCCGATAATGGGGTTTCTTATGGAGGTGCGCCCAATGGAAAAGTCATCAGTAATAGAGTGGATGGTGGTAATACTATAGCTTCTGATTTAGCAAAACCGGGCAAGCATTACCAACATGAACTGGGTCAAGGTCTCAGTGACCCTGTCCAGATGATGAGAAAGTTGGCTGATAACACGCATAATCAACAAAAACCCTCGAATCAATCACCAAAAGGCAATGGATGGAACGGAAATGATCCGAACAATGCTGCTGCAGCCGCTGCACGTGCATGGATGTCTGTAGGGGCAGGAGGGCTGAGACCTGTTTCTGAAAATGCAAGTTCACATGCACATGCAAACTCAAATTCAAATGTAAATGTGAACAGGAACAAGATGTACGGTGAAGCACCGTACCATTCTCCTCGTGATATGAGGCCACAACAAGTATCACAGTTTCGAGGAGGAGAGATTCGTCCTGGTTCTGCGCTTCACGCGTTTGTACCACATGGTACAATGCCGATGATAGTAGGGAATCATCATCAAGTACAGTTTCAGAACCAGCGAATGGTTTTTCCGGCTGCCGATTTGTCGAGGTTCCAGAATTGGGGCCCACAAATGCACTCAAGGCAGAGACAGGAATCACTACCTCCAGACTTGAATATAGGGTTTCAATCCTCGGGGTCGCCAGGTAGGCCCTCTTCTGGTGTTCTCGTTGATTCTCAGCAGCCCGATCTGGCTCTACAGCTCTGAGGAATGCTGATTTTGATGGACGCGTTATCCTGTGTTTCGGATTAGGGTTAGAGTAGGTAGACGAGGATAGAAGATGGTGGAGTTGCAGTCGAGAATTAAGAGGATTGATTGATTTCATTTTCAGGAGAAATAATTAATCTAGTGTTTGTAGATTAAGTTTAGTAGTAGTAGGAGGGTGAAATTAAGGCGATGGATGACGATTATTTCCCTTCTATATATATTCCGACTTGTCTTTATTCTTCCAACCTACTGATTTCTGTCACCTTTCCATGTAGTGTTGAGGTTTCTTCAAGAGATGTAAGTTAACTTGAGGTTTGATGCATACCACATGTTGATTTGATTGATGATAATAATTTCTCACTGAAAAATTGATCATTCTCGACCCTATTTCTGCTTCTAACTTGGTTAGTAGTTGTTTCACTGGCTATTTTGGAGTGGAACTTTAAAATGGAGCTTGTGTTTTTCTCCAACCTTACTATTTTGAAAGAGGTAATATTGCAGTTACATTCCCCTGTGTCATTTTCTCATGTTTCAAATATATTTCACTTCTTGGATCTTTAACACATGGATCCAGGATTATGGTTGACCATTGGATAATATTTTAATTTTCACTCTGTGTCATTTTCTCATGCTCTAAATATATTTCATTTTTTGGGTCTTTAACACATGGATCCAGGATTATGGTTGGTCATTGGATAATATTTTAATTTTCACTTGTCATACATATGTAATATGGAACATGGAGTGGAACACTGAAAACTGAACATATAATATCATTTGGTAATATTGTATGAGGCCCTTACATATTATGTCGAAAAACAAGTTTTAGAAAAATACACATTTTCAAATAGGCTAAGTCTTATATGTATCCAGATGCACTATGCATTCATAGTCATTTTAGAACTATATAACTTTTTATATTGAAAGATGTAACATGTTCACTCTGAACTGTGCAATTATTTTTTTCGTATTAATAGTTCCACAATTCAGTGCAAATAAATTACACTTTTCAATATAATAAATTGTATGATTTTAAAATGCAATATAAGCGTGTTGATAGTCGTCTTATGTGAAAAATATGTCGTGGCTGTGTTGATTGACAACTAAACAAAATAAAATACACGTGTGACGAGCACAAGTGCAAAGTGGCGAGCACAAGTGTATGTTTGAAATGGAGAACACGTATGTGAGATATAACGACAACAAGGATTTGGTGACTCAGTTCGTCAGGAATGACTACATCTGGGGCGTACCAAGTCAGAGTAATTTTATTAGTGATTTGGGGATGTGGCGAGCACAAATATGATGTGGAATGGAGAGTGAATATCAAAGCAACATGTCGGAAAAATCCTCTTCTCTGGCCCTCTGAGGACCTATTTATACTATTCTGCCAAGCTGGTGCTGGCACTGCGAGCAGGAGCTGACCTTTCTTGCTCAACAAGATTGCAAGAGGTGTCGACACGTATCTTGTTTGTGCTCTCCGGGTCGACATCTGTCTTTGCTTACTTGTGAAGACTTTGTCTTGTCGTCCAGGTGGCGTTGCTTAGCAGGTGGTTTGGTCTTGTGTTCGCCCAGTGAGGTGAGCACCCTTACCTTCTGACTGATTTCATGGTATCTGCCCCGTGTTTGCCAATGTGGTTTGGTGTACACGGGCCTTGCCTTTGTTGAGTCTCCTGGCTTCTCTCCTCGTGCTCGCCATGTGGGCGAGCACGCGCTATTGTTATGGTTGACTTTGTGGTTGCTTGGATGAACCATCTAACAAGGTGGATAAACGATGGGCCTTCTGGGGCTTTTCGAATGACTGGAGTAAGTTCAGTTCAGACAACTCCCGATTGCTACTGTTTTCACCCCCTGTTCGCCGATTTTTCTACTCGGCCCGTACTTGTGCTCGCCTGCCACGACGAGCATGTGCATGGTCCCTGGGCGAGCATATAGGTTAGATGAGCGAGGTTACCTTTGATATGTTGTGGTCGCCCTAGCTGGCGAGTGTGAATTATGTCCCGGCCAAACCCTTGCTAACGTCGGTGTGGTCGTCCTTAGTGTGGTCGTGCTCGTCCGGACTGGTATGACCAGTGCTCATCCAGACTGGTGTGGCCCGTGCTCGTCTACTTGTGCTCGTCCGGACTGGTGTGGCCCGTGTTCGTCCACCTGTTCATTTGGTGGACACGTGGTAGGTGGTCTTTAACCGGTAGCTGATCGGTTATAATAAAGCGCACTGTGCACCTGGATGTATATCAGTCTTATCCTAAAGCTAAAATGACAGTGAACCAGAAGAGAGGGGTTAAAACATAAAACAACGAGAAATGGGGGACTATTTCATAAATATATTGAAATCAGCCGGAAATATTTATTTGCAAGTTTGACCTCAATGTAAACCCCACGTCCTTCAACCACGGCCACCTCATTTTCTCTCTCCACTTTTCTCCTTGAATTCTTCACCACCTGGTAAATTCTCAGGCCAACAATTACACAATCAATTACATTTTAAATTAAATACAAAACCCAAAAACTGGCAGGGCTTTTGAATTGATCGGAAAAATCCGCAGAATCACGGTTGCAATATCGCCGACGACAACAATGTCAATGGCGATTTGCAACCGCGACGAAGGGGGCGGTGAAATTAGGTTTGAGGAGGAGGAGCCACATATTGCATCCGGCGGCGACGCGGCGGTGTATAAGAAAGGGGCGTGGAGCAAGGAGGAGGATGAGATGCTGAAAAAGGCGGTGCAGGAACAGGGGATTAAAAATTGGGTCGTAATTGAGAAAACTTCGGGTTTAGGGAGACCCGCGAAGAATTGTAGGTTGAGATGGTTGAATTATTTGAGGCCTAATTTGAAGAAATTTCCATTTACGGAAGATGAGGAGAAATTGATTGTTGAATTGCATTCCAAATTTGGGAACAGCTGGGCTCGAATTGCAAACCAGGTTTGTATGCAAATTCTCTTCTCTCTATATATCGTGTTTATAAGTTTTCGTAATCAATTCCAATTGCCATATATGAAAAATGTTCAAATTACTTGAAATTATATCCGTAATCATGCTGAATCGTGCTTATAATCTGCGTATACTGTGTTGCACTATTTGTAACGAGATGAGAAGGTTTTAGGGTTGTGATCTCATATGAAAAGAGTTGTGATATTTACTCAATACAATCGTTTTAACAAGGTGTAAGAGTAGATTGAATTGATTTGATCAGGTTTGAACGCATCACAAAACAATAGGGCTTTTCCCCCCAAAATGCTTAGTTCTCTGTGATGATATACTAATAAACACTGGATTTGGTAATTATTTCATTCCAATTATCATAAACAACCCAAAATGGCCCAGAAACAGAGCTGAGCTTTATGTATGGGGTCATATGAAGGCCAAGAAAGTAAAAGAAAATATCATTTTTAGTCCGAAAACATCGGACAATTTCATTTTTTTAGTGTTGTAACTTTTTACTTTTTTAATTTTAATCCTGAATGTGGCAATTTCAGTTTTTTTTTTTCGGAAATTTTAAATTCTCGTTGGAATAAGCAGGTGCACTTCACGTGACGCTTCAAATTTAATTTTTTTTTGTTTTGTTTCATAACAGTCCACTTGTGTAGTTTGCCGGAAAATTAAAAAATCTCAATTTTGAGGAGCACATGCTTATTCCGACAAGATTTTAAAATTTCCGACAAAAAATATTGAAATTGACACATTCAGGGCTAAAAATAAAAAAGTAAAAAATTATAGGACAAAAAATGGAATCGTCCAAAGTTATAGGACTAAAAATAATATTTTCTCAGAAAGTTATAAATAATATTAGAATTGAAAAAAGCTGCTTTTCTTCAAAAAAAAACAATTGCATATGACTTTAAAGGAGTTGACAATATAATCTTTTTTTTTTTGAACTATAATTTTTTAAAATAAAATGATATCAAGGCCAATTATTATTTAATTTTCCCAATTACAAGATAGTACCTTTTTTTTAATTTGTAGTATTACAAATTATAAATTTGCCTCTCTATCACATGTTTCTCTCATTTGCAAAGTAAATAATAATAATATGGAGGGTGTATGTTTATACAGTTACCAGGGAGATCAGACAATGAGATCAAGAATTTCTGGCATAAGAGAGCCAAGAAATGCAAGAGAGAGAAACTCCCAATCTATCCATCTCAAGAGAAGCAGCAAAGCCAAAGCCACACAAATTCTAGTATTATTATTGATGAAGCCTACAATATTAATGCTAATTGCAATAATAACCATCATACATTCCAACCACCTACTCCAAATATAGTAAACCATACATCTGATAATGCACCTTTCATCCATTCACCCCAATCTATAATTTCCACACAACCCCAATTTCTCTCTTCACCAACCACCACTCTCCTTAATACCCCAACTTCTCTAACTCACAACACATTATTTTTATCACCACCATCATCGTCCTCGCATCAACCAACTGAAACCGATTTCTCCATCTCCGATCATCTCCAGCCCCCTTTCTACACCCAAGAAGGTGGTGGTGGTGCCGCCTCCCTCAAACCTCCTCCGCTCCTTTCCTCCGCCCCTTTAAGGCTGTTCTTGAGAACAAAGACTCAATTCCCACCACATTTGGATTCTTCTCTCCAAATGGAGTCGCCGAGATCACCTCTCAAACTCAATTTATCACCAACCGGAGCTGCTGCTCCACTTTCTCCACTCAAATTGCGGTTATCTGCCCCCATGCCTTTGGAAACTTGTGTCCAGTCTAATCTATCGATTCCTGATGCAAAAGGTGAGTTGAGTTCACCTTCGTCAGCTGCTCAAATGACAGTCGAAACTGATGGTGATGCTCCTATGCGTTCATCCCTTGCAGTTCAAGGAGAGCACCCTTCAATCCAATTTTCTCCACCAGAAAATTCACAGGTGGAAACTGATGGTAATTTGGAGATAATGGAGGAACTTAGAAAAGCTCAAGCAAGGGTACGGTTCCTGAAGAACAAGTTGAAGAAGAAGAGTTCAAGAAACCAACATCTACGCAGTGAATGTCCAGAGACAACACTGGACGAAAGTTCAAGCCAAAGTACAATAAAAGATTGTTCTTTATCCCGAACTAGCTCAAGATCAGATCTCGTAGGTGGCAATGCACCACCTAAAACCCCGAGGAAAAAAGACGTAAGAAGAAAAGGTGATGCAAATGGGATCTTTACACCAGAAGGTTCACAAGTTAAAAAAGCCAGGAAAGGGAAGACCGAAAGTTCAGGATCAAAAATTTCGTCCGAGAAAAGTTTGCCAAAAGAAGAAGATTCACAGAGTGAAATCTTGAGGAGGACAAACTCGGAGAATATTCTTGATCATCTTAACAGCCAACACATTGTTTCACAAGGTTTTGCAGATAAATGTTCGTCTTCTATGGAAGGCTTCCTTAGTGAGAGTTCTGCCCTTTTGCAGGACGATTTCTTTAAAGGGGATTTGTACGGTCAAACATCTTTGATCGAAAACCCGTTTTCTTCACAGAGACACGCTCCTCTGGTAGTTGATTTTGCACCAGTATACAGCCAAAGTAGTGCCACAAAACCTGGCGATGAGAATGGCCAATTAGTAAGCTATTTTCAACCAGATGATCTTGGTTTTAGTTTCATGGATGATTTGTTAATGCACCAAAACACGACGTCAGAAGATCTGCTAGATTTTGACTTTCTGAGATGTGAACATTTCTCTCTGCAAAACTCTGCTGGATGTTCATCAGAATCACAACTGCAGCACCAATACCGCGCACCTGATCTTCTCAACTCCAGCTATCAAACTTGTAAGGAGCTGATGGAACAAGAATCTCAAACAGCAAAGATTGATGAATCGGGTTTTGTACAGCATCAAATCCCTGATACCAGCCTGTTTGATTCAAGATACATGATGGGTTTCGAACATGAAATGGAAGGTTTATTTGCCGACAACTTATGGCCGCAAGGCCAAATGGAAGCCCATGATCAGACGTTTTCAGTAAACCGGGTTGACTCGGTTATTAACCCGATGGAATCCATGATGGATTGGAACAACGAATCAACATCTGGCTACAAAGGTGGCTATCTCTAGAGGACGAACTGTGTCATTCAAAGCTCGTTGTAAAATACCTTACATGATGATCTGTGCTATTATGTTAACCTACGTGGTTGTCCAGCAATAGCAAGGCAAAACGAAGATCATGCTCGAAGAATTATCAAGTCTGCTCAAATTGTCCCAACAGCAGTTACAAAATTCCTATTAACAAAGCTTCTGCAGAGCTGTCTTTGATATGGTAATTGATCTCGACATTTCATCAACATCACAGCTTAATGGAGATTGAATTCTATTCAAGAATTTTTGGCAAAGATGGTAACTCAAGCTGGAGATATTTGTAATTAGAAAAATACTTGTACACTACTTATGTGAATACTATAGCTTCTGTACTTATAACACCAGAAATAGAATTAACCGTGGTGTCAATCTGTTATTCTTCTTGTCACAGTAACATCACAAAAAACTCAAAGTATCAATTATACATAATTGCATATTTATCGAATTCATAGATCTGCTGACATTCTTCATTTCCATATGAGAAATTATGATTCTTACTAAAGAATAGAGAGTCCAACTTATAACAAGTAGAAGCAAATAAAACAAATAAGATATCTATATTCTTGCAAATATATCATAATGAAACTGAAACTTTATATAATTAACTTTATATAATTAACAGTCATCATAGTAATAAGTAATAACATCTTCCAATTAAAATAAGAAAACAGTACTTGCGATTCGACACTCTTCTTTGAGAAGATAACACCAGAGAGAGAATTATTAACGAGAATTTACAAGGTGACTATACACATATAGCTCGACTGAACTTCCACCTTAGAACGATCCAAAAGTGTTCTCCCCACTGTAAGTCATGTATAGGAAACCATCCTCGTCTTTGTTTTCCTCATAGATTGCAGACATCATTGCAGCTGCATAATTCATAAAGCAATACGTTATAAAGGAAAAGAAAACACTGGATACAAAATTAAATTCATACAAGAGCATATAAGTTTCTCCTTACCAGTAGGAGGGAGGATGTTTTTGACAAAGATAAAGATGGCTTTCTCAGCACTGAGCTTAATTCTTTTGCGCACAACATATACAAATTGCCCAACAGTCAGATCAGCAGGAACTAGATATCTGCATTTTTTACACCAAACATCGTTATAAGTCTACGAACATTTAAAAAAAAAAACGAGAGGATCTGTATGTCACCCAAAAAGAATTATCCCTTGGCAAATATGAAGGCCAGCAAAACTAATGGACAAGTACTTAAATATAAAGTAACTACCTCCAGAAGCCAGCATTATTTCAAATTTTGTTCATAACTAGAGGTTTCAGAATTCGATGGCTTTTTTAGACATGTATGTAGCCCATGTTCTGAAAATTGATAACAATAAGAATAATCATATCTAGAGACTTATCTTGTAAACCTTTAATATAACAAGCACGCAAGTTAAAACTCGATAATATTAAATACGAAGGACCAGTGTTGGAAGAAACTGAATATAACTAACTTTTTCTTGTCAATGTCAGGGATGTCACTTCTTTCAGCCTTCTCCACAATAACCTGCACCACAGCAGAAATAAAAGTCACTGATAGTTGAAAGGGGGCAGAACACCCCGAAAAGAACAAACCAAGAGGCATTAGAACAAATTGAACATCGACTTTTTTAATACCGGAATTCTGTCAGGGTACTTCTCCCTGATACGAGCAGCTTCAGCCTGTCGCCTCTCTGCAGCATGTTTCAGATCAGTATTATGACCAAACCCCAAAAGCAACAAACAAAGGGAACAACACAAAGGTAGGCAATGATATAACTTTCAAAACAGAAGAGAGGACACAACCTTCAAGGCATGTAACAACAAAGGCAAGGGATAAAACGAATTCAAGCAGATAATTTTAGCTTCAATAGTATTACAGAACCAAGAACAGAACAATGCAAAATCAAAATGCCCAAGCATTACTAGATACAAACCAAATTGTAGTGAGCTTATAACTCAATCCTATTTCTCAACCCCACTTCTCCAGAAATATACAAACTGATTCTTTATCTTTAAGTTCATTACAAGCAAAAATAAAGCATCACAAATACAACTACAACAAGCCCATAACTAATCCATGCATCAGAGTAAAACAACAGCCCAAGTGAGTCAATTCCAACAAAATACACATAACGCAATAATCTGATACCTATATCACCAGTACAGATGACCGAAAGCAGCCACTACAACATCGTGCAACAAATAAAAAGACCCAGATCAAGAAAATCCAGACAGATCCCAAATTGAATAATAAACTTCAACAAAATAAAATCAACACAAAGATTTAACGGGATTCAAGTCCATACGATAAAAACCCCCCGATCAATTAAAAGGAAAAAAAAGATCGGAAGAATTAGGTCAATCAACGAAGAATCATACCAAGGGGGTGTTCCAACTTGAAGGAGCTTTTAGCCATGGCGTCCGGCAGAAAGCAATCGATTGGCTAGCGGAGAGAATTAGGGATCAAATTGTTGCCCTAAAAGAAGATACGATCGAAGCAGATTGACCGATTAATCAGAGAGAGATAAATATGCGGATATAAATAGAGGTTGAACCCTACGGGATATCAATAGAGTTTTGAGAAATCCTTCTTTGATTTTATCTCTTCAGTGGGGAACAAGCAACCCTGCCCTTGGTACTTAATTAATTAACATCTTATTTTATAATGAATTTGCAATTTTTAGCTTTAAATTTAGTGTGTCTTTTATATGTATTCAAGTGCATTGTGTATTTATAATGTATTTTAAAATTATATAATTTGTTATATTCAAATATACAGTTTATTTATATTGAATCGTGTAATTATTTTTTCATATTAATAATTACACGGTTCAGTGTAAATAAATTGTATATTTTAATATAATAAATTATATAATTTTAAAATGTAATGAGTGCACGATGATCAATACCAGACTTAGCTTTAAATTTAAAATAAAAATAAAAGATATGATGCCTTTTGCTGTAGTAAATGATTATGATTATTTTTTTGGAAAATATGGGAAATATGTAAATTTGTGGTAGGATTGAAACGAATTAAATCAGATATTGTAGTATTCGATTTGACTTGTTGAACTATCCAAAATTTCATATACATTTAAAAATTCGAATTTTAAATATAATTGATAGTATTTGATATTTTTTTTTTTTTTGAAGGGAGTAGTATTTGATAATTGATAGTATTCGAACATTTGATTCCAGATTTTTAGTTCTCATATTTTTTTTAAAAGTATATAAATTTTTAAAGAAAATATAATTTTTATCTAAAATTATTCATAAGTTGTTCACTAACTCTAATATTTATTCCTATTACTCATTTTTCAATAAATTCATAATATATATTAATAATTTATTATATTGAAATAAATATATTAATCTAATATATGTGAATATCATATCGAATACAATGATGTTCACATTTGAGTTTTAATACTTTTCGAATCAAGTGAATTTATATTCGAATTTGAATATTTCGTACCTAAATCTTAATATTCAAATACAAAAACCGAAATGAGAAAAAAATATTATATTCTTTTACATCTCTATGTTGTGGTGTTCATTTTAAATATAGTGTGTATAAATTGTAATTGAAATGACAACGATAAATTTGTTCATAGTATGAAATTGATCTTGTTATATTTATAAATTGATATCATCGTTCCTATAAATTAACAATAATAACATTTAATTTTATGATATTAGTTTATAAGTGTAATAATATCAGTTTATAAATGTAATAGTATAAGTTTATAAGTATAATTATATAAATTTTATACTATGAATAAGCATCACTGGAGACTTACTCAAAACACTAATAAAAAAATATGAGATAAAGTATATATTAATTTTAATTTTCACAATCTCTTCTGTGAAATTTATTCATAGTATAAAACTCATACCATTACACTTACAAAGTGATACCACTACTCTTATAAATTAGTATTTATAATATTTAACACTATGATTCAGTTTATAAATGTAATGGTTTCAATTGATAAGTACATTAGTATTAATTTGTAAGTATAAATTTTATACTATGAACAAGTTTCACTGAAAATCTATTCTTTAATTTTTACTGTAAATTTAGTGATTTGAATAAAGGAAAATTATATATAAATTTATCACGACTTTTCATAATCACTTAATAATTAATATGAGATGTATGATTAGGGATGGTTCGGTAATGTATATCGAAAATTTCATTCCATTTGTATATTGTATCAAATATTTTGGTATCTGAAAATGCATATCAATGTCGTATCGAAAATTTCGATACACTAGAATTTGATAGTTTAGGTATTTAAAAAATACATATCGATATTGTACCGAAATTTTATGAACGATATCGATATTTCATACAAAAGAATTATAGTATATATATGGTTCCATATCAAAACTTCAATCTACCAAAATTGATATACAATATTGATACACAATTTAAGATTTTATAAAATAATATTATCGAAAATAATGAATTTATTTCGATACTTCAGTATCAAAATACCTAATATTCTAAGTATGCTTTTCGATACATAAAAATTTCGATATACCTAAAATTTAGATATATTTTGTAGGTTTTGGTGCGATAAGTGTCGTATTACGAGATTTTTTCAATATTGTTTGTGTAAAAAACTGATAACTACAGTTGAGAATCGACATTTACTACCAGATACATTTCTAAAATTTCTCACAACCAACTACAATAATATAAAGTCAATCATCCTAATTTGCCCTCAACAATATATATACTTAAATGAATTGTATTTACCCCTATTTGATTGAAATGACAGTTTGAAATTGTTGTGTGCATATCGCGCGAGCTGGGCCCAAACCCACACTTCGCCGGCACGGACCGAATCTATAACCAAGAAAGACATCAACTATATCGATGATCGAGAAGCTTCAGTTAGAATTAGACGCACCGCGAGCTCACTGACCTCGCGTTCACCCGAGGTCAATGCATTAACTACGATAAGACGTATGTCAGAGAGTTGGTGCAGGTGATCATTCCTGAAAGGGGATTGAGTCAGAGAGAATCCGATGAAGGACGGGACAGGACGACTTGTCAGTGTACGAAAATGGCTAATTCCCTGCAAACCTGGGAATTACCTCGATCGAGGTACAAATCAGGGTTGCGAGGTGCTCTCTACAACGAACGACTTCCAGTGACCTCCAGGGCAAATCAAATCAGTCTTGTAGCATTTAATGTCTTGCAGAATAACTTTCGGCTAATTGTACTAGTAAACCGAGAGAGTGAACTCCACTCTCCCAACACTATAAATAGGGCTCATTTATGACCTAAAAAAGGAGAGAATTCAATACCCTACCAAACCTCTTGCAAATTCATTACTCAAACTCTTATTCTCTCAAGCAATCATAAATCAACAAATACAATCCATATCATACATTTATTGTTTGTGTCACTAAGATCATTAAGCCACATCTTAATCCCTAATCTCGATATTTTAGTGCACAACAATTGGCGCTAGAAGGAGGGTACTCTTTAAGAAAAATAGTGTTAAAGTGTTAGTTTTTTCTTATTGGAGTATTCCTCACAAATCTTCGACAAAAACCACTTTTATTCACCCGAAATCCCCTCTCAACATCCTTAAGTATGTCTCAAGCTACTCTCATCTCCAAGAGAGGAGCCGCCTCAGCCTCACGTCGCCCCGGAGGAGAGGGGATCAGCGGCCCAGCAGTTAGCAACCGCAAAGCCGGGGGACTCGCCGCCGGAATCGCCCAGAAACTTGAACAAATTCGCACCCCTAAGGATATTGATGAGGCCATCGCGGAGTTACGCCGAAAATAGGCCGAAATGAAAATCTTTGATGGCGACCTGCGCCACAGTCTGAACCAGAAGGCCCAAAGCAAGGGCAAAGGCCAAATGCACGAGGAGTCTCGCAACGAGGAACCTCTCCACGAAAAGTCTCGCCATGGGGGACATCGCTTCGAAGGACCTCACCGCGAGGGAAGCCAGGAAGCCAACTCCAGCGGGACCCAATGCACCCTAGTCTATCGGCGCAATCCGAATGAAGGACCAAACCCCATCCACAGGCGTTTGTTCTTAGAAGGTTTCAGTTGCGGCCCGCACCGAGGTCGCGGACCCCAGCGATATCAGCCCAGGCAGATGCAGCGCGACCATGCTGAGCCCGAAAGATCTGGTTAGTAGCCCAAGGCAGACCCAGATAGCGGATATCGGCGAAGGATCGACTCGGGCGAAGTCCCTCACCCCGCAGGTCAGAAAGGATCCCATCGCCGTACAGACGCCGTCGGACCCCATCACCTTGCCGACAAGAGAGAAATGCCCAACCTCGCCCTCATCGCGACGAGATCGCAGGACAAGATAATTCTCCGCAGATGGCCTCCATCCTCCAAAATATCAAAGATCTCCAAGAACATTTAGCGAACAAAGGTGGAATACCCCTTACCACCAAGATTCCCATCTCGCCGCTATCACCCACAGTCATGCTCGCCCCGGTACAAATCAAGATCAACGTGAACTCCATTGCGCAGTACAATGGCGACTTCGATCCAATCAATCATGTGAGCAAGTACACCTCCTACATGAACTCAATGGGAGCGACGGATGCCACCCAATGCTGACTTTTCCCACTCACTCTAGGCGACCAGACCTATTGTTGGTTCAACACCCTGCCACCGACCTCCGTGGAATCATTCCACCAGATGACCCAACTGTTCCTCACCCACTTTGCTTCATTGACCCTGCACAAAGGAACTAAACAACGTCTGGCGAATGTCTACCAGCTCGACGACGAGTCGGACCGAACATACATCGATCGCATAGACAAGCTCATCATGAAAGGCGAGCCACTAGGGGACGAAGCCAAGGTCTTAGGGGTGGTTCACGGCCTAAAGAAAGAAACCAAGCTCTGGAAGATGATGAACAAAGATTACCCGTCAAGCTATGCCGATTTCCAATATAGAGCGGGCATTATGACCACCAATGTCGAGATACTCGCATCAAGATTGGGTGAGCAACGACCTAGCGAGGTGAAAGTCGAAGTCAAAAATCCAGATCCGAAGTCTAAGAAACCTTTCAGGAAACTCGGACTCACGAACTACCGAGCTCCGAGATCATTCAAGCCATTCGACAATGCTATCGAGGTGAAACTCCTCGAAATGCTAACTATGAATCCAGCCCAGATTTTTCAAGCGATCAGAGGTAGACAGCAGCTTCCTCCCGCCAGAGAGTTAATTCAAGACACCTCCAAGCTTAACCCGAGGAAATTCTGCAACTATCACAATACCATTGGGCACACCACTGAGCATAGCCGCGACCTGCAAAGAGAGCTTTGGAAGTTATTCGAAGAAGGAAAGTTGGTCAGGTTTGTCAAGCCAAGGCAACAACCAGATCAACAACATGCACCCCCCCGGGAAATCAACTCGACCAGGGTAAGCGAGGTCCGCAAATCCAGGAGGGTGCCGAGAATAGAGTTATCCATATGATCTGCCCATCAGGAGGCACCCTCGGTGGTTTCCTCCCAGCAGTGTCTCTATCCAACCGACGTCAGAAGACAGAGATGTGTGCCCTCGATAATACCGTGTTAAGCTGCCTCCCAGTCAACACCATCACCCCGAACTTGAAGCAACTCACTTTCACCGATGAAGACAAAGATGGAGTGGTTTACCCAAACTGGGACCCACTCGTGATTTCAGCCAGAATAATGGGGGCTTTGGTTCATCGCATCATGATTGATAACAGGGCTTTCTGCAACATCCTCTTCAAGAAGACACTGGACCTTCTCGGCGATTTCCACTCTTACTTCAAGCCCTGCGAGGTCGGGATCCGAGGATTTGGAAGCCAGTCCATCGAAGCCTACGGGATGATCTGTCTGTCAGTGGAGATCACCTCAACTCTGGATACTGAAGTGAAAGCAACCAGGAAACTCGATTTGTGATAATTGACATCCCCTCAAATTTGGATCACCTAAACTCTGGATACCGAAGTGAAAGTAACCAGACAGCTCGATTTGTGATAATTGACATCCCCTCAAATTTCAACGCCTTCTTCACCTTTCGAACACGAATTCGGGGCTGAGACCTCATCCTATTTCTATTGTATTAAGTTTCCCAGATCTGACGGGAAGATTGGCACCATTAAGGGTGACCAGATTGCTGCAAGAAAGTGTTTAACTTACACCCGTGTCAGTTTAAATTCCGCATTTTATTTCGGTAGGAAACCCGAGGTGGGACAAGGTTGTATGAACCAAATCCCACCCCGGAAAGAAAGAGAAAATAATGAAATGAAAATAGATGATGTAATAAAAGAAAGTGCAATACCTATGGAAGTCGACGTCATAGCCAAAGAAGTCCAGAATTTAGCAAATGGCACTTCGCAGGAACTGCCTGATTTAGAACCTCGCCTCGGTTTCGAGCTAATGGAGATAGATCCTGCCCAGTGAGAATCTAGTCTTGATCCCATAACGGAAAGAAACGACCAGCGAGCAATTCCTATCAAAGAGCTTGAGACAATACCAGTCAACCCCGATCGACCAGAGATGAGCATAACCATCGGGACCCAATTACCCAGCGATCTGTGAACCCAGATGATAGATTTCCTCAAACAAAATCTAGATGTGTTTGCGTGGTCACATGAGGACATGATTGGTATCGACCCCGAGGTCGCATGTCACAGGTTAAACATTGATCCGACAAAGAAGCCGGTGTCCCAGAAAAGAAGGAAGTTTGGCCCCGATAAATACGCAGCCTTGGCCGAGGAGGTAAAAAAGTTATTGGATAATAAATTGATTGAGCAAGCGGACCATCCACGGTGGGTAGCCAATGCAGTTTTGGTTAAGAAAGCAAACAACTCTTGGCGATTATGCATCGACTTCACCGATCTCAACGAGGCATGTCCGAAGGACCATTTTCCCATGCCGCATATCGATCACCTCGTGGATAGCACCGCTGTACACAAAATGATGACTTTCATGGACGCATTCGTCGGGTATCATCAGATTGCCATGTACGAAGATGACCAGCAACATACATCTTTTCTAACAGAGAAAAATATATATTGATGGAAAAGAATGCATTTTGGTTTGACGAATACAGGAGCGACCTACCAACGCCTGGTAAACAGAATGTTCGCCGACGAAATAGGAAAGACCATGGAAGTCTACATCGACGACATCGTCATAAAAAGTGAGAGGAAGGAAGATCATCTGGGCCACCTTGCCCGAACTTTCGAGATCCTAATGAAATACAACATGCTACTGAATCCAAAGAAATGTAGTTTCGGAGTTGGCTCAGGAAAATTCCTAGGTCATGTCATCAGTCAACGAGGTATCGAAGACAACCCGATGAAGATTAAAGCCATCATGGACATGAAACCACCTCGCAATATCAAAGAAGTCCAAAGACTGACCGGATGTCTCGCGGCTTTAAATAGATTCGTGTCCAGAATGGGGGACAAGTGCAAGCCTTTCTTCGAAGCCATGAAAAAGGGAAAGTTCTCATGGACCCCGCAGTGCCAGACCGCATTTTTGAAACTCAAAGTATATATGTCCGACCCCCAAATCTTAGCAAAACCCGTCTCAGGAGAGAAGCTCTTTCTGTACCTAGCAGCCTCAGAATCCGCCCTCAGCGCAGTTCTGGTCCGAGCAGAAGGTCAGTTCCACTTGCCAATATATTTCGTTAGCCAAACATTGAACGATGCCGAGCTCAAGTATCCACCACTCGAGAAGCTCGCCTACGCTCTAATCATGAGTGTCCGAAAACTCCGACAGTATTTCTTCGACCACCAAGTAGAAGTTTTAACTACCATGCCACTTCTGAGTAGGTGCTAAAGTGATTAGTGTACCAAATGGTGATCTCGGGATGACGAGGTTGGTGTCTGTCCCCATCATCCCGTTCTGATCTTCAATCTGTTCAAGTAATGCCTGAACAGTGCGGGTAAGTGTGGCGACTTGTGCGTCGCGAAGATGTGAGGTCGGAAAGGCGCCCTGCCTATTTCCGTGATAGGCGACAGAACCACCCTTCGGCATTTCGTGGTGGTGTGCAGCCAGTGCGAATGCGAGGTCATGATCAAGCTGTTCGTCATTTTGGGGCTGAGAATTGGCCTCATCCTCTGCGTTGTGTGGAGCTTTCAGTGCTCCAAAGTTTTCGAGGCGGTCGAACACATTGTTCGAACCCGCCGGTCTTTCAGCGCGAGGGGAGCCGGTAATCCCTGGTATTGATGTTTCTCACCTCCGGGAAGGCCAGTTGGCCTGCGGACTACCCTTTTGGGGTCAGGTGCCCCTTACTTTAGAAGGGCCTGCCCCCTGGGCGATCCTCTTGTTTGGAAGTGATTCTTCTGGGCCGTCGAAGTTAAGCTGCCTCTTACGGAGGACAGCCAGGACGACTTTTTCATCTTCGGGGGTCCGAATGAGATTGTCCCAGTCTGGAGTGGCTGTAGCAGCCCTTCGGTTAGTGTGATGGGAGCTCAGGGAGGCTTCTGCCCCATCATGAGCATCAGCTTCTCGTCTAGCAGCCTCATTCTGGTTATTCGCCATTGTGAATGACTAGATGGTGGGTTTACTTAAGAGTTTTTGGAAAATCAGTAGAATTTTTTTCACAGACGGCGCCAATTATTGTGCCCGATTTATGTTTTCCAGCCAACAAACAATAAACAATGGATAAAATGGAAATTTAAACGATCAAAACAAGTAAAAGACACAAAGTTTGATTACCCAGTCCGTCTTTAAAAAGATTACATCTGGGGACAAACCAAGCCAGGAGTATTTTTACTATCTTCTTAGTTTTAGTACTAAAATACTAACAAAATTCCAACCTCCTTCTAGTATGGCCATGGTGGCCTATTAATACAAGGTTTCCCGCCTCTCGGGCAGGAATTTACATAAGGAATACGCAATAAATGTGGCTTCAATCCCGCTGGCCGGGAAATCCGCTTCGCCTGGTCAGAGGTCGCTGCATTTAGTGCGCGCCAATTGCGGGGCGAACTTCGGGGGTAGATCTTGCGGCTTGCCGCGCATTTTCCAAGTGTGATAGGATATGCGACCTCTGGCAGCCTGTGGGATACCCGTGAGCTATCTGCGACCTGTGACATGTGGCCTGCGACTTCTGGCAGCCTGTGAGCTACTTGCGACCTGTGACCTGTGGCCTGCGACTTCTGGCAGCCTGTGACCTGTGGCTTGCGACTTCTGGCAGCCTATGAGCTACCTGCAACCTGTGACCTGTGACCTGTGGCCGGTGACTTCTGGCAGCCTGTGAGCTACCTGCGACCTGTGACTTGTGGCCGACGACTTCTGGCAGCCTGTGGGATAATTATTATGACTACAACAGTGTCACTTTCTCGATGTATTCTTTGATTTCAGTTATCCAATTGTTCTCCGGAGTTGTGATCTGAAACACTTCCATATGAGTGTTTGACGGGCTTACTTGATCCATCCAAGTTATTTCCTTCACGTCGATGAAGATGCGACCTGCCGAAGGGGTGCTGAGCTTGGTAACAACTATGTTGTCCATGTCCGCAGCGCCTTCCGATGTGGCCAAGCGAGCTAGAGCATATGCCTGTGTGTTTTCCGCTCGAAGTATCAGCTCTATGTGTACTTGTTTGAACTTTTCTATGAGATTCTTTGCTATCTGTTGGTATTTCACCATCTATTCGCCCCTTGTTTCGTATTCTCCCGACATCTGGCATATGACCAGTTGAGAATCGATGTAGACTTTTAATTTTCGTACTCCGATGGCCATTGCCATTTCCAGACCGTTTATCAGTGCCTCATACTCTGCCTCATTGTTGGTGGCGTGAAAATCAAAGCTTATAGTCGTGGTAAAGGATTGTTGCTCGGGACTGATTAGGACCACTCCAGCCCCAGCTCGGGTGCTTGTCGAAGAGCCATCGACGTGCAACGTCTAGGGGACATCGATTGCCCCGAGGCCTTCTCTAGAAAAGTGAGCTCGGTGAGAAAAATAGTGAGGACCTGAGCTTTGATCGCAGTTCACGGCGCTAAAGTGATTCCGAATTGGCCTAACTCAATTGACCACTTCAACAATCGCCCGACTGTATCTGGTTCCCCGACCAGCGACCAAGCAGCGCCTGATGAATGCTCAACAGGGCAACGATGAGTCTAATCGATCCTATATTGAAAGGATCGAGAAGCTCATCCTCGAAGGAGATCCCTTAGGGGATGAGGCGAATCGCCGGCCGGGCCATTGCCGGCCGTAAAAGAGAATCAAGATGTGGCGACATGACCGCGACTATCCAAATGGGCCATAATCGACTTCCTGAGGGCCGAAACCCGACATTTACTACAGAGCTTCTGGAGTCCCGGCTCTCTGACACAGAGGAAGTCGGGGCACCAAAGAGGAGTTCCAAGGGAACTGGGAGCCACCAAAAAGCTCCCAAC
The DNA here is from genome assembly GCA_037126765.1 of Stenogyne calaminthoides. Lineage (NCBI taxonomy): Eukaryota > Viridiplantae > Streptophyta > Magnoliopsida > Lamiales > Lamiaceae > Stenogyne > Stenogyne calaminthoides. The sequence goes on along the minus strand of JBBCBC010000030.1, from coordinate 11,896,245 downwards.
AACTACAAGCCGTTCGAAGAGTCAATTTTTGTGAAGTTGGTGGATGTCCTAGGCACCATTCATGTCTACACGCAGATCAAGGGTCGGGAGTTACTTCTCCCACCTCGCCCAATGAAGAATAAGAACAAGCAGAACTCATACAAGTTTTGCCACTACCACGACCAGGCAGACCACTACACAAGTGAATGCAAGGACCTGCTGAAACAACTTTGGAGGTTGTATGAGGACGGTTTATTGAATGAGTTCGTTAAGCGACCTCAAACGGACAACGAGCCAGATCCTTGAGATCGCTAATCACCCAGCCGTCCCAAACGAGAAAATCTAGCCGAAAGGTCTCTCCACCATTGAAGACACCAAGATGTCTACCTATTAAAGCTTACGAGCTCGAAAATTCATATGGCACAAAGACCCAGTACCCATGAAATGTGACTCACCCGAAGAACTATTTTCAGTAGATCGGGGGTAGCCTTTTTGTACTAGTTTAGCCAAGTCAAATGAAATGTCATATTTATTTTCAAAAATCCTATGTGTTTAAACTGAAGGAGGTAGAGTGAACAAACAACACCTTCCCGAGGTACGACTTTCAACATACTGGTGGCGAGATCGCCACCTTGGCGGTGCGGTCCTCCCCCGACTTTGTAAGACGACTAAGCAAAGTTCATAAATAAGCCGCATCCAAATAAGACTGCAAGAACACATGAAATTCTAAAAGTCGCATAAGGAAATCAAGTCGGCACAATAAAGGGAGGAAAAAGAAATGATTTTCATTACTAATGGAAGGCCCAAGGGCTATTTACATCAAGTCTCGTATAAAGGGGATAGCTACATCAAAATACGAGCACATAAAAGAATTGTACAAAGGGCTCGCTACCTTAGAGTACAAGCACAGAAAAGACTTGTACAAAGAGGCTCGCTACCTAAGAGTACAAGTCGACAAAGACTCAATCTGAGAGGTCCAACTCAAAGTCTGAAAGACAGCATAATACTGCGTCTGAGAGATTAACTCAAAGTCGAAAGCCTGAGATAAGACTCGCACAGAGAGTTTCAACTCAAAGTGCGAGCAGAAACAAGACTCGCACTGAGAGTTTCAACTCAAAGTGCGAGCATAGACAAAGCTCGCGCAGAGAAATTCACCCCAAAGTACGAGCACCGACCTAGCCTCTCGACGAGCTCAACCTCGACAGAACAATTTCAGATGAATAACCCCCAACTTGGGGGGCACGAAGGAGAATCGAGCCCGCAAAGATATGTCAAACTTAATACCAAGAATGTAACTTCAAGTGCGGAAAGCAGAAGAGTCATAATTAGAAGCAGAGGTCAAGACCGACCTCCTAACGAAGTTAAAATCTGCTCTTGGGGGCAATTGTTGTAGTCATAATAATTAGCCCACAGGCTGCCAGAAGTCACCGCCACAGTCACGGTCGCGGTAGCTCACAGCCGCCAAGTCACCAAACCAGTCCACAGTCGCGAGTAGCTCACAGGCTGCCAGAAGTCATAGGCCACAGGTCACAGGCTGCCAGAAGTCGCAGGCCATAGGTCACAGGTCGCAGGTAGCTCACAGGCTGCCAAAATTCGTAGGCCACAAGTCACAGGCCACAAGTCACAGGTCACAGGTAGCTCATGGGTATCCCACAGGCTGCCAGAGGTCGCAGATCCAGTCAACACTTGGAAAACGCGCGGCAAGCCGCAAGATCCACCCCCGAAGTCCGCCCTGCAATTGGCGCGCACTAAATGCAGTGACCTCTGACCCGGCAAGGTGGATTTCTCGGCCAGCGGGATTGAAGCCACATTTATTGTGTATTCCTTATGTAAATTCCCTCCCGAGAGTAGGGAAACCTTGTATAAATAGGCCACCATGGCCATACTAGAAGGAGGTTGGAATTTTGTTAGTATTTTCAGTACTAAAACTAAGAAGATAGTAAAAATACTCCTGGCTTGGTTCGCCCCCAGACGTAGTCTTTTTAAAGACGAACTGGGTAATCAAATTTTGTGTCTTTTACTTGTTTTGATCGTCTAAATTTTAATTTTATCCACTGTTTATTGTTTGTTGGCCGAAAAACATTAACCGAGCACAATAAACACTACCAGGGGACAAGGTCCTAGCTCACCGGCTACAACTGAGAGCAACAAGGTACACCATAATCAACGACCAACTTTACAAGCGAAGTTTCTCGCTACCACTCTTGAAGTGCATCACACAGGAAAAAGGCCAAGTAATTCTGAAGGAAATTCACGAAGGAGATTGCGGAAATCATACCGCAGGTCAGTCTCTCATCTACAAGACAATCAGACAGGGATATTTCTGGTTATCTCTGAGGAGAGATGCAATCGCATACGCGAAAAAGTGTCGCCAATGCCAATTCTTTTCCCCAACCATCAAGCGAACTCCAGAAGAGCTCGCCTCTATCTATAGCCCATGGCCATTTGCAAAGTGGGGGATCAACCTAATTGGTCCTTTCCCAAAAGCCCTAGGAAGTTCGAAGTTCGCAATTGTTGCAGTAGATTACTTTACCAAATGGGCGGAGGCAGAACCTTTGGCGACCATCACACTAGAAAAGATCATCCGTTTCATTTGGAAGAACATTATATGCCATTTCGGCCTTCCACAAGCAATCATCTCGGACAACGGAAAATAATTCGACGGATTTGAGATCGATGCTTTCTTCGCGAAGTGGAAGACCGTGAAGTTATTTTCTACTCCATACCATCCCTAGTCAAATGGGCAAGTCGAAGCCATAAAAAAGATAATCAAACACACATTGAAGACTCAGCTTGATGACTCAAAGGGATTACGGGCTTTCAAACTTCCCAACATCCTTTGGTCATACCGGACTACATTTCGAAATTCGACGGGTGAAACACCTTTCGCCTTAGCTTTTGGAATGGAAGCTGTCATCCTTGCCGAAGTCGCGGTCCGGAGTCATAAGACCTCGCAATCAATCACAGAAGATAATGATCTGGCCTTATCCCTCAGCCTCGATCTCCTCGAAGAAAGAAGACTCGAAGTTGATCTGAAGAATGCGAGTTACAAGCAAAAATCTGAGAAATATTACAACTCGAAAGCCAAAATTCAGAGATTCAGAATCGGTGACCTCGTCCTAAGAAAGATCATTGGAGTCCAAAAGGAAGTTTTTGGCCCGACCTGGGAAGGCCCTATGAGAATCTCGAAATGTCTACTCAATAGGGCTTATGAGCTCGAAGACACAAAAGGCATTCCTGCACAGTATTCATGGAATGTGACCTACCTGAAGAAGTTTTACCAGTAATCCCCTAATTATAGTCATGCATTTTATTTTTCTAAAGTCATCAAAATTAGAAATAAAATCAAGTCTGCTACGATTCTTTACGAGTTAAAATTTGTTACAAAGTTTTTGAAACTTTTCACATTCACGAACTTGGGGGACTGGCCCCCGACCTCTCACGAGTTTGGTCTAAAATAGAGTTCGGTCTCATGCCTTATCAAAGTCGACTAAGCCAAAAACTCCAAAGGCAATCAGGTCGCATACCATCTATAAGACGACCTCGGTCGCATGCCTTATCAAAGTCAACTAAGCCAAAAACTCCAAAGGCAATCAGGTCGCATACCATCTATAAGACGACCGCGGTCGCATGCCTTATCAAAGTCGACTAAGCCAAAAATTCCAAAGGCAATCAGGTCGCATACCATCTATAAGACGACCTTGGTCGCATGCCTTATCAAAGTCGACTAAGCCAAAAACTCCAAAGGCAATCAGGTCGCATACCATCTATAAGACGACCTCGGTTCGCATGCCTTATCAAAGTCGACTAAGCCAAAAACTCCAAAGACAATCAGGTCGCATACCATCTATAAGATGACCTCGGTTGCATGTCTTATCAAAGTTGACTAAGCCAAAATCTCCAAAGGCAATCAGGTCGCATACCATCTATAAGATGATCTCGGTCGCATGCCTTATCAAAGTCGACTAAGCCAAAAAATCCAAAGGCAATCAGGTTGCATACCATCTATAAGATGAGTTACGTCGCATGCCTTATCAAGGTCAGCTAAGCCAGAAATTTCTACAAGACAAGTCGCAAAAATTACCAACTAGCAAGCTTGCTACCGTATTCTATAATTCAAAATGTTCGGACATACAAGATAAACTCCGGAAGAATGCAAAATTGTAAGCAACAAGCAAACATTTAAGGGGATAACATGGAAGTAAAAGTAAAGCTAAAAAGTCAGGAAAGCCATTCATTAGCAAAGTCCGAAGGCGAGAAAAGTACCAACGCCCGAAGGCAACAAAAGTCCTACGCCCCATGGGCAAACACTTACAAACCCCGAAGGGCAACAAAACACAAAAGTCCGAAGGCAACTTTCAACATCTTTTCAGAGAATGAGGGATCAAACTTGTGGAGCATCCGAGGTCCCCTCACCAGGGTTGATCGAAGCACGATGTTTGACCTCGGGAATCTCAACGTGGGCTTGGTCGCCCCCAACACCAATAGGCTCCTCACGAGCAACATCTTCCTTCCTTTCATCGCCATCTTCCACTTCACCGCCCTCGCCACCTTCCTCCCCATCATCAACCTCTTTAGCGACCTCACTCTCCTTGTCACCATCGACTTCCTCGACCCCATGTCCTGAAGCATTTCCTTCGGATCAAACAGTTTGGCTTTCGGAGGGAGGAAAGAGAGATCGACACCATATTCTTTCAGATCACCTATGGGGAGATTGGCATCAGATTTCGTGGGATTAGCCCGCATGTAAGTGGTCAGCATTTCCCTCACCCTGGCACGGGCACCCTCAAGATCGAGCTCAGGGCGATGAATGGCATTCGCAAACGCGCGGACGTAGGCCATATTGGAAGCATCATTCCCGTGCAGTTTCATATCAGTAGGATGGAGGTCGACTTCGGCTTTATAGCAGCGAACTTCATCTCCAAGATCAATAGTTTTCTAGAGGAGATAGGCCCCATACTCTTTGCTCGCATCGAGGTCCCTCTGAATCAACTTAGCCTTCTTTTCCCAATGGTCCCGAGACTGGCTCAACACATGCTGCTTGCCCTCAGCAACATTCTTAGCCTTGATGGCGGCCTTCCGATCCTTGGTAACCCTTTCTAGGTCCTTCTTCATCTCGTTGTACTTCGCTTCGGCCATAATCGCCTGCACCCTCACCGACTCATATTGTTCCCGGCTCCGCTCCAAGAAAGCCAAAGTACGACATGTATGGACGATTCCTGAAGTGAGATTCTAGTGAAATTGTTGAGTACGAGCTTCCTTATCAAAGGGCACGGTCCATGACCTCGGTAGATCTTCAGAGGCTTTGACAAGGTATGGCGGCTGAACATCATTGGTGGCCGGGAGTCGCGACCACAGGTAGGACCGGGTACTTTCTCCTTTAAAGACCCCATCGTCAAGCGGGTACCTTTGAACAAAATATGGTCGAAATCAAATATTGGTCATTGAAAATCCTAATGAGAGAAAGAAGTCGACCAAGAAATCTACCTTCGACGGAAATCGGGGCTCCACCCCAAGAGTGTCTGATCGCCATCCTCACGATCCCGGTGACTCATGATCTCAAGAACCTTGTCAGGAGCACCGGGCCCTCCGGAGACTACAATCTTTCCACTCGGAGAGTTCTACAACTCATCCGAGGCCACAGAGCCCCGCCGTTTGGAACCACCTTGTTCAGGAGCTGAAGTATCGACAACAATTCGCTTGGACGATCTGGGGCGAGGGGGAGCTTTGGTCTTCGTCTTAAGGGGAGCTGTGGTTTTCCCTTCTCGACATCCTGTCTTGTTCCCTTTTTCTTTTCCGCTCTCTTCCGAGAAAGCTCCATAGCTTGGTCCATCTTCTCGGCCATCTCCTCTCCAGTCATATTCTCCATCGCGTCAATAGCTTTCCAAGAGATGAATCGGATACTCTCAATGAAGGCAGCTGAGTCAAAAGAACGAATCGTCAAACGAAGAACGGGAACCAGGGTTGAGAAAGGGGAAATAACATCACCAACGTACCGGGTAGCTCGGGTACTAAGGATCCGCGAGGTGGAACACCTAAACCAGCTTGTTCATATCACTTCTCTCACTGAATCACTGAAAGGGATCTTTCGTCGAGGTAGATCATACAAACTTGCACCAAGCGGGTAAGGAATGTGAGTGAGACCTCGGAAAGCTTGGTGGCAGGGGGACCTGAGGAAACAAAGACGAGTTAAATCAGTACTCCAAAAGCTAAGTAATAACAAACATCTTACGTTTAAATTCGGAATAGTCTCGCGGTATCGATCTAAATCCGAGGAGATTGGGTTTAATCCAAACTGGGCTCTGCCATGCTCCTCCAACAAACCAAAATTTTTCCCTCCAATCTTGGACCTTGTTCGGAAGATCCTCAATGGCTTTCATCCGAGGTCACGACTTCACGTAGTAGTACCCCGGACCGCCTTCCTTTTTGGAACCTTCCCACCTCGCCAGCAAGATCACAAAGTTCAGTTCTTTAGCAGTCGGAAAAGCTCAAGGCTGAATGCGGCCAAAAAGTGTCAGCAGACCTATTATAATGCTCCACCCATTGGGGTGAATCTGTGTGGGTGCAAGCCCCCAGAAATTCAAGAGATCGCTGATGACCGGATGAAGTGGGAAGCGGATCCCAACAGCCATAGTGTCATAATTGATCACGATACAACCTTCCGGAGGTTGGTCGACATAGTCAACTTTGTGCTCGGGTACCCAGAAATGAACATCGCTGAGCACTTGAAACTTATCTCGCCAAGCGAATAGATCAACCTCAAAAATACAACTCTCGACCAACCGAGCAACATAGACACTAGCTCTTCTCACCCGACTAGGTTTCCTGGTGATCTCGAGTGGGTGTTGGGCGAGGTACTCGTGAAGCCGCAAAGATCGATCGACCTCATCAACAACATCGTCCTCACTAGGAACTTCATTTATCCTCTCCTCTGACAAAAAATCAAAATCCGAGGAGTCGACAGACCGGGCAGGTGATCTTTCACCTTCCCCAACCGCTTCGTCTTCTGGACCCCCCTCCGAAACCACTTTAGATGATGAGTGAGGAAGATCCCCAATTCGATGTAGACGGCGGCGCCGTCGGGACGTCACCGAGCCTTGCACCTGGATCGGGACCGATCTTGTCGTCTCCGACAAGACTTCGACAACATTCTCATCCAGATCAACGATTTCTTTGCCAGGCCCCTGGTGGGCCCCCATCGGGGCGGAACTCTCCGCCACACTATTCCTCTCAGAAGCCGTGCTCGAGAACAAATACACCCAGAAATCACAATAAAAGAAGAAGATGATCTTTACATGTGAGAAGCCTCTTGAATCGGGAAAGAAATGATCGTGGTTTGGCTGATCGGAAATCGTAAGACGAATGTTTGGAGTGGCTAGAAAATTTCAAAAGAAAAAGAAGAGGGGAAATGAGAGGGGGCAAAGATATTTATAGGCCCGCTTCAGGGCGCGTGAGATTGGTCCTCGACCGTTCGTGTCAAATGCGTGAGCTCCACGCACCATCATTGCCTACCATTGTAGGCACGACAGTCTAGGCGAGCAACCGTCATCCACACCAAGTTACGAGGCGTCCGTCACGCGTGTCTGAGAAGCCATAGCACCTTGCGCATCATACCAAGAGTCGACTCGGCAGAATAGCTCGCCTTCTTCTAAAAATCGAAGGAAGACGACCTAGGGGCTATTGTTGTGTGCATATCGCGCGAGCTAGGCCCAAACCCACGCTTCGCCGGCACGGACCAAATCTATAACCAAGAAAGACATCAACTATATCGATGATCGAGAAGCTTCAGTTAGAATTAGACGCACCGCGAGCTCACTGACCTCGTGTTCACCCGAGGTCAATGCATTAAATAGTATAAGACGTATGTCAGAGAGTTGGTGCAGGCGATGATTCCTGAAAGGGGATTGAGTTAGAGAGAATCCGGCGAAGGATGGGATAGGACGACTTGTCATTGTACGAAAACGGCTAATTCCCTGCAAACCCGGAATTACCTCGATCGAGGTACAAATCAAGATTGTGAGGTGCTCTCTACAACGAACGACTTCCCGCGACCTCCAGGGCAAATCAAATCAGTCTTGTAGCATTTAATGTCTTGCAGAACAACTTTCGGCTAACTCTACTTGTAACCCGAGAGAGTGAACTCCACTCTCCCAACACTATAAATAGGTCTCATTTATGACCCAAAAAAGGAGAGAATTCAATACCCTACCAAACCTCTTGCAAATTCATTACTCAAACTCTTATTCTCTCAAGCAATCATAAATCAACAAATGTAATCCATATCATACATTTATTGTTTGTGTCACTAAAATCATTAAGCCACATCTTAACCCTAATCTCGATATTTTAATGCACAACAGAAATGATAGTCATTATGACTTGTTTTGTGCTTTTCCCAAGGTTCTGCCATATTTTGTTTGTTTTGATTTATTGCAACATTAGTGTATCGTTTACGCGTCCATAAAAATATAACTATGTTGTTCTGGAACACAGTGGCATTATAATTAATTATTAGTGAGAATATGTTGAAATATCTTTTGCTCAACTTTAATTGGTTTCGGTGTCCATTTGAATAATCATTTCAATTTAAATAGTAAACTGAAATTAATTTTCAAATTCTTTATTCCTTTAGATTTAATAATTATTTTTATTTAAATATGTAATTATTAATAAGGATTTTCTTATCCTATTTTTTCAAACACTAACATAGTGATATTCAATTTTGAATAATACAATGAAGTTAATAATGTTTATTTAACATAATATTTTTGTGTCCTTTATCCCAGAAAAATGCACGCGAACTATACATCTTGCATTTAAAAATCATCGGTGAAAAAAATTTCAAATACAAATGCATATACAAATATAATATTGCATACAAATATAACACATTGCATATACACTAAAACAAAAATTACATACAAACATAACACATTGCACCACCTTTGTGGATTTCTAATTTTTCCAACACATGGAATTGCATTGGGGTGAAAAAATCATCCCCTATTTATAATACTAAGGGGGGGACGAAAATATGGGGTATTGGGTGATTGGGAAATTTCCTTGCTTCTTCCTCAAAATACAATCTTGAATATATCCAATATATTCTATTTCCCAAAATATCTCCCAAATAAAATCTCCTCCTCCTTATGTTATGGAATTTTTGAAAATTTCATTATAAATAGCCAAGTTGGAGATTTCTTGAATTTAATGAGATAACCTTGTATTCCAAGAATACTTATCCTCATTCCATAACAAAATTCAAAGAAAATCTTTCTCCCTCTTATATTCATAATTTTCGAAAAAAAATAAAAATTTAGGCAACAATAATTTATTTTATTTTAAACACCTTTTTCAGTTATTGGACTTTATCTTTGGGCTACTTGAGGGGCCTTTAGGAGAATTAAAATTGGACCTTCTAATGGACTTCGAATATCTAATATTGAGCCACAATATTATTCAAGCCCATAAATATTAATTAATCCCACTACATAATTAATATTGCACTATCCATCTTAACCCATATTACTGTTAATATGACTCCCGGTTATTATTTCCCGTGTTTAAGATTATCCAACCCATTAATTAATTCAAGCCACTGAAATAGCTTTCCATTAATTAACATCTTTTGTCCTTGGTCAAGGAACGGTTCAACATTATTATCCATACCGGAAACTAATTCAACTTGCAAGATTTGGTATGATAAATCTTATGAACCTCCCAAGGGGGCAAATCAAACGAGCGTACTCGCACACGATTCTTCGTATTAAATCTTAGCAATCGCATGTGACCAGTAATATTGCTCAAGATATAAAGTATTGAATCTCTTTGATTCTCTACCCGTCATAAGTCAAAGCAATAATTACTAACCACACATGATCCTATTTAAGGGACGAAGATTAAGAAATAACGAACCACTGAGGTCTAATTCTTCCTGGTTAAGTGCTGAAGAATTTATCCTCCTGTAGGTCCTGTTCAGTACATCAGTCATGCACTAGTGTAATCTCTTGGTCAAGACAAGTCAATCTGAGTCTTACACTTTAACCTTTCACGATGGATTGTTCATCTCCATCTAGGTAGTGAACAACGTACTTTTAGTTACAAGGGACTGTTAATTTAATCTTCTGTGATCTGGTATCATTAAATTAACTACAATGTAACACGTACTGTTTATTGAACAATTATGCAATAAATATATGTAACATTCAATGATATTTAAAGCATCAGTGATAAATAATTTATTTCAGTAAATAAGACAGAAAATTCAGTTTGGTTTCACAAAGTAAAACCATACTTTCCAGTATAACCCCAACAATCTCCCTCTTATACTCAAAGTCTGCTTTTAAGTATACTACAACACATCTCGTGTAGTTCCTAATACGTGACATCTAATGTCACCTACACGAACCTAATAATATCTCCCACTTATACTCAAAGCAGATTGGCAACGGTCTTGACACCCATTCCTTCCACATGTCTCTCGAATGTATTCTGAGGCAGACCCTTTGTGAATGGATCTGCTAGGTTGTCTTCTGACGCGATTTTTACCACCTCTATATCTCCTCTCTTAACGATTTCTCGTATAAGATGGTATTTCCTTTCAATGTGTTTGCTGGCCTTGTGGGCTCTTGGTTCCCTTGAATTTGCAACTGCTCCGGCATTATCACAGTAAATAGTGATTGTGCTGGGCAAATTCGGAACTACATCCAAGTCCACTAGAAAGTTCTTGAGCCAAACCGCTTCTTTATCCGCCTCGCAAGCAGCTACGTATTCGGCTTCCATGGTAGAATCGGCGATGCATTTTTGCTTAACGCTTCTCCATGTCATGGCTCCCCCCATGCAAAACACACTACCGGAGGTAGATTTTCTGGAGTCTAAGTCTGATTGGAAATCCGAGTTCGTGTAACCAATGGAGATTAGACTATCTGACTGATAAATTAACATTCTATCCCGAGTTCTTTTCAGATACTTCAGAATGTTTTTAACTGCTGTTCAATGCTCTTTTCCCGGGTTACTTTGATATCTTGCCACCATGCCAACGACAAAGCGATATCCGGTCTCGTGTACAGCATTGCATACATAAGGCTTCCGACAGCCGAAGCATAAGGAATGTCTTTCATGTCATCTATCTCTTTTTGTGTCTTAGGGCACATATCCTTGGATAGATGGATTCCATGCCTGAAAGGTACGAAACCTTTCTTGAAATCCTGCATGCTGAATCGCTTCAAGACAATGTCTATATATGAAGCTTGCGATAAGCCTATCATCTTTTTCTTGCGATCTCGAGTGATCTTGATCCCAAGGACGTGCCCGGCTTCCCCTAAGTCCATCATATCAAACTGTTTTGAAAGCCATGCCCTTACGTCTGACAATACCTTTACATCGTCTCCGATGAGCAAAATATCATCTACGTATAGTACTAAGAATACCAATGCAGTTCCGACACACTTCTTATACACACAACTTTCGTATTCATTTTGATCAAACCCATAAGACTTTATTAATTGATCAAAACATTGGTTCCAAGCTCTGGATGCTTGTTTGAGTCCGTAAATGGACTTCTTGAGCTTACAAATTAGGTGTTCTTGGCCTTTTTCAATGAAGCCTTGGGGTTGTTGCATATAGATTTCCTCTTCAAGACTTCCGTTAAGGAAAGCCATCTTGACATCCATTTGCCAGATTTTAAAGTCGAGATGCGCAACAATCGACAAGAGAATTCGGATGGACTTGAGCATTGCTACAGGTGAAAAGGTTTCCTCATAGTCGATCCTTTCTTTCTGAGTATAACCTTGCGCCACAAGCCTTGCCTTGAAGGTTTTTACCTTCCCGTCCGGTCCTCTTTTCCTCTTGTATACCCACTTGCAGACAATGGGTTTGACCCCATTGAGTGGTTCGACTAGCTCCCACACTCTGTTATGATACATAGAACCCATTTCGGCTTCCATTGCTGTTTGCCAAGAAACCGCATCCTTGTCTTGGATTGCCTCGTCGTAAGTCCATGGGTCTGATTCATCTTGATCGGGGACTAAGTTCGAGGACTCTCCTATCCCCATGAATCTCTCGGGTTGTCTCACAACCCTCCCACTACGAAGAGGTTCCGGTTGTGTAAGTGTGTCGTTTGGTATGTCATCTTGTACAGTTGGCACTGAGGTTAGCCCTCTAAGCTCATTTAAGGTAATCTCACTTCTGGGCTTTCTTTCGTTCATTAGTCTTCTTCCAAAATCTAAAGTGGGTGCTAATGACCACCTTTTGATCTTCGGGACCATAGAACATACACCCTTTTGTTCCCTCGGGGTATCCTATAAACAACCTTAATTCTGATCGAGGATCCAATTTTCCGGCTTCCTTGTCCAACACGTAAGCCGGACACCCCCAAATTTTCATGTGTCTCAAACTGGGCTTGCGCTTGGTCCCCAATTCTTTGGGAGTTTTGGGAACCGATTTAGATGGCACCATGTTCAGAATATAAGCCGCTGTTTCCAAGGCATGACCCCAGAACGACTTGGGTAGATCCGCATAACTCATCATTGATCTGACCATTTCTAAAAGAGTTCTGTTTCTTCGCTCTACAACCCCGTTTTGTTGAGGGGTTCCGGGTGCAGTTAGCTAGGATACAATCCCTTCATCTGACAAGTAGTTCAAAAAATCATCGCTGAGGTACTCGCCTCCACGATCAGATCGCAGAGACTTGATACGTTTTTCCCTATGATTCTCTGCTTGAGCCTTAAATTCTTTGAATTTGTCAAAGGTCTCAGATTTATGCTTTATAAGGAAAATGTAGTCGTACCTTGAGTAATCATCAACGAAAGTGACGAAATACTCATAACCTCCTCTTTCTTTGATTGACATTGGACCACATACGTCCGTGTGAATGATCTCTAACACTTCTTTGGCTCTATTCCCCTTGGCTCCGAATGCCCTCTTGTTCATTTTACCCTCCAAGCAAGATTCGCAAGTTGGGATTGGTTCAACCCGGAGAGACTCCAATGAACCATCTTCTACCAACCTTTGAATCCTTTTTGGATTAATATGTCCCAGTTTAAGATGCCATAGAAGTGTCTCGTTCACGTCTGATGAAAGTTTTCTTTTATCAGAAACAATTGATGTGTTATAGGATGCATTTCGTGAGTGGTGTGCACAGTTAATTGTATAGAGATTATTCAACAACGTTCCATGACAGATAAATTTATCATAAAGAGAAATGGTAACAACTTTATTAAAAGTAACCGAATATCTATCAAGGTAAAGTTTAGAAACCGAAATTAAATTCTTTCTAAAACTAGGAACGTAAACAACATCTCTTAAAATTAAAACTCTGTCTTCAAAAGATAGATGCACTTCTCCCACTGCTTCAGCTGCCACTCTCGTAGCATCTCCCAGTGTGATGAGGATCTCACTCCCACTAAGTTGCCGGGTCCGCTTGAACCCCTGTAAAGTGAAACAAATATGATCAGTGGATCCCGTTTTAACCACCCATAAATGGGAAGCATACGCCGCTAAACAAGTTTCAACAACTAGTGCGTGAGAATTACCTTTCTTTCCATTTCCATTAGGATTGGAACAGGCTGACCTCCATTGTCCCAAACTTCCGCTCTCCAAATGTTTCCTCTTGTTTGACCCTTCACTCTTGATGGATGTTGAGTCCACTTGGTTTAGCCTTTCTTTCTCACTCTTCCCACCAATTGGCCTAGAAGGAAAAGAAGACCCTTTCGTGACCAAGTGCCTTTTCTTGCGCTCCTCTTCCTCTTCGACCAATGTAAGAGTATTTACCAGATCGTCCACAGTGAAATCTAGATCTTCCAATAGGTACTCTAGATAGGGATGATCATAGCTCTTTGGCAGAGTACAGAGAATGAAATCAACCTTAGTTTTGAAATCGCATTTTTCGCGAAGAATCTCAAGTTCCTCAAAGAGAACCATAACCCTAAGAACGTGCTCCCTTGCGGTCGTTCCTTCTTCCATTATTATTTTGGCCATTTCAAGCCTTATGCATTGGATAGCCATATGGGCCGAATGTGAAAACACCTCTTCGAGATTCCGCATAATGTCTGCAGCTGATTCAAATCCTTGATGAAGGCATTTCAACAAATCAGACATATTTGCCAACATCGTTTCCTTCACCAATTGATTAGTCAGCTCCCATTCACTATGTTCCACCTCGTCCCATATGTTAGTATCCTTAGCAGGTTTTTCGGGTTTTGGTGTGTCAAGCACCCATTCGGATTTTTGTGCAGATAGAACAATCATAATTTTTCGTTTCCAAACGATGTAGTTTTCACCAGTTAATTGATGGTCTTTAAGTATAGAATATAGCGGATTAAAAGGTTGCGACATGCTGAACTGAAATAAATAACAATTTGTATAAGCACAAAAATATCAGAAGATTCGATCACATGTTTCATATTAAAATCTAAAAAAAATATGAACACGCATCAGCCAACATCTCAAAACAGTTTAAATAAGCCACGTGGGGTGTGTCATTATTTAAACACATTCAAGCAGGTTACAAACAAGAAACATTTATAAACCTTTAATATCCAGATTAATAGTTGGCTCCCACTTGACCAATATAAAATTGACAGGGACTTCGGGGAAGTATATGCATATCAATTTTATACCTAAGTAATAACCATGATTAAATACAAAATTATTACTTCGCTTTGAACGAGCCTCGTGGGGAGGGTCATCGTCGCCACTAATAATAACCCACAATCATCCTTACAGAATTTATTCATGTGAAATCTAACTTTTGGCCGTCCCGTGGGGGGAATTTCTCCAAAAGAATCCACAAATAAATAAATCATGGAGGTCAAAATTAATTCAATTTTATTATTCGGAATAAAATTGTCAATTAATTATTTAAACATACTTAGTAATTTTTGAAGGTGAGATTTTTCATTGGGCAATTCTCATGCAAACACATTTAAACAAATTAAATAAAGCACAAGAAATCACAACAATAAATCAAGCAAAGCGGAAAAATAAACAAATTGGGCCCAAATTATCCAATTGTCATGGTTTGATTTTTCTTGGCTTGATTTTGAAGAAACGCCGTCTTGAATTTCTCCCACTCGATCGTCTCGAAAAGAACTCAGTCTAGAAACGCCATGCCAAGTAGCTCGCAGCCGGGATGCACGCCCGCATCCGGCCGGCCCCTTGGTCGAGCGACCGCGCCCGTGCTCCTTGGCACAGGGCACATCGCCTGGGGTGCTTCTAGCGGCCTCGGCAAGACCGCCCCACGTCGGCCTCGGCGGGGTTTCGCGGTAGGCCAGCGTACCACGCATCCGCGTCTTCACCTCACGTCCCGTCTGCCTGCCGCGCCGTGCCCGTGCAGCAGCAGCCTCTGTCGCCCGCCCGTCTTGCTCGACCCTCGAAGCAGCGCTCGGCCCTCGGCCTCACCCCATGCACGTCTTGGCGTCTGCGTGCGTTAATGTGTCGCGCGAGCCTTCGCCCAGCACATTTAAGTGTGGCCTTGCGCCACCACGCTGTTAGGATCTATCCTTTAATTCTTCGTCTCCGCCTCCATTTTCCGATCCGGTTACAATTTATTTACGAAAAATAAAATAAACATAGATCTAGACTAGTCTATTACATTGATCAAATCAAACAAATCCTAATCTACTCGTGAATTTTCTCACGAGGCAAAATGAATTCGAACGAATCGAATTAAAAACCACAATTTATATGCATGCATAAATAAACACATTAAATTCCATGACAATTGGATACCTGCAAAAAAGATCTAGCAATTCTACTATCCAATTTCAAATTTAATGAAAATGAATTAAATTATAATTTAAAATTCAGAGCCCGAAACCGAGGCTCTGATACCAGTTGTTGGGGAATTAATTGCCCGGATCTATTCAGGATGAATATTTAAATACAAATTTAATTCTAACAATTATTTCTAGCATGAATTAATCCTATATTAATTCAAATAATAATTCAACAACCAATCATGAATATAAACAGTTCACATAAAACCTACGCATGCGGAATTACTACGGGTTTACGTGAACTAAGCTCTTGGAGTGACAACCGTTGAGAAGATGGATCCCGTTCACACGAACACACCAAAAAGTCTTCTCAAGTATTCCCTTTATCCTTGTTCAACAATCCGGTGGTAGGAACTCGCGAACAATTTAACAAAAGGAAAAATAAAAAATATGTTGCACCACCTTTAATTTGTGGATTTCTAATTTTTCCAACACATGGAATTGCATTGGGGTGAAAAATTCATCCCCTATTTATAATACTAAGGGGGGGACGAAAATATGGGGTATTGGGTGATTGGGAAATTTCCTTGCTTCTTCCTCAAAATACAATCTTGAATATATCTAATATATTCTATTTCCCAAAATATCTCCCAAATAAAATCTCCTCCTCCTTATGTTATGGAATTTTCGAAAATTTCATTATAAATAGCCAAGTGGGAGATTTCTTGAATTTAATGAGATAATCTTGTATTCCAAGAATACTTATCCTCATTCCATAACAAAATTCAAAGAAAATCTTTCTCCCTCTTATATTCATAATTTTCGAAAAAATGGAAAAATTAGGCAACAATAATTTATTTTATTTTAAACACCATTTCAGTTATTGGACTTTATCTTTGGGCTACTTGAGGGGCCTTTAGGAGAATTAAGATTGGACCTTCTAATGGACTTTGAATATCTAATATTGAGTCACAATATTATTCAAGCCCATAAATATTAATTAATCCCACTACATAATTAATATTGCACTATCCATCTTAACCCATATTACAGTCAATATGACTCCCGATCATTATTTCTCGTGTTTAAGATTATCTAGCCCATTAATTAATTCAAGCCACTGAAATAGCTTTCCATTAATTAATATATTTTATCCTTGGTCAAGGAACGGTTCAACATTTGAATAATCATTTCAATTTAAATAGTAAACTGAAATTAATTTTCAAATTCTTTATTCCTTTAGATTTAATAATTATTTTTATTTAAATATGTAATTATTAATAAGGATTTTCTTATCCTATTTTTTCAAACACTAACATAGTGATATTCAATTTTGAATAATACAATGAAGTTAATAATGTTTATTTAACATAATATTTAACATAATATTTTTGTGTCCTTTATCCCAGAAAAATGCACGCGAACTATACATCTTGCATTTAAAAATCATCGGTGAAAAAAATTTCAAATGCAAATGCATATACAAATATAATATTGCATACAAATATAACACATTGCATATACACTAAAACAAAAATTACATACAAACATAACACATTGCACCACCTTTGTGGATTTCTAATTTTTCCAACACATGGAATTGCATTGGGGTGAAAAAATCATCCCCTATTTATAATACTAAGGGGGGGACGAAAATATGGGGTATTGGGTGATTGGGAAATTTCCTTGCTTCTTCCTCAAAATACAATCTTGAATATATCCAATATATTCTATTTCCCAAAATATCTCCCAAATAAAATCTCCTCCTCCTTATGTTATGGAATTTTTGAAAATTTCATTATAAATAGCCAAGTTGGAGATTTCTTGAATTTAATGAGATAACCTTGTATTCCAAGAATACTTATCCTCATTCCATAACAAAATTCAAAGAAAATCTTTCTCCCTCTTATATTCATAATTTTCGAAAAAAAATAAAAATTTAGGCAACAATAATTTATTTTATTTTAAACACCTTTTTCAGTTATTGGACTTTATCTTTGGGCTACTTGAGGGGCCTTTAGGAGAATTAAAATTGGACCTTCTAATGGACTTCGAATATCTAATATTGAGCCACAATATTATTCAAGCCCATAAATATTAATTAATCCCACTACATAATTAATATTGCACTATCCATCTTAACCCATATTACTGTTAATATGACTCCCGGTTATTATTTCCCGTGTTTAAGATTATCCAACCCATTAATTAATTCAAGCCACTGAAATAGCTTTCCATTAATTAACATCTTTTGTCCTTGGTCAAGAACGGTTCAACATTATTATCCATACTTAAAACTAATTCCACTTGCAAGATTTGGTATGATAAATCTTATGAACCTCCCAAGGGCAAATCAAACGAGCGTGCTCATTACCGATTCTTCGCATTAAATCTTAGCAATCGCATGTGACCAGTAATATTGCCCAAGATATAAAGTATTGAATCTCTTTGATTCTCTACCCGTCATAAGTCAAAGCAATAATTACTAACTACACACGATCCTATTTGTTGGTCCCGGTGTAAACGAGTCTTACACGTGTATGGGGGGGGGGAATACACGTGTTCAGTGATTTTAAAACTTTTTTTCTTCTTCGAGGTCGACTTTTGGGTCGATAATCACGAAGATTAGGTTCTCGAGAAGCCAGATCGCTCCGAGTCAAAGTCTCATCGAGATAAGATCCCGAAATGTCGCTTTTCGAATAGCTTTCGAGATAATCCCAATGAATCCTCGAGTGTCAGAGATCCTGAGTTGCTTGGATCAGATAACTAGCTTACTGAATCCTCAGAAGAGAGTTCAATTTGATAACTATCTGTTCTAGCTACTCAGTTGTGCGGAATGGTTGGCCCTTAGATTATACTCGTTTTAAGCTTTGCTGAAAAACCTTCCCTTTATGAAATAGTGATTAGGTCTGTGATTCACTTATGCAACTTCAAAGGGATTGATTCCAACCCAATATCGATGAAAAGTATGCTTTCAAAATCAAGTCAATGCAAATAGTTAAGCCGCACGGATAAGGAAAGCAATAAAGAACACAGCAGTTATAGTGGTTCAGAGACTCAAGCTCCTACATCCACTCTCTCTGACTCTTCAGAGAAATTCACTATCAACTTCTGAGCTTTCTGACTACCTCGTAGTTTACTTACTCAACTCGGCCCTAAGTTTTCTGACTACTCCACGTAGTTTACTTACTCAACCCGACCTTGAGTTTTCTGACTACCTCCGTAGTTTACTTACTCAATCACACACAAGCTTTCAGACTACCCCTGTAGCTTACTAACTTCTCCTCTAAAGTTTTCTGACTACTCCGCGTAGTTTACTAACTCTTTACAACTCTACTCACCAACAAAACACACTCCAACTACCTTCTCAAGGGTTTGGGGTTTCTCGGTTGGTTTCCAACTAGGATGAGATATCCTTTACAATGAAGCACAATGCAAAGGGTTAGGATATCTCGACTAAGCTTTGGATAAATCTTATCAATCTAGGCTTAGTAAAGTGAGCTCTCTTCAATATAGAAGCACTTGGGAAATTCAAGGTATTTCGAGTGCTTTAACTTTTGCAAGAATAAGTTTGAGCTCTTGAGTTGCGTATATAAATTTCCCGTGACCTTACAAAGTAGAGGGTCACCAGTATTTATAGGCATACACCAAGGTCACTCTTGAAAACTATTCGTTGGAGAGATAGCTTCGTGAGTTCCCTCTTATGGTGTGTGAGAAACGGCTATATTTAGGGTTTGAAACTCCCTAACATGTTTTAGGCAAATAGCCTTTCATGTAGCCGGTCTTCACTTTTTGCAGTCTGGAACTTTCGTACATCTGACATCTTTTTCAGCGGCCTGTCACTGTCAGTGTCAGTATGGTACAGTGTCGTCTTCCTCTTTTTGACTTTTGTCTTCAGTTAAAGGTAGACACCTTCAACAGTTCTTTTGGTTACAAACTCTGAGTTTGATATAACCTTAACAACACTTCTGACTTAGTTCCTTTTGTCTGCATTTGAATGTCTTGGCAATATCTAACTTTCTAAGGCATCGCGTTTCTCTCAGTATTGCATCCTTCAGATAGATATATTCAGTGCCTCGGAACATTCAGGTTCATACTTAGCTTTTCAATACATTCTTGAGTCTTGATAATTACTTGTGCTTTCGATATTCTTGATCTTGATTTCTCGATCTTGATCTTGCGTCTTTAGAGTCTTACGAGTCTTGGGGTCTTCGAGTTTTTGATTTATCTTGGTGATATCTTTTGAGTCTTCATCTTTGAGTCTTGAGTTCTCGATTTCATCTTTGAGTCTACAATATCTCGATTTCATCTTGAGTCTTGAAAAACTTTTCATCTTTCAAACTTCGGTTTCTTGAAACATCTTGAGTTCTTGAGTCTTGAACCTATCTGAACTATATCTGGCGACTATACATTTCGCAGATAACATCCTGAATACTCTAAAACTGAATCCTGACTCAACTATCAAGATCATTCTGAACATGTCATACTCAGGGGTTTTGGGATCTTAATCAAAATCATATAATCTTTTATTAAATTCATCTCCCAACAATTTCCCCCTTTTTGATGATGCCAAAACCTATCTTGTTTACAAACCAAAAAAAATAACCTATACTCAGGTTTCAGTTTATTCTTTTACAAGATTGGTTCCTGAACAGAGAATCTCCCAACAATTTCTTTTTAAGAAGGGAATCTCTTTAAATAGAAAGTCTCTCAACAATTTAAATCATTCAACAGATTTCTTCAGTAATGAATCTTTCTTAAATAGATCATTACCAAATACTTAAGCAATTTTTTCATATCATCATACAATCAGTTCAGAGACATATATTCAGCATATCAAAATAAAGACATGTAAATAAGATAATGAGATATTATCTTTTGAGCAAAATGATAAATCTTCATTGATGATAAGTATACCTTTACAGATTACAATGAATTTATCAAACAAAATCAAAAAGACAAAATTTAAAGATTACAGAATCTTCTGAGTTCTTCAGTCTTCAGTCTTCAGATTCGGCTCTTCAGTTTGCTTCATTTTCCACTTCATCAGCTGGCACCTCCAGGTTGAACATTCCAAAAAATCTTTTCTTCAACTCATTCCTCTCCTTAATGATGTCCGGACTGTTCCCTGTTAGTCCCAACTGACCAGCATACTGAGCAATTTCTTGCGTAATGGCCTTCTCATTTACCAAGCCATTACCAAGTCTTGGAGGAGGATAGGAATATGGACCAGGGGCTACTATCTGTACTCCACCTTCATCCGCAAGGTTAATCCAGCCTTGGAGATACTTTGGATAGAAGGTTAGAAGATATTCAATGAAAGCTTCGTTCTGATCTGAGCCCTCCCCTCTCCATTCCCTGAGAACATCGTAATTGAACCAGAAGGTTCTCTTCACTTCTTCCCACATGTCGTTGAGTTTAATGGGCATCCATTTATCAACGTGGGGCCACTTCAGCGCTTTCGATGTTCCCTTCCTCTTGCTCGCAAACCTCCTGAAGTCACTCCTTTGCTTCTGCTCTTCGTCTATCTTCTTTCTGATCACAGACGCTCCTGAGACCGAAGCAGCAGCTTTCTTAGCTTGTTCTTTTTGGAGTGTCTTCAGAGCATCTCTGGTGTTGAAGACTTTCTTCTGAGGTTGAGACTCAGATTCTTCTGCATCTTCTTCATCCAGAATCAGCTTTCTCTGGATTGGCTTAGAAGCCTTCGCACGTTTGCTTACAGGTTGAACAACGCCCAAGGCTTTCCTCTTCATAGGCAGTTCAGCTCCAGCCTGGCTTGTTCCAAACTTAGTTCTAGCACTCAGTTTCTCTCTTGCAACCTCAAGCATGGTTTGCTCAGAGACTCGAGTGTAGATGGGCTTCTCCACTTGAGCAAATTTCAATTTCTCAGTAGCTTCGACTTCTTTTAAGGCTTTGGCTAGATTGATCATTTCAGCATCTTTCTGAGCCTTCTTTTCCAAAGTACGTGCCATGAACTTCCTGAGGTCTTCACCTTCCTTTTCCCCCTTCTTGGCACCGTAATTTGGAAGAAGTCTGGAGAGAGCTGTGTCCATGTGATACTGCTCTTTGCTCACACAGCAGATCTTTCCTGCTAACTGATCTTGCTCATCTTCCATTCTCCTGATGTGGTTCTTAGCCACAGACAGTTCTTCAGATATGTGGGCAAACTGGCCAGAGAGTGCATCTTTAAGCATCTCTGTCATCTTGGTCATGAGCACTGACCTCATTTCCTCAACAGCAGATTTGATCAGCACCTCATTTTTCTCTGCTAGTTTCACCTCTAGAAATTCAGTCAATTCCTGGTGCTTCTGTTTCATTTCAGCACTTAACTCTGCGTTGACTCCCTCCAGCTTTGCATTCAGCTTTTCTTCCATGGAGGTCATCTGAGTGGTCAGAGTGTTTTGTATCTGCACCGTTACAAGAATGGCTAAGACCTTCCATTGTCTGAGCTTGATTGGCCAACGTTTCTTCCATCTGAGCAATTTTGATCGCCATTGGCTCAATCTTCTCAAGTTTCTCCATTACGGGAGTGAGATCAATCTCAGGAACCTTTTGCACCTTCTGTGCTGTTTGATCATCCTGAGCTTCAGCTTCATCCTGAGCTCCAGTCTCCATTTGAGCCTCGATCATTTTATCGGACAATTCAAATTAAAGATAGTACTTTTCGGAACTTTGGCATAATTGTTAATAGTGCGAAAAGGTACTGAAGAGTGCTAACCGATCTGAGGTTGATCGACAACGAAGTCTCTTTTTCTATGTGAGACTGATCCTCAGCATCTCCCTGTTGGTCCCCATCTCCATCTTTGGATTTGTCTCCTTTGCTAGGGGCACCAACTTCAGATTGTTGTCTTCTCGGCTAAACTTCCTCTCGAACCGGCTCATCAAAATCGGAATTTTTCATCCGAGCTTTGTCATACGAACCACGAGAAGTCGGTCGGGAAGGTTGTCTCCTCATTCCACCGTCTTCCCCTCAATGCGGCAATGTCAAGCATCTCGGGAAGAGTCGATTGAGGATATACACTGTCGTCCTTAATCTGAAAAAACATCTTGCGGTCGGGGTATGGTGAGCTTCGGGGTAGCGGTCAAGGATGAACCGTTCCCCCTTGCTCCTCCATTCGCCTTCTTGACCTCGCCCTTCTTCCATCTCGGGCTCTCAAGTCGATGAAAAGCTTACGCTAAGGGATCAAGCGGTAGATCACTCTGGAGCTCCTCAAGAATATTTTGCTCTGAGCCTCGGTAGTGTCTGAAGTTTGTGCATTCAGGTCCTCGGTTTGCATCCCGAGTTGGTTACGAGGCTGGTGGCATATCCTCGGTTTAGTCCGAGTTGGCTCGTCGATCGAGCTGCACATCTTGAATCGACTCGAGTTGGCTCTTACATCTGAGCTGCGCACATCCCGAGGTAGGCATCTCGAGGTCTGAGCTCGCTTTAAAAATTTCTGAAAATTTTATCTGAATCCCAGTGATGTCTCGAGCACCTCGGAGAAGACACGCTCCTCGATCGATCCTGTGTCCTAGAGACAACTTTGAGCCAACACTTGTAATGGCGAACTCGAGCCGTTTTGCCCTCGGGTTGTATCTCCTCCGAGAATCATTTGCTACCTTCGTCGGTGAGAACCACCAATCTTTTTTAAGCTTTGGAGCAAGATCCTTCCGCTTCATCAATTTTGCTCCTTGCTCCATTTTTTGCCTCCAACAGAACCTTCCCCACGGTTTGTTGGGTCTCTTTCTCGGCAACCCTTGAAGGTGATTCTACCTTCTTTTCTCTTTTCCCTCGAATGGCTTTCTTCTTCCAAAGAATGGGCTTGAAGAGAATTTTGGTTTTAGGAATGGGGTTGAATTGGCGAAGATATCCTCCTCCTCTCTACACATCTCCAAAATATAAGCAATTTTGGTGGCATGGTGGATCTTGCCTTTCATCGTGATTGTCCCATTGACCCTTTTTATGACCTTGGCTTGCTCCGTCACCATCCCGAATTAAAATTTCAGCCAGTTGAAGTCGGTGGTAGGAGATGCCTCGATCGCCGCCATCAATCGAGCTTGGGTACTAATCGCTCAAAACTCCCCAAGAAGACTCATGATGCACTTGCTCACAATATCCATCGGACACGATATTGTGGCTTTAGATGTCTCTTATGCAAAGTTGCCTCAAACTTCACAGATTCTCAAAGAATCCTATCAAGGTACTCTGTTCTTCTCTGCCCGACATATACATCGCAGATCCTCTCCTCTATCACAGAGCTCAAACACATCATTCAGATTTTTCGGAATTATGCACAAATCCCTCTCAAAATCGACGTATTTTGACGAATGCTCTAAATGTGATGTGGTAATCGAAGAATGCATACCATCTTCTTCATCTATTCTCAAATTACGTAAGAATTCGACATTTTTTACCTCTTTTTGCGAACTCTGGCATGCATGAAACTGCGACTAGATGGGTGAGTTTAGCCAGTCGGATCATATGCAGAGCCTCCTCTTCTGGCTTTGAGTTGGTTGTGCTTTCAAGTGAGACAACGAACTCATACCACGACTTGTTGGTTATGGCTAATTTCTCGAATAGGGTTGGGGCCATTTTAGAGATTGAATTAAGAATTTTGAAGTTTTAGGGTTTGGAGATTTCTGGGCAAAGGGATTTTTAATTGCAGAGGATTTGGGAACGAAGGGTTTGATAAAATTTTGGCTTGAATTTCTTAAAGGGGTATATATATAGCTTCGAGATCGTGGAGAATCGTGTTGGTTAGGTGAAAAGCAACGGTTGAGATTAATCTCCGATTAATCGGGTTATCTGAACCGAAGCGATCTCTAAAAAAGTTAAAAGCGCCAAAATATCCTCATTGGTCAATAATGTGGCAGAGCATTAAATGACTGTTGACCTTCTTTGGAATTTAAAACGATCCCGCTCAAAAACATTCCTCAGGTGTTTTATATTTATTGCGAATGATTACTGAGTTTTATTTGAGCAATAAATGAGTCGCATGAGTCTTTACTTCTTCAGACTAAATTCCCTCTATCATCGGTCTTCTTAGTCTTGTCCTTGATAAAATGTCGAGATAATACTTAATCTTGAATGGGTTCAAGATGCTTCTTGAAATCTTGACCTTGATAAATCTGAGTTTCGAGACTCGATTCGAAGATTTTCATTTTATCCTGAGTTTCTCAGTAGAATTCTGAGAAAGCTTCATGCATCTGAAAATCTTCAATTTTTTTTTTTCAGATTTACTCTATACACCTGGTTCCAACATCCCTAATTCAACTGAAAGTTCCTGAAATCTTGATTCAGCCAGAGGTTTAGTCAAGATATCGACTCTTTTACTATCGGTATGAATTTTCTCCATCCTTATGTCCTTTTTCTCGACATGATCTCTCGATGAAGTGATGTCGATATCCACATGCTTGCATCTGGTGTGCAATAATGGGATTTTGTGAAATAGCAATGGCACTATTGTTGTCACAAAATATTGGTACTTCATTGGCTTCAACTTTATAATCCCTTAATTGTTGTCTGAGCCAAAGAATCTGAGCACAGCAGCTTCCTGCAGCCATGTATTCAAACCGATAATCTTGGTTGCTCTTCGAGGTCCATTTTTTGAAAACCAAGATATCGACTTTCACTTCCTAGAAATTGACAAGTTCTGTTGTGGACTTCTCATCAATTCTACAACCTCCATAGTCAGCATCTGAGTAACCAGTTAATTCAAGGTTATCATCAGTTGGATACCATAATCCTCTATTCACTGTGCCCTTAAGATATTTTAGTACCTTTTTGGCAGCCTCCATGTGACTAGTCTTAGGATTAGCTTGGTATCTTGCACATATCCCAACAAAGAAATGTTATATCCGCCTACTTGTCAGAAGATAGAGCAATGATCCAATGATTCCTCTATAATCGATTATGATTCATTTGATTTGCCTTCCGAATCGGGATCCATCTTGTAGTTAGTATTCATAGGAATCCTAACTGCATTGCAATTTTGTACACTATATTTTGCAATCAGATCTCTGGTGTATTTTGCCTGGTTGATGAATATTCCTTCCTTTGATTGTTTCACTTGAAGACCTAGAAAGAAATTCATCTCTCCCATCATTGACATCTCAAACTTGCCTTTCATCAGTGTTGAAAACTTTTCACACAGCTGATGGTTTGGAGATCCAAAAATGATGTCATCAACATATATCCTGAACTAGTAAGATCTCTTCCCCATCCTCTATCCCGAAACGAGTTCTATCAACAATCCTTTGACAAAACCATGGTCAAGAAGAAACCGAGAAAGAGTATCATACCATGCTCGGGGTGCTTGCTTGAGACCATACAAAGCTTTTCCGAGCACAGAAACTTGGTCATTCTGTTTGAATCCGGGAGGTTGTTCTACATAAACCTCTTCTTTAAGCACACCGCTCGAAATGCACTTTTCACATCCATTTGATAGATCGTGAACTTCATGTGGGCAGATATGCAAGAAACAATCGATGGCTTCTAGTCTTGCAACAGTGCAAAGGTTTCATCATAATCCAAGCCTTCTTCTTGGGAATAACCTTGTGCAACTAGCCTTGCCTTGTTTTTTACAATGTTGTTGTTTTCATCTCTTTTATTCTTGAAAACCCACTTGGTTCCAATGACATTGTGCCTTTTCGTGTCCGCTCACCAACTCCCATACTTCATTCCTTGAGAATTGATTTAGCTCATCTTGCATAGCGAAAGAATCCAATAAGAATCTTGTAGAGCTTCACCAATCTCGGCAGGTTCTTTCTCCGAAAGGAAGCGGCCAGAATAGTGCACTCTCACCATGGAACCTTCTTGTCTTAACACCTTCCGGTTAGATCACCCACAATCGACTTGTAGGATGACTATCTAACCATTTCCTTCTTGATGTTCCCCCTTCAATAATATCCTCAACATTTGAGATGTTAGGTTCATTTAAATCAGCAAACTCAGGGAACAACAGAAAAGGAGAAAGAGAATCATCTTCCTCAGGGGAGATTCTATTCAGAACATTGTCAGAGACATCTGTTCCCCTTTGGTTGATAGATTCAGAATTTGCCTCACCGTGACCACATCTTCATTGGCATCACATACCCAGTCCGAATCGGTGTTTGTTCAGATTGGTCACCGTTGGAGTGTTGGTTTTCCTGAGGCTCACCATCCTGAGTTCCATCCTGAACTTCCTTATCTGAGTCTGAGTCACTCCAATCATAGAATGTGACTGACTTCTTCTTTTCAGGTTCAGTGGATGATTTATCTTTCTGTTTCAGGCTTAATCTGGTGATCCTCTTAGTCAGTTCATCTGCATCATGTTCTGTTTCTTCCGAACACAAATAGATTCATCAAAAAACAACATGAGGTGTTTCCTCCACAATAAAGTCATCTGGGTTGTAAACTCGAAAGCTTTTTGACTTGAGAATATCCTAAGAATATTCCTTCATCGACTTTTACTATCAAAAAGTTTTCAACCGATCTTTACCATTATTGTGTATGAAACACTTGCAACCAAACACACGAAAGAAAGAAACAAGAGGCTTCCTTTCATTCCAAAGCTCATAGGGTGTTTTGCCTTGACTCTTGGTCAGCATGGATCTGTTACGAGAGTAGCGTGCGGTGTTGATGACACTTCAAATTTCAAAATCTTTTAGGAATGTCGACCTTCATTTATCATAGTCCTTGCGAACTTCTTTTCGAGTCCTGTTCCTCCTTTCAAAGAACACCATTCTGTTGAGGGGTCCTTGCAGCTGATGTTTCATGTGAAATTCCATTCTCTGGCACAATAATCGATATGATATGATTTATGAATTCAGTTCCTTTGTCGATCTTGATTTTGACCACACTCAGATTTTTCTCAATACTGAGCCTTTTCAGTAATTCAGCTTTATCTGAGTCTCTTTCTTACTGAGTAAGAATATGACCCAAGTATATCTCGAGTAGTCATCAACTACTACCAATGTGTATTTCCTGCCATTAGTGCTTACAGGTGTTATAGGACCAAAAAGATCCATATGTAGTAACTGAAGTATTCTTTCAGTAGAAACCTCAACTTTACTTTTAAATGATGCTCTTATCTGTTTTCCTTTCTGGCACGCATCACAAATATGTTCCTTACTGAACACTTCGTTAAGCAACCCTCTCACAAGAGCTAATCTTGCAAGCTTGTTCAGGGTTTTGAAATTTAGGTGATTCATTCTTTTATGCCATAACCAATCGGGTATCTGTGGAACTTTTAGCAACTAAACATGTATCTTTAGGAGCGTAACTCCAATCGCCAAAGATACACATTCCCTTTTTTCTTGTACCGGTCAAGAAAAACTTTATGTGATGTATCATTTTTTCACAAAACATAAGTTCTTAGAGAACTCAACATTGAAACCCTTATCACGAAATTGGCTAATTGAAAGCAAATTATGCTTCAATCCAGATACATATGAAACACCATGGATATGAACTGAGTCGATTTCCAAAGTTCCATATCCTTGATCATCCTTGGAATTATCTCCAAAAGTGATCTGTGGGCCTCTTTGTTCAACATAGTCACTGAGTGTCTTCTTGTATCCTGTCATATGTCTTGAACATCCACTGTCAAGATACCAAATGTCAGGAGCTTTTTCATCTCTGCTTTCATCGGTGCCATGTGATCATTAGTCGGTTTAGTGCCCTTTGTTTTCCTCCCTGAAAATGTAGATCAAATCTTAGGTACCCAATTTGTGTAGGGTCCTACAAGGTTAGATGTACCTTTTCGAATCCAAATCGCTCGACAACTCTAATCACTTTAGAGTGGCTAATTTGTCTTCCATAAACATCAACATACACATCTACTACTCTCGGGTGCCTTAGCGAACTTTACGTGTATGTGTGCTAGCTTTAGCATGAACATGGGCTTTTGAATTCTTCTTTGGTTCAGGCCTTTTGTTCGGATGCTTGGGCTTTTTGTGCACCGGTCTAAATCTTTGTTGACTTCGGGTTCGAGATAACCTTTACCTTTAGGCAAGTGAGGTTCGGGTTATGCATCTTGAAATCTGGTCTTTCGATTATCTTGAGGACTTGGTCTCTTCATTGAGAATGTCTCTGTGAAAGTGTTTCTCATCCGAGGATTCCTCGATGGTTCATGTGGAGCCTTTCAGATTTGCATTCTTAGCCCGAGGCTTTGAAGTACTTGCTCGAAACTTTCCAACTGATCGCTTTCGGTTTTTCTAGCCTTCACCTGAGGTTTGGGCTTTCTAACTTGATCATTCAGGTTTTCTGAAACCATAGGTCCTTTTCCCTTGTCTACAACCTTGGGCATTACTTCACTTGAAGTGTAGGTGCCACTGGTTTTACAAAGATAGTCTTCTTTGCTACATGATGCAAAGATTCGATGACCTTGTGAGGTTCCCTCGAGTGTATCCCAATCCAGGTTTTTATAGTGGCAGATCTCTGGTAACTCAATTTCATCTATCACATTAGATGCTTTATTCAATAGAGTTAACTTCTTCATGCACTATCCTCACAGCTTCTCAGAGAGTTTTATGCTTCTCGGAGAGGTCATTGAACTTCGATTACGATTAGTTGAATCTCTTCAAATGATTTCTCTAGCTTTTTCGGTTAGGGACATGATCAACTTTTCTTTCTCTGAGAGTTGTACTTTCAGAACATCCAGTTCATCAGTAGCTCCCATTAATTGAGAAGTGATCTCAGTTTTGCTAGAGTCTTTCCATTTTAGATTTTCAAAGATTCGGTCCTTTATTCGCTCTTGAGTTTTATTTAGCGATCCTTGCAAAAACAAAGATAGTCCTTCATCGATTCTCAAAAGAATCCATCGTCAAAATGATTTTTTTTCGGTGGAACTTGAAAACTCTTGTGCTAGTGTAGGAGCAACAAACAAGAGAGACGAAAGAGTTTACCTCCTCAATGGCCATCGACGTATGTCATCACTTTCACACAATCACGAGAATATCTCATCTGAAGAGCTAGATCCCTCCTCGAGTGTTCTTCTTCTTCGCAACCATAGCCTTTTTTGCTTGAGAACTTCGGTCTCTTTTAGCTTGTCTTTCTCTTCTCTCCTTAGCACTCAACTCGACAATCATACCGGAAGTGACCTTTCTTCCGCAATTATAGCATCTGTTGGCATCATCATCCCGATTATTTTCTTCTTTGGACTTGGATTCCTTCTTTCTCGGATGAAGATCCTTGACTTTTTCAGTCCTTCTTCTTCTCGGTTGATCTGTCCTTAGGTTTCTTCTGTACTTTTGGTTCTGTAATAGCTTTTTGTATTTTCCAAATCTACTATTAAGTCTGTCCAAACCTCCTTGCCATCGCTCTTTAGCTTTTCCTCAAGCTCATCCCGATGTTTGGCATGGGGTTCTCGACTCTCTAGTTTTATGAGTTTTATCTTTGGCTTTTAAAGCCACATTCTTACTCGATGAAGAATCATCTTTCTTTGTCGACCTTTTTGGATTTTTTTTATCAATTACAAATTCATAGGCTTTCAAATTTCGAGAAGAAGACTTGTTGGTATGGCATTGAACTAATGTTCTTGGTGTTTTCAATCACCACTGCATGAATATCCCATTTCTTAGAAAGACCTCTAAGAATTTTCAATGCCACTTCTCTTTGTGGATATTTCTTTCCAAGTGCGTTTAGATCATTCATGATCTTTGAATCGACTTCCAATTTGTCTATTGATTCACCATCATCCATTTCAAAACCTGTCAAACTTTCCAATTGCCAATTTGAAAGTTTGTTTTTTTTTATATGATCTGTGCCTTGGCACATAACATTAGTGTATCCCATATCTCTTTAGCAAGATATTACGGTGAGAGATCATTCCCATCACATCATCATCAATTGATCTTTATAGTGTGTCTTTTGCAATGTAGTATAGATTGACTAACTTTCTCTCCTCAGGAGTTAGTTGGTCATCAGACTTAGGAAATTCTACTCTAGGATCAATTCTCTCCTCTTCTGTAATTCTGGGATTCACCACAGTAAATTTGAATGGTCCTTGAGAAACCACTCTCCACATACGCTCATGTTTGGAATACAGATGAGCCTGCATTCTCAGTCTCCATAGATCATAGTTCTCATCGAGAACATGAGAAGTTTTTAGAAGACATTTTTCCGATCTTTTGAAAAGAAAAAAAATTCAAAGAAATAAGATCGATTCGGATAGACCACAAGTATTTTTGAAAATAAAACTTTGGTCAACACAAAGTAGTGGTCAAGTTGAACCACCGCTCCGATACCACTTGTTGGTCCCTTGTAAACGAGTCTTACACGTGTATGGGGGGAATACACGTGTTCAAATGATTTTAAAACTTTTTTCTTCTTGAGGTCACTTTTGGGTCGATAATCCTCAAGATTAGGTTCGAGAAGCAGATCGCTCGAGTCAAAGTCTATCGAGACGGTGATCCCGAAATGCTTTCAGATACCTCGAGATAATCCCAACCAATCCTCGAAAGTCGAGATTCTCGAGTTGCTTGGATCGATAACTAGCTTATCAATCCTCGGAAGAGAGTTCATTTTGATAACTATCTGCTTCTAGCTACTTTCAATCGTCGCGGAATGGTTGACCCTTAGATTATACTCGTTTTAAGCTTTCTTTGAAAAACCTTCCCTTTATGAAATAGTGATTAGGTCGTGATTCACTTATGCAACTTCAAAGGATTGATTCCAACCGAATATCGATGAAAAGTATGCTTTCAAAATCAAGTCAATGCAAATAAGCCTACAGATAAGAAAGCAATAAAGAACACAGCAGATTATAGTGGTTCGAGACTCAAGCTCCTACATCCACTCTCTCGACTCTTCGAGAGAAATTCACTATCAACTTCGAGCTTTCGACTACCTCGTAGTTTACTTACTCAACTCGCCCCGAAGTTTTTTCGACTACTCCACGTAGTTTACTTACTCAACCCGACCTTGAGTTTTTCGACTACCTCCGTAATTTACTTTTCAATCACACACAAGCTTTCAGACTACCCCTGTAGCTTACTAACTTCTCCTCTAAAGTTTTCTGACTACTCCGCGTAGTTTACTAACTCTTTACAACTCTACTCACCAACAAAACACACTCCAACTACCTTCTCAAGGGTTTGGGGTTTCTCGGTTGGTTTCAACTAGGATGAGATATCCTTTACAATGAAGCACAATGCAAAGGGTTAGGATATCTCGACTAAGCTTTGGATAAATCTTATCAATCTAGGCTTAGTAAAGTGAGCTCTCTTCAATATAGAAGCACTTGGGAAATTCAAGGTATTTCGAGTGCTTTAACTTTTGCAAGAATAAGTTTGAGCTCTTGAGTTGCGTATATAAATTTCCCGTGACCTTACAAAGTAGAGGGTCACCAAGATTTATAGGCATACACCAAGGTCACTCTTGAAAACTATCCGTTGGAGAGATACCGTGAGTTCCCTCTTATGGTGTGTGTGAAATTGACTATATTTAGGGTTTGAAACTCCCTAACATGTTTTAGGCAAATAACCTTTCATGTAGCCGGTCTTCACTTTTTGCAGTCTGGAACTTTCGTACATCTGACATCTTTTTTTAAACACCCATCCTTTGTCGATGTCGGTATAGTCTGTCGTCGTCTTCCTCTTTTTGACTTTTGTCTTGATTAAAGGTAGACACCTTCAATCTGTTCTTTTGGTTACAAACTCTGAGTTTGATATAACCTTAACAACACTTCTGACTTAGTTCCTTTTGTCTGCATTTGAATGTCTTGGCAATATCTAACTTTCTAAGGCATCGCGTTTCTCTCGGTATTGCATCCTTCAGATAGATATATTAAGTGCCTCGGAACATTCAGTTCATATCGAGCTTTCAAAGACATTCAGAGTCTTCGATAATTCTTGTGCTTTCAGTATTCTTGATCTTCAGTTTCTCAGTCTTCATTCTTGCGTCTTCAGAGTCTTCTGAGTCTTGAGGTCTTCGAGTTTTTCATTTATCTTGACCGATATCTTGAGTCTTCATCTTTGAGTCTTCATCTTTGAGTCTTGATTCTCGATTTCATCTTTTCTACTCTGATATCTCGATTTCATCTTGAGTCTTCGAAAACTTCAGGTTTCATCTTTGAAACTTCGGTTTCTTGAAATATCTTGAGTTCTTGAGTCTTGAAACCTATCTGAACTATATCTGCTTGTATACATTTCGCAGATAACATCCTGAATACTCTAAAACTGAATCCTGACTCAACTATCAAGATCATTCTGAACATGTCATACTCAGGGGTTTTGGGATCTTAATCAAAATCATATAATCTTTTATTAAATTCATCTCCCAACACTATTTAAGGGACGAAGATTAAGAAATAACGAACCACTGAGGTCTAATTCTTCCTGGTTCAGTGCTGAAGAATTTATCCTTCTGTAGGTCCTGTTCAGTACATCAGTCATGCACTAGTGTAATCTCTTGGTCAATACAAGTCAATCTGAGCCTTACACTTCAACCTTTCACGATGGATTGTTCATCTCCATCTAGGTAGTGAACAACGTACTTTTAGTTACAAGAGACTGTTAATTTAATCTTCTGTGATCTGGTATCACTAAATTAACTACAATGTAACACGTACTATTTATTGAACAATTATGCAATAAATATATGTAACATTCAATGATATTTAAAGCATCAGTAATAAATAATTTATTTCAGTAAATAAGACAGAAAATTCAATTTGATTATACAAAGTAAAAGCATACTTTCCAGTATAACCTCAACATATTTTCCATAAAAAATAAAAATTGTTGTTTAAACACATAAACTTTTACCTCAACCCCAAAAGCACATAAACTTTTAGCCGAAATTGAACAAGCACGTAAACATGGAAAATAACTTCTATCATACACTTTCCTCCAACGACACTGTATAAATTATTATACAAAGCTTTTACCTCGCCTAATTCAATTTCATTTTCCTATCTCTGTCAAAACATCAAACACTATGCATGCATAAGAAAAAAGATTAACACATTTATCTTTTCACACTCGGCTACAATTTCCCAGAATCAGATTTGAAAAAATAAGCAACAATAACTTCAATCAAATTCCACATCCCTCAAACTAAATCATAAATTTCAAAATAACAGAGACTAAAACTCGCACCAGCATGACGTGCTTTCCTTCAACATCGACCTTCAAGTCGAACTAAATCGTGGGTTTGCCATTGGAAATTATGCCCGACCCATACAAAATCAACGACGATGGGGAGATGAATCTCCCTGACAAGGTCCGCAAAAACCCCAAAAGTCCACCACAAACCCCCTAAAATCCCGCCGTCAATCCAACGACGCAAACCTCTATAATCTTACAATCGAAAACCCCTAGATCGGACCGTGACCACCTAAATCCGTCGTCATCACTTACCTCTCCACCACCACCATCACTTTTCTCTTCATCACCAATGGTAGTTGTAGTTGAGACCGAAAATGGAGAGATTATGAGAGAGAGACCGAAATGGAGGGGACGTGTGAGGGAGAGATATATAAATGAGGAAGGTCAATTAATTTTATCGTGGGTAAAGTGAATTGTATCTGATAGGCGATAGCAAGTGCCGTCTAGTTTATGTAGTAATGAGTAATATTCCCATTTTTTTTTTTTAAAGGTAAAGATGAAGTATATTTGTAACTGAGTACAAGGGGTACTCAAAAGCCCATAATGTACAAGAAGAGATTGAAGCACAAGATCAGTTCACAATTTAACAGGAATGCACTCAATGGGATTACACTCCCAACTATGAAGCGAATAAGCAAAAGACACTGGATAGTGGGATCGGATCCACTTCCAAGAACAGAATTTGATGCCATCGATGAGTTCATCAAGAGTATACGAACTAACCTTAAAAATCAAGCCATTTCGAACCTTCCAAATTTTCCAGATTGTAGCATGCCAAATCACCCCCAAGACTTTCCTCTTACTCTTGCCCTTTTTGGCCTCAACAAACTCAGCAAAGTGGTCCCGAGCTTCCGAGGCATAAGATAACGATTTGTCAAGCTACAAGGATATAGTCTACCAAACAAGTAATGCGACCGGGCACGAGAATAAGATATGGTTAGAGGACTCCAACGGACCAAAGCACATCGGACACGAACCATCTCCCAAGCCATCGGACAACCCACGAACAATTAAGTTGTCCTTCGTCGGGAGTCTTCCACGAATGACCTTCCAAGAGAACACTAAAATTTTGGTTGGAATCACCTTCCACCACAGCTTTTGCCACGAGAATTGGATCTCTACTACATCGGATGCCGCTTCCACAATCACCTCGTACATTTCTTTTATCGAAAATGATCTCTTTGTCGAACCTTTCCAAAGCCATGTATCCGTCTCATTCGCCTTTACTTTGTACCTGAAAATCATTTGCCCAAGATCCACATAATCCAAAAATTCGTTAGGATTAAGCTCTCTTGCCCACTTAAACGACCAAGACTCGCAACCCATATCCCACACCCTACTTAACACTTCTTCCCTCTGCAAACACAACTCATACAACGACGGGAACCTATTCGATAACCGACACAGACTCTCTACCCAAGGGTCGACCCAAAAACTCACACCACTCCCTAAACCTAAAGAGAAACTTAAATTATCACGAAACAGACACCCAACCGGACCCCACCACAACTCAGATAAATCTTTCCACCATAAAGACCATTTTTTCCTGATAGGACTCGAATCAGACACCCACTTAATGTTGGGATTATACTGGAAAATATGCTTTTACTTTGTATAATCAAACTGAATTTCGGACTTATTTACTGAAATAAATTGTTTATCACTGATGCGTTAAATATTATCGAATGTTACATATATTTAACTGCATAACTGTTCAATAATTAGTACGTGTTACATTGTAGTTAATTTAGTGATACCCAATCACAGAAGATTAAATTAACAGTCCCTTGTAACCAAAAGTACACCATTCACGACCTAGATGGAAATGAACAATCCATCGTGAAAGGTTGAAGTGTAACGCTCAGATTGACTTGTCTTGACCAAAGAGATTACACTAGTGCATGTCTATTGCACTGAAGAGGACCTACAGGAGGACAAATTCTTCAGAACTGAACTAGGAAGAATTAGACCTCAGTGGTTCGTTATTTCTTAATCTTCTTCCCTTAAATAGGATCACGTGTGGTTAGTAAGTATTGCTTTGACTTATTACGGGTAGAGAATCAACGAGATTCAATACTTTATATCTTGGACAATATTATTGGTCACATGTGTAGCTAAGATTTAATACGAAGAATCGTGTGCAAGTACGCTTGTTCGATTTGCCCCCTTGGGAGGTTCATAAGTTTTATCATACCAAATCTTGCAAGTGGAACTAGTTTCCGGTATGAGTAATAATGTTGAACCGTTCCTTTACCAAGGATAAAAATATATTAATTAATGGAAAGCTATTTCAGTGGCTTGAATTAATTAATGGGCTAGATAATCTAAAACACGGGAAATGATAACCGGGAGCCATATTGACTGTAATATGGGTTAAGATGGATAGTGCAATATTAATTATGTAGTGGGATTAATTAATATTTATAGGCTTGAATAATATTGTGGCTCAACATAAAGTCCAATAATCGGAAAAGGTGTTTAAAAATAAAATAAATATTTGTTGCTAATTTTCCAATTTTTTTTCGAAAATTATGGATAAGAGGGGAGAAAGATTTTCTTTGAATTTTGTTATGGAATGAAGATATGTATTCTTGGAATACAAGATTATCTCATTAAATTCAAGAAATCTCCCACTTGGTTATTCATAATGAATATTTCAAAAATTTTGAAAATATAAAGGGCAAGAAAGATTTTCTTGAAAAAATATTATGGAAGATATGTATTTCTTGGAATACAAGAATATCTCAAAAATTCAAGAAGATCCAAATCTTGGAATCTTGACCTAATATTTTCGAAAAATCCATAATGTGATGAGGTGGGATTTTTTGTGGAATATTTTAATTATGGGGAAAAGAATATAGGAGATATATTCAAGATTTCTTGGAGATCAAGAAAAGATTTTCGCACATTGTTTTTCTTCCCAAATTTTCGAGCAACACTCATCTATAAATAGGGGATGATTCTTTCATTCCCAAGTGCAATTCCATGTGCTGAAAAAAATAGTAAATCCACAAAAGTGGTGCAACAAATTTTATTTTTCCTTTTAGTTAATTGTTCGCGGGAATCCTACCACCGGATTGTCGAGCAAGGATTAAGGGAATACTTTGGGAAGGCTTTTTGGTGTGTTTTCATCGACAAGTCCATTGCCATTCCAAGAGGTAAGTTTACGTAAACTCATAGTAATTCCGCATGCGTAGGATTTACGTGAACTGTTTATATGCATGATTTATTATTGAATTATTATTTGAATTAATATAGGATTAATTCATGATAGTAATAATTGTTAGAATTAAATTTGTATTTAAATATTCATCCCGAATAGATCCAGGCAATAAGTTCCCCAACAATTGGTATCAGAGCCTCGGTTTCGGGCTCTGATCTTTAAATTGTAATTTAATTCGCTTTCATTAAATTTGAAATTGGATAGTAGAATTGTTAAATCTTTTTTGCAGGTATTCAATTGTCATGGAATTTAATGTGTTTATTTATGCATGCATATGAATTGTTGTTTTTAATTCGATTCGTTCGAATTCGTTTTGCCTCGTGAGAAAATCCATGAGTAGATTAGAATTTGTTTGATTTGATCAATGTAATAGACTAGTCTAGATCTAGGTTTATTTATTTTTGTAAAATAAATTGTAACCGGATCGGAAATGGAGGCGGAGATGAAGAATTAAAAGATGGGATTCGAACCCAGGCGTGGCGTGCATCGCCTTAAACCTCGCTTAACGGATAAGATTGCCACACTGTTTCCTGAACGCTTAGCGGGCGTGGGCGAGGCCGCCCAGGAAGCCGAAAGCCTGTGGATCGAGGGTTTCCCTTGAGTAGCGAGTCAACTACATGGAGCGTCTTGGTACAAGGATCCTTGACGCTAGAGAAGTGATATCGGCAAAGATCGGCATGGGCGGGCTAATTTGGGATCGTCCTTTCGAGAATCGCGGCAAGATCTTCATGAATGGGCGTAATTGTCGAGGCACGTCATACCAGGCGGCTTTGGGCGTCTTGACGAACGCCACCGACACCAGTGCTGGCGGGCCTCCGACCCGTGAGATGGTCGGCGGCGGGCTCGACAAAGGCGTTTTTAAGGCGGTCAAGTGGGAGCTTTTTGAGACGTTAACGCTGAAATTTATGAAGACGACTCAAGATCGAAGATACGACAAAAATTAACCATGACAATTAGATATATTTGCCCAATATGTTTAATTTTTTGTTTTGATGTTATGCATTATTTTATGCTTATTTAAATTGTGTTTAAATTTGCAATGCATGAGAAAATGTTTTGAAAAATCTCACTTTCGAAAATTACTAAGTATGCTTAAACAATTAATTGACAATTTTATGAATAATAAAATTGAATTAATTTTGACCTCCATGATTTATTTATTTGTGAATTCTTTTGGAGAAATTCCCCCCACGGGACGGTCAATAGATAGCTTTCACATGAATAAATTCCAAATGGATGATTGTGGATTATTACTAGTGGAGACGATGACCCTCCCCACGAGGCTCGTTCAAAGCGAAATAATAATTACAGATTTAATCATGGTTATTACTTAGGTATAAAATTGATATGCATATACTTCCCCAAGTCCTGTCGATTTTATATTGGTCAAGTGGGAGCCAACTATTAATCTAGCTTTTAAAGGTTTGTAACTGTTCTTGTTTGTAACCTGCTTGAATGTGTTTAAATAATGACCCACCCCACGTGGCTTATTTAAACTGTTTTGAGATGTTGGATGATGCATGTTCATATTTTTTTGAGATTTTAATATGAAACATGTGATCGAACCTTGTGATATATTTGTGCTTATGCATATTATTATTTATTTCAGTTCATCATGTCGCAACCTTTTAATCCACTGTTATATACACTCAAAGAACATCAATTAACTGGTGACAACTATGTTGTTTGGAAATGAAATATGAGTTTTGTCCTACCTGCACAAGAACATCATTGGATTCTTGATGTACCCAAGCCCCGTTTGCCTACTGATGGATCAACTGATGCGGAAAGACAGTTGTATAATATTTGAGAGCAGGCCAATGAACCTATGAAACGTGTAATCTTGACTTCATTGTCTGATGATTTGAGACACATTCATGAAGGTATTGTATCTGCTGCAGAAATTATGCAAAGTCTTGAAGAAATATTTTTAACAAAAGACCGCATGATCAATCAGTTTAAAAACGACGACGTGGCAAGGCTAAAAATGGCTGAGGGAACACCCGTAAGGGAGCATGTTCTCAGAATAAAACACCATTTTGAAAAACTGACTTATCTCGGTACTAAGTATTGTGATGAGGCTCAAATCGAATTTCTTTTGCTAACTCTTCCAAGATGCTTCGATGGATTTTACTGTAGTTTTGTGATGAGTGATCACATGTTTACTATGGACATTCTACAAGAAGCCTTGGAGAAGATAGAGAAGCATTTAGGAAAGAAAGACAAAGCATTGGTGACCAAAAGTCTTTTCTCAAGGTCTAGGCCAATGGAAGGCAAGACTCAAGAAAAGGAAAGTGGTCAAGACCAAAGCAAACTCATCACTAAGAAAAGTAAGAGAAAGAAAGCTAGTTGTATGGGTGTCAAGAAAGCACCAAAGGGAAAATGTTTAGCTGCGGTGAAAAGGGACATTGGAGGTTAGCCTGTTCCAGACCCAAAAGGAATGGAAGGAAAGATAATTCTCACGCACTAGTTGTTGAAACTTGCTTAGCTACGCATGCCTCCCATTTATGGGTGGTGGATACGGGATCCACTGATCATGTTTGTTTCACTTTACAGGGGTTCAAGCGGACCCGACAACTTAGTGGGAGTGAGATCCTCATCACACTGGGTGATGCTACGAGAGTGGCAACTGAAGCAGTGGGAGAAGTGCACCTGTCTTTTGAAGACAGAGTTTTAATTTTAAGAGATGTACTTTACGTTCCGAATTTTAGAAAGAACTTAATTTATGTTTCAAAAATTTACCTTGATGGATATTCGGTTACTTTTGATAAAGTTGTTACCATTTCTCTTTACGATAAATTTATCTGTCATGGAACGTTGTCAAGTAATCTCTATACAATTAACTGTGCACACCACTCACGAAATGCATCCTATAACACATCAATTGTTTCCAACAAAAGAAAACATTCATCAGACGTGAACGAAACACTTCTATGGCATCTAAGATTGAGACGTATTAATCCAAAGAGGATCCAAAGGTTGGTAGAAGACGGTTCTCTGGAGTCTCTCCAAGTTGAACCAATTCCAACCTGCGAATCATGTTTGGAGGGTAAAATGACCAAGAGGGCATTCGGAGCCAAGGAGAATAGAGCCAAATAAGTGTTAGAAATCGTTCACGCAGACGTATTGTTGGGGAATAAGTTGCACAGATCTATTTGGGATGAATATTTAAATACAAATTTAATTCTAATAATTATTACTAGCATGAATTAATCCTATATTAATTCAAATAATAATCCAACTACAAATCATGCATATAATTAATTCACGTAAATCCTACGCATGTGGAATTCTACGAGTTTACGTGAACGTACCTCTTGGGATGGCAATGGCTTGGTTGATTAGACTCACCAAAAGAACTTCCCAAGTATTCCCTTAATCCTTGCTCGACTATCCGGTGGTAGGACGCTTGCGAACAATTAACAAAAGGAAAATAAATTATGTTGCACCACCTTCGTGGATTTACTAATTTTTTCAGCACATGGAATTGTACTTGGGAATGAAAGAGTCATCCCCTATTTATAGAGCATAGGTGATCGAAAATTTTGGGCAAAAAATAATGTGGGAAAATCTTTTCTTGATCTTCAAGAAATCTTGAATATATCTCTTATATTCTTTTTTCCATAATTATAATATTCCACAAAATCCCACCTACTCTTTGTTAAGGAGTATATTTCGAAAATTATAGGGCAAGATTCCAAGATTTGGATCTTCTTGAATTTATGAGATATTCTTGTATTTCAAGAAATACATATCTTCCATAATATATTTTCAAGAAAATCAAGAAAATATTTCTTTCCCTTAATTATCAAAATTTTCGAAATTTCCCTATGGATAACCAAGTGGGAGATTTCTTGAATTTAATGAGATAATCTTGTATTCCAAGAGTACATATCTTCATTCCATAACAAAATTCAAAGAATTTTTTTTTCCCTTTTATCCATAAATTTTGAAATTAATGAGGAAAAATAAGCAACAATATTTATTTTATTTTAAACACCTTTTTCAGTTATTGAACTATATGTTGGGCTACTCAGGGGGCCTTTAGGAGAATTAAGATTGAACCTTCCAATGGATCTTGAATTATCAATATTGAGCCACAATATTATTCAAGCCCATAAATATTAATTAATCCCACTACATAATTAATATTGCACTATCCATCTTAACCCATATTACAGTCAATATGACTCCTGATTATTATTTCTCGTGTTTAAGATTATCTAGCCCATTAATTAATTCAAGCCACTGAAATAACTTTCCGTTAATTAATATCTTTTGTCCTTGGTCAAGGAACGATTCAACATTATTATCCATACCGGAAACTAATTCCACTTGCAAGATTTGGTATGATAAAGCTTATGAACCTCCCAAGGGGGCAAATCGAACAAGCGTACTTGCACACGATTCTCCGTATTAAATCTTAGCAATCACATGTGACCAATAATATTGCCCAAGATAAAAAGTATTGAATCTCGTTAATTCTCTACCCATGATAAGTCAAAGCAATAGTTACCAACCACACGTGATCCTATTTAAGGAACGAAGATTAAGAAATAACGAACCACTGAGGTCTAATTCTTCCTTGTTCGGCCTCAAAGAATTTGTCCTCCTGTAGGTCCTATTCAGTGCATCAGTCATGCACTAGTGTAATGTCTTGGTCAAGACAAGTCAATCTGAGCCTTACACTTCAACCTTTCACGATGGATTGTTCATTTCTATCTAGGTCGTGAATGGCGTACTTTTAGTTACAAGGGACCACAATTTAATCTTCTCGTGATCCGGTATCACTAAATTAACTAAAATGTAACACGTCTTATTTATTGAACAGCTTATGCAAAGAAATATATGTAACATTCAATGATATTTAAAGCATCAGTGATAAAAAATTAATTCAAGAAATAAGTTCGAAATTCAGGTTTTGATTATACAAAGTAAAAGCATACTTTCTAGTATAATCCCAACAATCTCCCACTTATACTCAAAGTCTGCTTTTAAGTATACTACAACATGTCTCGTGTAGTTCCTAATTAAGTGACATCTAATGTCACCTATCTGAACCTAATAATTTCTCCCACTTATACTCAAAGCAGTTAGCAACGGTCTTGACACCATTCCTTCCACATGTCTCTCGAATGTATTGAGAGGCGACCCTTTGTGAAGGATCTCGCTGGGTTGTCTTGAGACGCTATCTTTGCAACATCTATATCTCCTCTCTTAACGATATCTCGTATAAGATTGTAT
The DNA here is from genome assembly GCA_037126765.1 of Stenogyne calaminthoides. Lineage (NCBI taxonomy): Eukaryota > Viridiplantae > Streptophyta > Magnoliopsida > Lamiales > Lamiaceae > Stenogyne > Stenogyne calaminthoides. The sequence goes on along the minus strand of JBBCBC010000030.1, from coordinate 11,854,014 downwards.
TTCTTTTCAATGTGTTTGCTGTCCTTGTGGGCTCTTGGTTCCCTTGAATTTGCAACTGCTCCGACATTGTCACAATAAACAGTGATTCTGCTGGGCAAATTCGGAACTACATTCAAGTCCACTAGGAAGTTCTTGAGTCAAACCGCTTCTTTCGCTGCCTCGCAAGCAGCTACATATTCGGCTTCCATGGTAGAATCTGCGACGCATTTCTGCTTGACGCTTCTCCATGTCACGGCTCCTCCCCCCATGCAAAACACACTACTGGAGGTAGATTTTCTGGAGTCTATGTCTGATTGGAAATCTGAGTCCGTCTAGCCAATGGGGATTGGACTGTCTGACTGATAAATTAACATTCTATCCCGAGTTCTTTTCAGATACTTCAGAATATTTTTAACTGCCGTCCAATGTTCTTTCCCCGGGTTACTTTGATATCTTGCCACCATGCCAACGGCAAAGCAGATATCCGGTCTTGTCCACAGCATTGCATACATAAGACTTTCGACAACCGAAGCATATGGAATGCCTCTCATGTCATTTATCTCCTTTCGCGTCTTAGGGCACATTTTCTTGGATAGATGGATTCCATGTCTGAAAGGTATGAAGCCTTTCTTGGAATCTTGCATGCTGAATCGTTTCAAGACAGTGTCTATTTATGAAGCTTGCGATAAGCCTATCATCCTTTTCTTGCGATCTCGAGTGATCTTGATCCCAAGGATGTGTGCGGCTTCCCCTAAGTCCTTCATATCAATCTGTTTTGAAAGCCATGCCCTTACTTCTGATAACACCTTTACATCGTTCCCCATGTTCAGAATGTCGTCTAAGTATAATACTAAGAATACCGATGCAGTTCCGACACACTTTTTGTACACACAACTTTCGAACTCATTTTGATCGAACCCATAAGACTTTATAACATGATCAAAACATTGGTTCCAAGCTCTAGATGCCTGTTTGAGTTCGTAAATGGACTTCATGAGCTTACAAACTAGGTGTTCTTGGCCTTTTTCAATGAAGCCTTGGGGTTGTTGCATATAGATCTTATTGGGGAATAAGTTGCACAGATCTATTCGGGGTGAATATTTAAATACAAATTTAATTCTTATAATTATTACTAGCATGAATTAATCCTATATTAATTCAAATAATAATCCAACTACAAATCATGCATATAATTAATTCACGTAAATCCTACGCATGCGGAATTCTACGAGTTTACGTGAACGTACCTCTTGGGACGGTAGTGATCTGCCTGATTAGACTAACCAAAAGAACTTCCCAAGTATTCCCTTAATCCTTGTTCGACTATCCGGTGGTAGGACACTTGTGAACAATTAACAAAAGGAAAATAAATTATGTTGCACCACCTTTGTGGATTTACTAATTTTTCCAGCACATGGAATTGTACTTGGGAATGAAAGAGTCATCCCCTATTTATAGAGCATAGGTGGTCGAAATTTTGGGTAGAAAATAATGTGGGAAAATCTTTTCTTGATCTCCAAGAAATCTTGAATATATCTCCTATATTCTTTTTTTCCATAATTATAATATTCCACAAAATCCCACATACTCTTTGTTATGGGATATTTTCGAAAATAATAGGCAAGATTCGAAGATTTGGATCTTCTTGAATTTATGAGATATTCTTGTATTTCAAGAAATACATATCTTCCATAATATCTTTTCAAGACAATCAAGAAAATCTTTCTTGCCCTTTATATTTCAAAAAAATTCGAAATTATCTTCATGAATAACCAAGTGGGAGATTTCTTGAATTTAATGAGATAATCTTGTATTCCAAGAATACATATCTTCATTCCATAACAAAATTCAAAGAAAATCTTTCTCCCCTTTTATCCATAAATTTCGAAAATATTGAGGAAAAATAAGCAACAATATTTATTTTATTTTAAACACATTTTTCAGTTATTGGACTATATGTTGGGCTACTCAGGGGGCCTTTAGGAGAATTAAGATTGGACCTTCCAATGGATCTTGAATTATCAATATTGAGCCACAATATTATTCAAGCCCATAAATATTAATTAATCCCATTAAATAATTAATATTGCACTATCCATCTTAACCCATATTACAGTCAATATGGCTCCCGGTTATTATTACCCGTGTTTAAGATTATCTAGCCCATTAATTAATTCAAGCAACTGAAATAGCTTTCCGTTAATTAATATCTTTTGTCCTTGGTCAAGGAACGGTTCAACATTATTACCCATACCGGAAACTAATTCCACTTGCAAGATTTGGTATGATAAAGCTTATGAACCTCCCAATGGGGCAAATTCGAACAAGCGTACTTGCACACGATTCTCCGTATTAAATCTTAGCAATCACATGTGACCAATAATATTGCCCAAGATAAAAAGTATTGAATCTCGTTGATTCTCTACCCATGATAAGTCAAAGCAATAGTTACCAACCACACGTGATCCTATTTAAGGAACGAAGATTAAAAAATAACGAACCACTGAGGTCTAATTCTTCCTTGTTCAGTTCTGAAGAATTTATCCTCCTGTAGGTCATATTCAGTGCATCAGTCATGCACTAGTGTAATCTCTTGGTCAAGACAAGTCAATCTGAGCCTTACACTTCAACCTTTCACGATGGATTGTTCATTTCCATCTAGGTCGTGAATGGTGTACTTTTAGTTACAAGGGACTGTTAATTTAATCTTCGTGATCCGTATCACTATATTAACTACAATGTAACACGTACTATTTAATGAATGAACAGTTATGCAATAAATATATGTAACATTCGATGATATTTAAAGCATCGATGATAAACAATTTATTTCAAAGAATAAGTCCGAATTAGGTTTTGATTATACAAAGTAAAAAGCATACTTTCCAAAGATAATCCCAACAATCTCCCACTTATACTCAAAGTCTGCTTTTAAGTATACTACAACATGTCACGTGTAGTTCCTAATTCGTGACATCTAATGTCACCTACACGAACCTAATAATTTCTCCCAGTTATACTCAAAGCAGATTGACAACGGTCTTGACACCCATTCCTTCCACATGTCTCTCGAATGTATTCAGAGGCAGACCCTTTGGGAATGGATCAGCTAGGTTGTCTTCTGACTCTATCTTTGCCACATCTATATCTCCTCTCTTAACGATATCCCATATAAGATGGTATTTCCTTTCAATGTGTTTGCTGGCTTTGTGGGCTCGTGGTTCCCTTGAATTTGCAACTACTCCGGCATTGTCACAATAAACAGTGATTCTGCTGGGCAAATTCGAAACCACATTCAAGTCCACTAGGAAGTTCTTGAGCCAAACCGCTTGTTTCGCTGCCTCGCAAGCAGCTACATATTCGGCTTCCATGGTAGAATCTACGACGCATTTCTGCTTGACTCTTCTCCATGTCACGGTTCCTCCCCCCATGCAAAACACACTACCGGAGGTAGATTTTCTGGAGTCTATGTCTGATTGGAAATCTGAGTCCGTGTAGCCGATGGGGATTGGATTATCTGACTAATAAATCAACATTCTATCCCGAGTTCTTTTCAGATACTTCAGAATGTTTTTAACTGCCGTCCAATGTTCTTTCCCCGGGTTACTTTGATATCTCTATACCATGCCAACGGCAAAGTAGATATCCGGTCTCGTACACAGCATTGCATACATAAGGCTTCCGACAGCCGAAGCATAAGTAATGCCTCTCATGTCATCTATCTCCTTTTGCGTCTTAAGGGACATTTTCTTGGATAGATGGATTCCATGTCTGAAAGGTACGAAGCCTTTCTTGGAATCTTGCATGCTTAATCGTTTCAAGACAGTGTCTATGTATGAAGCTTGCGATAAGCCTATCATCATTTTCTTGCGATCTCGAGTGATCTTGATCCCAAGGATGTGTGCGGCTTCTCCTATGTCCTTCATATCAAACTGTTTTGAAAGCCATGCCCTTACGTCTGATAACACCTTTACATCGTTCCCGATGATCAGAATGTCGTCTACGTATAGTACTTAGAATACCAATGCAGTTCCGACACGCTTTTTGTACACACAACTTTCGAACTCGTTTTGATCGAACCCATAAGACTTTATAACATGATCAAAACATTGGTTCCAAGCTCTGGATGCCTGTTTGAGTCCTTAAATGGACTTCATGAGCTTACAAACTAGGTGTTCTTGGCCTTTTTCAATGAAGCCTTGGGGTTGTTGCATATAGATCTCTTCATCAAGACTTCCGTTAAGGAAAGCTGTCTTGACATCCATCTGCCAGATTTCAAAGTCGAGATGCGCAACAATCGATAAGAGAATTCGGATGGACTAAAGCATGGCTACGGGCGAAAAAGTTTCCTCATAATTGATCCCTTCTTTCTGAGTATAACCTTTCGTCACTAGTCTTGCTTTGAAGGTTTCCACCTTCCCTTCCGGTCCTCTTTTTCTCTTATACACCCACTTGCAACCAATGAATTTGTCCCCATTAAGTGGTTCGACTAGCTCCCACACTCTGTTATGAAACATAGAACCCATTTCGGCTTTCATTGATGTTTGCCAAGAATCTACATCCTTATCTTGGATTGCCTCGTCATATGTCCATGGGTCTGATTCATCTTGTTCGGGAATCAAATCCGAGGACTCTCCTATTCCCATGAATCTCTCGGGCTGTTTCACAACCCTCCCACTATGACGAGGTTCCGGTTGTGTAAGTGTGTCGTTTGGTATATCATCTAGTACAGTTGGCATTGAGGTTAGCCCCCTTAGCTCATTTAAGGTAATCTCACTTCTGGGTCTTCTTTCGTTCATATAGTCTTCTTCCAAAAATCTAAAGTGGGTGCTTATTACCACCTTTTGATCTTCAGGACCATAGAACATACACCCTTTTGTTCCCTCGGGGTATCCCACAAACAACCTTAATTCTGATCGAGGATCCAAATTTCTGGCTTCCTTGTCCAACACGTAGGCCGGACACCCCCAAATCCTCATGTGTTTCAAACTAGGCTTGCGCCCGGTTCACAATTCTTTGGGAGGTTTGGGAACCGATTTGGATGGCACCAAGTTCAGAATGTAGGTTGCTGTTTCCAAGGCATGACCCCAGAACGACTTGGGTAGATCCGCATAACTCATCATGGATCTAACCATTTCCAAAAGAGTTCTGTTTCTTCGCTCTGCAACCCCGTTTTGTTGAGGGGTTCCGGGTGCAGTGAGCTGGGAAACAATCCCTTCATCAGATAAGTAGTTCAAAAACTCATCGCTGAGGTATTTGCCTCCACGATCGGATCGTAGAGACTTGATACATTTTCCCTATGATTCTCTGCTTGAGCCTTAATTCTTTGAATTTCTCAAAGGTCTCAGATTTATGCTTCATAAGGAAAATATAACCGTACCTTGAGTAATCATCAATAAAAGTGACAAAATACTCATAACCTCCTCTCGCTTTGGTTGACATTGGACCACATACATCTGTGTGAACAATCTCTAACACTTCTTTGGCTCTATTCCCCTTGGCTCCAAATGCCCTCTTGGTCATTTTACCCTCCAAACATGATTCGCAGGTTGGAATTGGTTCAACTTGGAGAAACTCCAGTGAACCATCTTTCACCAACCTTTGGATCCTCTTTGGATTTATATGACCTAATCTCAGATATCATAGAAGTGTTTCGTTCACGTCTGATGAACATTTTTTTTCTCGGAAACAGTTGATGTGTTATAGGATGCATTTCGTGAGTGGTGTGCACAGTTAATTGTATAGAGATTATTCGACAACGTTCCATGACAGATAAATTTATCATAAAGAGAAATGGTAACAACTTTATTAAAAGTAACCGAATATCCATCATGAAAAAGTTTAGAAACTGAAATTAAATTCTTTCTAAAACTTGGAACGTAAAGAACATCTCTTAAAATTAAAAAACTTTGTCTTCAAAACACAGGTGCACTTCTCCCACTGCTTTGACCACTACTCATGTAGTATTGCAATATCTGCTACTTCCGTAGTATTGCAATAACTGTTACTATCGTAGCATTGCAATATCTGCCACTTACGTAGCATTGCAATAATTTGCTACTTTCGTAACATCGCCCAGTGTGATGAGGATCTCACTCCCACTAAGTTGCCGGATCAGTTTGAACCCGTGAAGCAAACATGATTAGCGGATATCCTATCAACCACCCACGAATGAGAAGTATACGCCGCTAAACAAGTTTCAACAACTAGTGCGTGAGAATTACCTTTCTTTCCTTCCTTTTTGGGGTTGGAACAGGCAAACCTCCATTGTCCTCTTTCACCGCAGCTTAAGCACTTCCTCTTTGGATTTTTTCTTGACACCACAAGCATTCCTCATCTTACCATTGCCCTTGGCAACAGTTGAGTTTTATTGCTTATGGCTTTTGGTCCACTTCTTTTCCTTGCCTTCCCTTGGCCTAGAAAATGAAGACTTACCACTTGCCGTTAAAGCTTGAGTTTGGTGCCCCATCAATATCTCTGCCGAGACCAAAGCTTGCAACAAATCAGCTAGCGAGGCCAAAATGCTCAGAAACTTTTGGGCAGAGAGTGAATTACCAAATTCATCTAAGTCTCCAGATTATAATCTGCACTCAGAATCTCAAGTTTGTTCAGATGGGCCATCAATTATGAGGACGTAATCCCTTACGGTTTTGTCCTCCACCATTTTCAGCGATGACATCTCTCGCAAGGTGATCTGACGAGTCCCACATTTTTAACTCGTCAGTTGGCTCATCTGATTTTGATGTGTCAAGAATCCACTTGTGCTTTTGTGCAGTTAGGACAATTATAATTTTTCGTTTCCAAATATAGTTTCCATACATATTGTATTGACTTTAATTATATTAACAGTGGATTAAAAGGTTATGACATGCTGAACTAAAATAAATAACTATATGCATAAGCGCAAGTATATCACAAGGTTCGATCACATGCATCATATTAAAATCTCAAAAAAAAAAAAAGAACATGCATCAGCCAACATCTCAAAACAGTTTAAATAAGCCACGTGGGGTGGGTCATTATTTAAACACATTCAAGCAGGTTACAAACAAGAACAGTTACAAACCTTTAATATCCAGATTAATAGTTGGCTCCCACTTGACCAATATAAAATTGACAGGGACTTTGGGGAAGTATATGCATATCAATTTTATACCTAAGAAATAACCATGATTAAATACAGGATTATTATTTCGTATTGAACGAGCCTCGTGGGGAGGGTCATCGTCGCCACTAGTAATAATCCACAATCATCCATTTGGAATTTATTCATGTGAAAGCTAACTTTTGACCGTCCCGTGAGGGGAATTTCTCCAAAAGAATTCACAAATAAATAAATCATGGAGGTCAAAATTAATTCAATTTTATTATCCGGAATAAAATTGTCAATTAATTATTTAAACATACTTAGTAATTTTTGAAGGTGAGATTTTTCATTGGGCAACTCTCATGCAAACACATTTAAACAAATTAAATAAAGCACAAGATAACTCAATAGTAAATCAAGCAAAAAGAAAAAAATAAACATATTGGGCACAAATTATCCAATTGTCATGGTTTGATTTTTCTTGCTTGATCTTGAAGAAACACCGCCTTGAATTTCTCCCACTCGATCGTCTCGAAAAGAACTCCATCTCGAACGCCACGCCAAGTAGCTTGCAAAATGGGATACGCGCCCAGATCCGACCCGGCCACTCGGCGAAGTCGACCCTCTGCTGGCCTCGCCTTTGCTTTCGGCGAGCTTCTCCCGCCCGTGCCTCGCGTCGTCGGCATAGTCCATGGTTCCTCGGTAAGCGATGCCTGCGTACCCGCGCAGCGTATCGCCCGGCCTTTTGTTTACCCGCTGAACTTCGGCAGCCCCCCGTCCCGCCCCACCCGCGCTCACTATCGCCTCCGCCCGCTTCATTCCTCCCGCCGCGGTGCCGCGTGCGCTAGCGCCCGCCCGTGCGCGTGGACTTTATCTCCGCGCTTCGGCCCTACGCCCTGCGCCTGCTGCGCCCGTGCGCTGCGTCGTCGCATTCTTGCGCGTGCGTGCCTCCCTTAGCGCACGTTTAGGCGGCGCCACGCCGCCCTAAACGTTCTGGATTTTATCCTTTAATTATTCATCTCCGCCTCCGTTTAGTCCGGTTACAATTTATTTACAAAAATAAATAAACCTAGATCTAGACTAGTCTATTACATTGATCAAATCAAACAAATCCTAATCTCTTCTGGATTTTCTCACGAGGCAAAAATGAATCCGAACGAATCGAATTAAAAACCACAATTTATATGCATGCATAAATAAACACATTAAATTCCATGACAATTGGATACCTGCAAAACAGATCTAGCAATTCTACTATCCAATTTCAAATTTAATGACAGCGAATTAAATTACAATTTAAAAAATTCAGAGCCCGAAACCGTGGCTCTAATACCAGTTGTTGGGGAATAAGTTGCACAGATTTATTTGTGGTGAATATTTAAATACAAATTTAATTCTTATAATTATTACTAGCATGAATTAATCCTATATTAATTCAAATAATAATCCAACAACAAATCATGCATATAATTAATTCACGTAAATCCTACGCATGCGGAATTCTACGAGTTTACGTGAACGTACCTCTTGGGACGGCAATGATCTGGCTGATTAGACTAACCAAAAGAACTTCCCAAGTATTCCCTTAATCCTTATTCGACTATCCGGTGGTAGGACACTTGTGAACAATTAACAAAAGGAAAATAAATTATGTTGCACCACCTTTGTGGATTTACTAATTTTTCCAGCACATGGAATTGTACTTGGGAATGAAAGAGTCATCCCCTATTTATAGAGCATAGGTGGTCGAAATTTTGGGTAGAAAATAATGTGGGGAAATCTTTTCTTGATCTCCAAGAAATCTTGAATATATCTCCTATATTCTTTTTCCCATAATTATACTATTCCACAAAATCCCACCTACTATTTGTTATGGGATATTTTCAAAAATAATAGGCAAGATTCCAAGATTTTGATCTTCTTGAATTTATGAGATATTCTTGTATTTCAAGAAATACATATCTTCCATAATATATTTTCAAGAAAATCAAGAAAATCTTTCTTGCCCTTTATATTTCAAAAAATTTCGAAATTATCTTCATGAATAACCAAGTGGGAGATTTCTTAAATTTAATGAGATAATCTTGTATTCCAAGAATATATCTTCATTCCATAACAAAATTCAAAGAAAATCTTTCTCCCCTTTTATCCATAAATTTTGAAAATATTTAGGAAAAATAAGCAACAATATTTATTTTATTTTAAACACATTTTTCAGTTATTGGACTATATGTTGGGCTACTCAGGGGACCTTTAGGAGAATTAAGATTGGACCTTCCAATGGATCTTAAATTATCAATATTGAGCCACAATATTATTCAAGCCCATAAATATTAATTAATCCCACTACATAATTAATATTGCACTATCCATCTTAACCCATATTACAGTGAATATGGCTCCCGGTTATTATTTCCCGTGTTTAAGATTATCTAGCCCATTAATTAATTCAAGCCACTGAAATAGATTTCCGTTAATTAATATCTTTTGTCCTTGGTCAAGGAACGGTTCAACATTATTACCCATACCGGAAACTAATTCCACTTGCAAGATTTGGTATGATAAAGCTTATGAACCTCCCAAAGGGGCAAATCGAACAAGCGTACTTGCACACGATTCTCCGTATTAAATCTTAGCAATCACATGTGACCAATAATATTGCCCAAGATAAAAAGTATTGAATCTCGTTGATTCTATACCCATGATAAGTTAAAGCAATAGTTACCAACCACACGTGATCCTATTTAAGGAACGAAGATTAAGAAATAACGAACCACTGAGGTCTAATTCTTCCTTGTTCAGTTCTGAAGAATTTGTCCTCCTGTAGGTCCTATTCAGTGCATCAGTCATGCACTAGTGTAATCTCTTGGTCAAGACAAGCCAATCTGAGCCTTACACTTCAACCTTTCACGATGGATTGTTCATTTCCATCTAGGTCGTGAATGACATACTTTTCGTTACAAGGGACTGTTAATTTAATCTTCTGTGATTTGGTATCACTAAATTAACTATAATGTAACACGTACTATTTAATGAGCAGTTATGCAATAAATATATGTAACCTTCGATGATATTTAAAGCAATAGTGATAAACAATTTATTTCAGTAAATACGTCTGAAATCCAGTTTTGATTATACAAAGTAAAAAGCATACTTTCCAGTATAATCCCAACAGATCTCTTCATCAAGACTTCCGTTAAGGAAAGTTGTCTTGACATCCATTTGCCAGATTTCAAAGTCGAGATGCGCAGCAATCGATAAGAGAATTCGGATGGACTTAAGCATGGCTACGGGCGAAAAAGTTTTCTCATAATCGATCCCTTCTTTCTGAGTAAAACCTTTCGCCACGAGTCTTGCTTTGAAGGTTTCCACCTTCCCGTCCAGTCCTCTTTTTCTCTTATACACCCACTTGCAACCAATGGGTTTGACCCCATTAAGTGGTTCGACTAGCTCCCACACTCTGTTATGAAACATAGAACCCATTTCGGCTTTCATTGATGTTTGCCAAGAATCTGCATCCTTATCTTGGATTGCCTCGTCATATGTCCATGGGTCTGATTCGTCTTGTCCGGGAATCAAGTCCGAGGACTCTCCTATTCCCATGAATCTCTCGGGCTGTTTCACAACCCTCCCACTACGACGAGGCTCCGGTTGTATAAGTGTGTCGTTTGGTATATCATCTTGTACAGTTGGCATTGAGGTTAGCCCCCTTAGCTCATTTAAGGTAATCTCACTTCTGGGTCTTCTTTCGTTCATATAGTCTTTTTCCAAAAATCTAAAGTGGGTTCTTATTACCACCTTTTGATCTTCGGGACCATAGAACATACACCCTTTTGTTCCCTCGGGGTATCCCACAAACAACCTTAATTCTGATCGAGGATCCAATTTACCGGCTTCCTTGTCCAACTCGTAGGCCGGACACCCCCAAATCCTCATGTGTCTCAAATTAGGGTTGCACCCGGTCCACAATTCTTTGGGAGTTTTGGGAACCGATTTGGATGGCACCAAGTTCAGAATGTAGGCTGTTGTTTCCAAGGCATGACCCCATAACGACTTGGGAAGATCCGCATAACTCATCATAGATCTAACCATTTCCAAAAGAGTTCTGTTTCTTCGCTCTGCAACCCCGTTTTGTTGAGGGGTTCCGGGTGCAGTTAGCTGGGATGCAATCCCTTCATCAGACAAGTAGTTCAAAAACTCATCGCTGAGGTATTCGCCTCCACGATCGGATCGTAGAGACTTGATACGTTTTTCCCTATGATTCTCTGCTTGAGCCTTAAATTCTTTGAATTTCTCAAAGGTCTCAGATTTATGCTTCATATGGAAAATATAATCGTACCTTGAGTAGTCATCAATAAAAGTGACGAAATACTCATAACCTCCTCTTGCTTTGGTTGACATTGGACCACATACATCTGTGTGAACGATCTCTAACACTTCTTTGGCTCTATTCCCCTTGGCTCCAAATGCCCTCTTGGTCATTTTACCCTTCAAACATGATTCGTAGGTTGGAATAGGTTCAACTTGGAGAAACTCCAGTGAACCGTCTTTCACCAACCTTTGGATCCTCTTTGGATTTATATGTCCCAATCTTAGATGCCATAGAAGTGTCTCGTTCACGTTTTCTTTTATCGGAAACAGTTGATGTGTTATAAGATGCATTTCGTGAGTGGTGTGCACAATTAATTGTATATAGATTTTCCATCAATGTCCCATAACAGATACACTCATCATTTCAAGAAATGATGTCATTCTTATTAGAAGAAACTTAGTGTCCTTTAATCAAATTTTAGAAACTGAAAGTGAATTCTTTCCAAAACTGGGAACATAAAGATAATCTCAAAAAAAACTTCATCTTTAAAAGACAGGTGCACTTCTCCCACTGCTTTAAACACTACTCATGTAGCATTGCAATATCTACTACTTGCATAGTATTGCAATATCCGTTACTATCGTAGCATTGCAATATCTGCCACTTACGTAGCATTGCAATAATTGCTACTTTCGTAACATCGCCCAGTGTGATGAGGATCTAACTCCCACTAAGTTGCCGGATCAATTTGAACCCGTGAAGCAAACATGATTAGTGGATCTCGTATCAACCACCCACGAATGAGAAGTATACGCTGCTAAACAAGTTTCAACAACTTGTGCGTGAGAATTACCTCTCTTTCCGTCCCTTTTGGGGTTGGAACAGGCAAACCTCCATTATCCTCTTTCACCGCAGCTTAAGCACTTCCTCTTTGGATTTTCCTTGACACCACAAGCATTCTTCATCTTACCATTGCCCTTGGCAACAGTTGAGTTTTATTGCTTATGGCTTTTGGTCCTCTTCTTTTTCTTGCCTTCCCTTGGCCTAGAAAATGAAGACTTACTACTTGCCGTTAAAGCTTGAGTTTGGTGCCCCATCAATATCTCTGCCGAGACAAAAGCTTGCAACAAATCAGCTAGCGAGGCCAAAATGCTCAGAAACTTTTGGGTGCGAGAGTGAAATACTAAATTCATCTGAGTCTCCAGATTATAATCTGCACTCAGAATCTCAAGTTTGTTCAGATTGGCCATCTATTTTGAGGACGTAATCCCTTACGGGTTTGCCCTCCACCATTTTCAGCGACGACATCTCTCGCAAGGTGATCTGATGAGTCCCGCATGTTTGACTCGTCAGTTGGCTTATCTGATTTTGGTGTGTCAAGAATCCACTTGTGCTTTTGTGCAGTTAGGACAATTATAATTTTTCGTTTCCAATCAATGTAGTTTCCATATTGTATTGACTTTAAGTATATTAACAGTGGATTAAAAGGTTACGACATGCTGAACTGAAATAAATAACTATATGCATAAGCACAAGTATATCACAAGATTCGATCACATGCATCATATTAAAATCTCAAAAAAATATGAACATGCATCAGCCAACATCTCAAAACAGTTTAAATAAGCCACGTGGGGTGGGTCATTATTTAAACACATTCAAGCAGGTTACAAACAAGAACAGTTACAAACCTTTAATATCCAGATTAATAGTTGGCTCCCACTTGACCAATATAAAATTGACAGGGACTTCGGGGAAGTATATGCATATCAATTTTATACCTAAGTAATAACCATGATTAAATACAGGATTATTATTTTGCTTTGAACGAGCCTCGTGGGGAGGGTCATCGTCGCCACTAGTAATAATCCACAATCATCCATTTGGAATTCATTCATGTGAAAGCTAACTTTTGACCGTACCGTGGGGGGAATTTCTCCAAAAGAATTCACAAATAAATAAATCATGGAGGTCAAAATTAATTCAATTTTATTATCCGGAATAAAATTGTCAATTAATTATTTAAACATACTTAGTAATTTTTATGGTGAGATTTTTAATTGGGTAACTCTCATGCAAACACATTTAAACAAATTAAATAAAGCATAAGATAACACAATAATAAATCAAGCAAAGCGGAAAAATAAACATATTGGGCACAAATTATCCAATTGTCATGGTTTTAATTTTCTTGGCATGATTTTGAAGAAACGCCGTCTTGAATTTCTCCCACTCGATCGTCTCTAAAAAGAACTCTGTCTCGAAACGCCAAGCCAAGTAGCTCGCAAATGGATGCACGTCCGCATCCCGACCGCCCTTGGCTGCCGACGCGCCCGTCTTTGCCTTAACTGCGATACATCGCCATCGCCACTCGGTAGCCTCGGCGAACTTTATAGCCAGCGTCGACCTCGCAGCCTGACCTTTGCTTTCGGCCCGGCCGCCAAAATACCGTAGCGTCAGCGTAGCGGCGATCGCTTTGCCCTCGCCTCCCCTGCCCGAACTCCGCGTGACTGCGCGTCCCCATGCGGCGCCCGTAGCCCTTCCGTAGCCTCCCATTCACCGGCCGGCTCCGTGCGATCCGCAGCGTCGCCTATCGCGCTTGCCCGTCGTTAGTTGACACGATCCCTCAGCGTTAAACCGGCCCTCCGGCCTACCAGCGCCCATAACGTGCTGCCGATGCGTCTGCGTGTATGTGATGCCTCCCCCTTAGCCCGTTTTTCGCGGCGCCATGCCCCTGCAGCCGGTTAAGATTTTATCCTTTAATTCTTCATCTCCCATTGCTCCGTTTCCAATCGGTTTACAATTTTATTTACAAAAAATAAATAAACTTTAGATCCTAGTATTCTATTACATTGATCAAATCAAACAAATCCTAATCTACTCGTGGATTTTCTCACGAGGCAAAACGAATCCGAACGAATCGAATTAAAAACCACAATTTATATGCATGCATAAATAAACATATTAAATTCCATGACAATTGGATACCTGCAAAAAAAATATAGCAATTCTACTATCCAATTTCAAATTTAATGACAACGAATTAAATTGCAATTTAAAAAATTCAGAGCCCGAAACCGTGGCTCTGATACCAGTTGTTGGGGAATAAGTTGCACAGATCTATTCGGGATGAATATTTAAATACAAATTTAATTCTTATAATTATTACTAGCATGAATTAATCCTATATTAATTCAAATAATAATCCAACTACAAATCATGCATATAATTAATTCACGTAAATCCTACGCATGCAGAATTCTACGAGTTTACGTGAACGTACCTCTTGGGATGGCAATGGCTTGGTTGATTAGACTCACCAAAAGAACTTCCCAAGCATTCCCTTAATCCTTGCTCGACTATCCGGTGGTAGGACGCTTGCGAACAATTAACAAAAGGAAAATAAATTATGTTGCACCACCTTGTGGATTTACTAATTTTTCCACCACATGGAATTGTACTTGGGAATGAAAGAGTCATCCCCTATTTATAGAGCATAGGTGATCGAAAATTTTGGGCAAAACATAATGTGGGAAAATCTTTTCTTGATCTCCAAGAAATCTTGAGTATATCTCATATATTCTTTTTCCCATAATTATAATATTCCACAAAATCCCACCTACTCTTTGTTATGGAGTATATTTCAAAAATTATAGGGCAATATTCCAAGATTTGGATCTTCTTGAATTTATGAGATATTCTTGTATTTCAAGAAATACATATCTTCCATAATATATTTTCAAGAAAATCAAGAAAATCTTTCTTTCCCTTAATTATCAAAATTTTCAAAATTTCCCTATGGATAACCAAGTGGGAGATTTCTTGAATTTAATGAGATAATCTTGTATTCCAAGAATACATATCTTCATTCCATAACAAAATTCAAAGAAAATCTATCTCCCCTTTTATCCATAAATTTCGAAATTAATGAGGAAAAATAAGCAACAATATTTATTTTATTTTAAACACCTTTTTCAGTTATTGGACTATATGTTGGGCTACTCAGGGGCCTTTAGGAGAATTAAGATTGGACCTTCCAATGGATCTTGAATTATCAATATTGAGCCACAATATTATTCAAGCCCATAAATATTAATTAATCCCACTACAAAATTAATATTGCACTATCCATCTTAACCCATATTACAGTCAGTATAGCTCCCGGTTATTATTTCCCGTGTTTAAGATTATCTAGCCCATTAATTAATTCAAGCCACTGAAATAGTTTTCCGTTAATTAATATTTTTTGTCCTTGGTCAAGGAACGGTTCAACATTATTATCTATACCGGAAACTAATTCCACTTGCAAGATTTGGTATGATAAAGCTTATGAACCTCCCAAGGGGGCAAATTGAACAAGCTTACTTGCACACGATTCTCCGTATTAAATCTTAGCAATCACATGTGACCAATAATATTGCCCAAGATAAAAAATATTGAATCTCGTTGATTCTCTACCCATGATAAGTCAAAGCAATAGTTATCAACCACACGTGATCCTATTTAAGGAACGAAGATTAAGAAATAACAAACCACTGAGGTCTAATTCTTCCTTGTTCAGTTCTGAAGAATTTGTCCTCCTGTAGGTCCTATTCAGTGCATCACTCATGCACTAGTGTAATCTCTTGGTCAAGACAAGCCAATCCGAGCCTTACACTTCAACCTTTCACGATGGATTGTTCATTTCCATCTAGGTCGTGAATGACGTACTTTTAGTTACAAGGGACTGTTAATTTAATCTTCTGTGATCTGGTATCACTAAATTAACTACAATGTAACACGTACTATTTATTGAACAGTTATGCAGTAAATATATGTAATATTCAATGATATTTAAAGCATCAGTGATAAACAATTTATTTCAGTAAATAAGTTCGAAATTCAGTTTTGATTATACAAAGTAAAAGCATACTTTCTAGTATAATCCCAACATGTATGTGGTCCAATGTCAACCATGTCAAGAGGAGGTTACGAGTATTTCGTTACTTTTATTGATGACTACTCGAGGTACGGTTATATTTTCCTTATGAAGCATAAATCTGAGACCTTTGAGAAATTCAAAGAATTTAAGGCTCAAGCAGAGAATCATAGGGAAAAACGTATCAAGTCTCTACGATCCGATCGTGGAGGCGAGTACCTCAGCAATGAGTTTTTGAACTACTTGTCGGATGAAGGGATTGCATCCCAGCTAACTGCACCCGGAACCCCTCAACAAAACGGGGTTGCAGAGCGAAGAAACAGAACTCTTTTTGAAATGGTTAGATCAATGATGAGTTATGTGGATCTTCCCAAGTCGTTCTGGGGTCGTGCCTTGGAAACAGCGGCTTACATTCTGAACTTGGTGCCATCCAAATCGGTTCCCAAAACTCCCAAAGAATTGTGGACCGGGCGCAAGCCTAGTTTGAGACACATGAGAATTTGGGGGTGTCTGGCCTACGTGTTGGACAAGGAAGCCGGCAAATTGGATCCTTGATCAGAATTAAGGCTGTTTATAGGATACCCCGAGGGAACAAAAGGGTGTATGTTTTATGGTCCCAAAGATCAAAAGGTGGTCATAAGCACCCACTTTAGATTTTTGGAGGAAAACTATATGAACGAAAGAAGACCCAGAAGTGAGATTACCTTAAATGAGCTAAGGGGGCTAACCTCATTGCCAACTGTACAAGATGACATACCAAACGACACACTTACACAATCGGAATCTCGTCGTAGTGGGAGGGTTGTGAAACAGCCCGAGAGATTCATGGGGATAGGAGAGTCCTCGGACTTGATCCCCGATCAAGACGAATCAAACCCATGGACATATGATGAGGCAATCCAAGACAAGGATGTGGTTTCTTGGCGAAAGGCAATGAAAGCAAAAATGGGGTCTATGGATCATAACAGGGTGTGGGAGCTAGTCGAACCACTTAATGGGATCAAACCTATTGGTTGCAAGTGGGTATACAAGAGAAAGAGGGGATCGGACGGGAAGGTGGAAACCTTCAAGGCAAGGCTTGTGGCGAAAGGTTATACTCAGAAAGAAGGGATCGACTATGAGGAAACCTTTTCACCTGTAGCAATGCTCAAGGCCATCCGGATTCTCTTGTCGATTGCTGCACATCTCGATTTTGAAATCTGGCAAATGGATGTCAAGACAGCTTTCCTTAACGGAAGTCTTGATGAGGAAATCTATATGCAACAACCCCAAGACTTCATTGAAAAGGGCCAAGAACACCTAGTTTGTAAGCTCATGAAGTCCATTTATGGACTCAAACATGCATCCAGAGCTTGGAACCAATGTTTTGATCATGTAATAAAGTCTTATGGTTTTGATCAAAATGAGTTCGAAAGTTGTGTGTACAAAAAGCGTGTCGGAACTGCATTGGTATTCTTAGTACTATACGTAGATGACATTCTGCTCATCGGGAATGATGTAAAGGTGTTATCGGACGTAAGGGCATGGCTTTCAAAACAGTTTGATATGAAGGACTTAGGGGAAGCCGGGCACATCCTTGGGATCAAGATCACTCGAGATCGCAAGAAAATGATGATAGGCTTGTCGCAAGCCTCATACATAGACATTGTCTTGAAACGATTCAGCATGCAGGATTCCAAGAAAGGCTTCGTACCTTTCAGACATGGAATCCATCTATCCAAGGAAATGTTCCCTAAGACACAAAGGGAGATAGATGACATGAAAGGCATTCCTTATGCTTCGGCTGTCGAAAGCCTTATGTATGCAATGTTGTGCACGAGACCGGATATCTGCTTTGTTGTTGGCATGGTAGCAAGATATAAAAGTAACCCGGGAAGAGAACATTGGACAGCAGTTAAAAACATTCTGAAGTATCTGAAAAGAACTCGGAATAGAATGTTGGTTTATCAGTCGGATAATCTAATTCCCATAGGCTACACGGACTCGGATTTCCAATCAGACATAGATTCCAGAAAATCTACCTCCGTTAGTGTGTTTTGCATGGGGGGAGGAGCCATGACATGGAGAAGCATCAAGCAGAAATGCGTCGCGGATTCTACCATGGAAGCCGAATATGTAGTCAATAACTGAGGCAAAAAAAAAGCGGTTTGGCTCATAACTTCCTAGTGGACTTGGATGTAGTTCGAATTTGCCCAAACAGAATCATCATTTTATTGTGACAATGCCGGAGCAGTTGCAAATTCAAGGGAACCAAGAGCCCACAAGGCCAGCAAACACATTGAAAGGAAATACCATCTTATACGAGATATCGTTAAGAGAGGAGATATAGAGGTGGCAAAGATCGCGTCGGGAGACAACCTAGCTGATCCATTCACAAAGGGTCTGCCTCAGAATACATTCGAGAGACATGCGGAAGGGATGGGTGTCAAGACCGTTGCCAATCTGCTTTGAGTATAAGTGGGAGACATTATTAGGTTCGTGTTAGGTGACATTATATGTCACGGATCTACACGAGACATGTTGTAGTATACTTAAAAGCAGACTTTGAGTATAAGTGGGAGATTGTTGGGATTATACTGGAAAGTATGCTTTTACTTTGTATAATCAAACTGAATTTCGGACTTATTTACTGAAATAAATTGTTTATCACTGATGCGTTAAATATTATCGAATGTTACATATATTTAACTGCATAACTGTTCAATAATTAGTACGTATTACATTGTAGTTAATTTAGTGATACCCGAACACAGAAGATTAAATTAACAGTCCCTTGTAACCAAAAGTACACCATTCACGACCTAGATGGAAATGAACAATCCATCGTGAAAGGTTGAAGTGTAACGCTCAGGTTGGCTTGTCTTGACCAAAGAGATTACACTAGTGCATGTCTATTGCATCAAGAGGACCCTCTGAGGAGGGACAAATTCTTGAAACTCAACTAGGAAAAATTAGACCTCGGTGGTTCGTTATTTCTTAATCTTCGATCCCCTTAAATAGGATCACGTGTGGTTAGTAAGTATTGCTTTGACTTATTACGGGTAGAGAATCAACGAGATTCAATACTTTATATCTTGGGCAATATTATTGATCACATGTGTAGCTAAGATTTAATACGAAGAATCGTGTGCAAGTACGCTTGTTCGATTTTCCCCCTTGGGAGGTTCATAAGTTTTATCATACCAAATCTTGCAAGTGGAACTAGTTTCCGGTATGAGTAATAATGTTGAACCGTTTCTTTACCAAGGATAAAAAGATATTAATTAATGAAAAGCTATTTCAAATTGGCTTGAATTAATTAATGGGCCAGATAATCTTAAACACGGAAATAATAACCGAGTCATATTGACTGTAATATGGGTTAAGATGGATAGTGCAATATTAATTATGTAGTGGGATTAATTAATATTTATGGGCTTGAATAATATTGTGGCTCAATATTGATAATTCAAGATCCATTGGAAGATCCAATCTTAATTCTCCTAAAGGCCCCCAAAGTAGCCCAACATAAAGTCCAATAACTGGAAAAGGTGTTTAAAAATAAAATAAATATTTGTTGCTAATTTTCCAATTTTTTTCGAAAATTATGGATAAGGGGGGAGAAAGATTTTCTTTGAATTTTGTTATGGAATGAAGATATGTATTCTTGGAATACAAGATTATCTCATTAAGTTCAAGAAATCTCCCACTTGGTTATTCATAATGAATATTTCGAAAATTTTGAAAATATAAAGGGCAAGAAAGATTTTCTTGATTTTCTTGAAAAGATATTATGGAAGATATGTATTTCTTGGAATACAAGAATATCTCATAAATTCAAGAAGATCCAAATCTTGGAATCTTGACCTAATATTTTCGAAAAATCCATAATGTGATGAGGTAGGATTTTTTGTGGAATATTTTAATTATGGGGAAAAGAATATAGGAGATATATTCAAGATTTTTGGAGATCAAGAAAAGATTTTCCCACTTTGTTTTTCTTCCCAAATTTTCGAGCAACACTCATCTATAAATATGGGATAATTCTTTCATTCCCAAGTGCAATTTCATGTGCTGGAAAAATTAGTAAATCCACAAAAGTGGTGCAACAAATTTTATTTTTCCTTTTAGTTAATTGTTCGCGGGAATCCTACCACCGGATTGTCGAGCAAGGATTAAGGGAATACTTTGGGAAGGCTTTTTGGTGTGTTTTCATCGACAAGTCCATTGCCATTCCAAGAGGTAAGTTTACGTAAACTCGTAGTAATTCCGCATGTGTAGGATTTACGTGAACTGTTTATATGCATGATTTATTGTTGAATTATTATTTGAATTAATATAGGATTAATTCATGCTAGTAATAATTGTTAGAATTAAATTTGTTTTTAAATATTCATCCCGAATAGATCCAGGCAATAAGTTCCCCAACACTTAAGAGACTCGTATAGACACAATGACAGAAACCCAAAGAGACTTCTCCCCCGACACCTACCTCCACAACCACTTGCATAATAAAGCTGAATTTAAAGCCTTAATATCCCTCACTCCCAGCCCACCCCTAGACTTACCCTGACACACTGTATCCCACTTAACCCAAGCAATTTTACGCTTCTCCCCCTTCCCCCCCACAAGAAATTTCTTTGCAATTTTACCAGGGTATTAGTAACACACTCAGGGGCTTTAAAGAATGGGAGATAGTAGACTGGTAGAGCTGATAATATCGCGTTCAATAGCACTAAACGACCTCCAAAAGATAAGTACCATTTTTTCCAACCAAAAAGCTTTCGTCGAAACCTGTCAATCAATGGCTTCCAAACTTCATTCTTTCTAAAATTTGCACCTATTGGCAGCCCCAAGTAGGTAAAAGGAAACTTGCCAACCTTGCAGTTTAGTACCCCTGCCAGGGCCTCCAGATGCTGATTTTTTATGTGAATACCGTGTAGGGAGCTCTTGTGAAAATTGACCTTCAGACCAGAAGCAATTTCGAACAGTCGAAGGACCCCTCTCAAACACTTAGCATTTTTCGTTTATGCCTTGCCGAGCAGAACTGTGTCATCTACAACTTATCACAATCTTGTTCCTCCCAATCTCAATCCCCTCGAACTCTTTTGTCTCCACAACTTTCCCCATCAGACAGCTAAGACCCTCAGCAGCAATCAGGAATAAGAATGGTGAAAGTGGATCCCCTTGTCTAATCCCTTTCTGGAGTTGGAACTCACCAGACGGACTTCCATTTACCATAACTGACATTGAGGCCGAAGTAATGCATCCCCTGATCCATTTTCGCCATTTCCAGTGAAACATCATGCCAAACATCATCTCATCCAAGTACTCCCACAGGACTGAATCGTATGCCTTCTCAAAATCCACTTTGAAAATGAAACTTCTCTGCTTGTTCTTCTTCTCAAAATCAACAGCTTCATTAAGAACTAGGATGTTGTCTAGGATTTGTCTTTTGCCCACAAAAGCAGCCTGATTCTCTGAAATCACAGAATCCATCACTCTAGTAAGTCTGTTAGCTAACACCTTTGCCACGATTTTGTACATGCACCCGATTAGAGAGATTGGGCGAAACTCAAACAACTGACCAGCATCTGACTTCTTCGGGATTAGAGTCACAAACGATGGATTCCCTCCTTTAACAATCCTCCCAGTCTTGTGGAAATCCTCCATGAACACCATGATGTCTTTTCTCAGGGTCGGCCACATCTTCTTGATAAACTTAAAAGTAAATCCGTCAGGACCCGGACTCTTATTACTCCCACATCCCCACACTGCTGATTTTACTTCATCTTCCACAAATGGTGCAACGAGGGAAGCATTATCAGAATCGGAAACACTCTTAGAGATCAAGCCTGCAAGGGAGATAGAAGCATCTTGGTTCTTTGAAAAGTGGGTTCTAAAAAATCTAAGTACCTCATTCTTCACTCTATCCACATCTTCGACCCAGACCTCATCGATTATTAGTCCATCAATCCTGTTGGACCTGTTTCTCTTATTGATGCATTTGTGAAAGAAAGAGGAGTTTGAATCGCCTTCCCGGATCCACTGGACTCTGGATTTCTGAAAATTGTTTCCATCCTTCACTTTTTTCAATTGCCACAATCTTTCATTTGTCTACATTCAACTTCAGATAAATCCCGGACTTCCTGACAT
Source organism: Stenogyne calaminthoides (assembly GCA_037126765.1). Classification (NCBI taxonomy): domain Eukaryota; kingdom Viridiplantae; phylum Streptophyta; class Magnoliopsida; order Lamiales; family Lamiaceae; genus Stenogyne; species Stenogyne calaminthoides. Next base: position 11,831,583 of record JBBCBC010000030.1, on the reverse strand, counting down.
CGATCTAGATCATCGAACTTGGCGTTTGTCTCAGCAATTTTCTTCTCGATGTCTCCAATTTTTTCTGAACTCCAAGCCTTGATTTCTGCCTTTAACAATTTCAGCTTTTCCTTAAATACAAAGCTGCCCCACCCTTGGAACAAGTATCCTGCCCATTTTTCTTCCACAAATGGGACAAAATCCGGATGTTTCATCCACAAATTGAAGAACCGAAAAGGTTTCGGTCCCCAATTTTGGAAAATATAATGCAGGAAGATGGGGCAATGATCCGATCCCCCCTTCGGTAAACCCCGTAGCATGCACGAACCCCATTCATCACACCATTTGGTCGAAACTAAGGCTCTGTCAATACGGCTGCAGCATCGCCCATCGAGTCTGGACCACGTAAACTTTCTTCCCACTAACCCGACATCAATGAGTCCCGCTTCAAGAATAAACTCCTCAAACCTCTTCGAATTCGCGCTTACGTGATACACACTCCAGCCCTTTCAATCACCACAACTTCTTACTTCATTGAAATCGCCAATCAAACACCAGCACACAGCTGGCTTGTTTTGTAGTTTCAACAAGACAGAATTCCACAATCTCATTTTTTCTCTCGATTCACTTGGCCTGTAGACATTTACAATCCCACAACTTTTCCCTATAGCTTTCCACACTCCTTCCACCCCTATAGCCCCATATACAGCCCAAATTTCATTTCCTAAAACTTTTCCATATCCCATAAACTCCACGTGCCCCCAGACTATCCAACTGCGTCAATCGCTACCCACCCACATTGATTCCCCCATCCCACATAGAATATGGACTAAGATTATTATGATCACAACACTTAATTTCTTGCACACACACGAAATCTGGAAAAAACTTATCGATGAGCCCTCACAATTCCTGTTTCTTTATTCTTCCCCCAATCCCTCTTATGTTGTAGGACAGAATCTTCATTAGGACACAATATCAGTTTTGTCGTTCTTCCCCTCACCCGTCATCGCCTCAAGTTCCCGTATTCTTTTGAGAACCACTCCTTCATTCTTAGAGTTTATGACCCCTAATTTTTCCCCCAACTTGCAAACATCTTCCGGCTGCATTTTTGTGATTACTGGGGGGCCCTCACCCTTATCAGGACCCTTCTTTGCTTCTTTTCTGTTGATCCGATTACTACTCGGGCGCCTCACCCTTTTTTCTGCCGATTCCCGAAGTCCCTCAGTGAAAAGAGCCCAATCCTTTGCCTTCTTCTTTCCCAGTCTCTGTTTCTGCAATTTTTTCATTCTCTTCCTTCTTGCTCTCTTGAACCTTTCTGCTTTGTTCAAACACAAGGTTGACTGTGATGATTCAGAAATTTCAGAGTCCACTTGGTTAATTCTTATACTACTCGGACCTTCTAAGCCGACCGACCTCGCACGGGTTGGCGGCAAAGCCACTTCTGACACAAGATTTTGTTCAGTGCCTTCCTTCGAGAGTCCGTCCAGATCTCGGTGTATATTTTGGAACACCGAATCCACATTTGATATTGGGGATGACAGCGTATCCCCGGATCGACCTGGGAAGAATTCTGGTTGTGGGCTACCAGGGTTTTGCTCGAGCGAAATACCCACAGGAGAGTATCGAATACTTTGAGCAGGGTTGCTTCTCTTATGAGTCACTGATGTCGCCTTCGATCCTACCACACTCAAAATTTTGGAAACCCCTGCTTCCTTCGGCTGAGATCTTCTATTTGTGTCAACTGGGTTTTCAGCAATGGTTCTATCTGGGCCGCGTACCTCGTAGGGATAGAACATGTTGGTTGAATTGGTAGGAATATTAGATTTGATCAAACTTGGGTTGTAGAAATGGGCCGCATCTTGAACAACCAGGGCAGATTTGTTTGGGCCCCACACTCCAATATTATTGTCGTGTTCTCCCTCAACATCAGTAGTGGCCAACGAATTTGGGTTATATGTTGGGCTTTTAATCTGGGCTTCACTTTCTTTTTTATTTTCTCTTGGGCTTGGGGCTGTTAATACCTCATTTATGTGGGCCCCATCAAACTCAGTCACACCCGCTCCCACTATCTCGGAACCACCAGGCAAATTAATGGCCACGCTTTTATTCTGAAATTCAAACGACTTTGTGGGACTTGCAACCTTAATGCCGGAATCCTCGAGATTGACCTTGTCAGCTTCCATATTCCCATGCTCCCTATTTTCGACGCCCATGAATGTGGGATTGATTGCATCATTTATTGCGTTACCCAGCCCATTCGTCGGTTCAATTTTCGGGCCGAAATGGATCGACTCTTTCACCACGGACTCGCCGGAATCCGATGAGGCTGCTTTGCTCTCCGGGAAGATTTTGAAGTGCAGCACCACGCGCACCGATCCACTGCTATTTTCAGTCGCGGGCTCATGGTTTGGACCGATCTCTGTAATTGAGACGGAGAATTGCCAGGATTGAAATTGACATTTGTAGGTCCCGAACGGGTTTAGTGAGGGCAGAAGTCTAGAGTGGAGGGGTGAATAGACTTCAAAAAATTTTTCTGCATCGAGGTGTGAGGGCGCTTAACTTTGATCAGAAAAGTAGTGAATCGGTTTGGGTCGATAACCAACTTACCGACGCTCAAGGCGATTCGCTTCGGTAACTATCGATTTAACTGATGTGTCGCGGAAGCTTAAGTTTTACCCGTGAAAACCGGTTTTGATAAATCGATTCCAAAGTTAATCTTTTAATCACCGATCAAGTGTCAAGTTTGATCGATCGTAGCTTGGTGCTAATCGATCTCAACTTGGAATATGTATGCGCTTTTAAAGGTTGTGTCTGCGATTGTGTAATCGCTAATCAAAGCGGTAAAGGCACACAAGATTTATAGTGGTTCGGACAAACCAAATCCCTACGCCCACTCTTCCCTATCACAAGGGGCACCTACTTAACCAACCGGACTTTGTTTTATGTGTAAGTCCAACACAAGACACCAACTAGATGTTTAAGGAGTTCACACTCAACCGATCCCGAGATCGTAACTAGAAACCCTAGTCTCGAATCTTGCTAAACAACTTAACCTAACTTGGGGTTTGGGTAAGATTGTTTTTGGTTCCAACTATGAAATCTTTTTTTTTAGATAAGCCTCTTAACAAAATAGATGAAAAGATTTCTATGCTAAGAACTTATGGGATGAACACTTAATAAAAATTAATCTTCTTGTTCGTGTTCTTGTGCGGAAATCTGATATTAGCTTGAGCTTCTTGATTGTTCAGCGTTTCCGTTGTGTTCACTCTAAAGTGTAATCCCATATATATAGACCTTGAAATCAAAGAGCCGTTGGAGAGCAATTTGAATTTCAGGCTATATTTGGTAGACTTGCAGGCTTGATGTGACGAGCTTCAGGAACGGCATGGCCAAAAGCGTGAATTTAAATTTTGTAGCCGTTACAGAGAGGTAGCATCAAATCCCGCAATTGCCGGCTCCGATCATACGTGTCTTGTTCTTATTGGATAGCAGACTCACTTTTCAGTGTTGTTCTTCCAACTAAGCTTGACATTCTTCTTGTTCAGATCATCGACGTATGATTAGGTGAAACATCAGATTTCACCTGGTGAGCTGACCTGATCAGTCTGAACTGATCAGTCTACCTGATAGAGTCTTCAGGTGCCGGTTGACTTAGCTTCAACTAGCAGACTCGACTGATGTAGGTCTTCTGGTCTGATCTTCGAGTATTCAGAGTTTGATCTTTATGACTTTAGCTGAGATATCTGACCAGATCAGAACGATCTGATCTTCTATTCTTGTCTTGCATTCTGGCCTGTCGGATATCAGCTGTCCTTTGAGTCTTCAGATCTGACCTATACATATTGAGTTTCCCCCTCAATATGTGACCTATCTATTTCATCAGTTGTTCTATACAATCATTATCAACTGGTCTCCTATAGCAGGTAATATAAACATCACCACAATGTGTCCGACCGGTCCTATTACATGTGTTTTTGGAACTTTCATCAAAACTATAAATTTCCCAACAATTTCCCCCTTTTTGATGAAACCAAAACACTTTGAGAAACCAAATATAGTTGATAAAAAATAGAAGAAATGATTAAGAGCATATAATCAGAAGACAATGAGACTTTGTCTTAGGATCAGAAAATAAACTTTTCTCATTAATAAATGTTGATTACATGTTACATCAGAAAAGTTTGTAAATAAGAAAAACAGCTGATCCTGAGTAGTCTTCTGATTCTTCACTCTTTAGGCTTGTATCCTTCCGCATCTCTTTTTGATCTTGAGGCACGCGTTGAAAATCTGATAAAGTTTCCATTTGACATCATCGGTCTGCGAGGATCGCTTATGTCTGCTCACAGAAGTCAAAATATAATCTTTGAAATGCCATCACAAAATGAGCCATCCGCCTTCTTCGAGTATTCCAACGGATCATACTCTTGGCGAGTTATTTTTACATTGATAAGCTTGGCCTCATTTTCCGATACTTGAAAATCCGCATTTTTATTTTCTAACCCGGTTGAGGAATTCTTCATCGAGATTCTTCTTGTGGAACAAGATTAAGAACAAAGGCATCCGAAGCCATTCACTCCCACGATCTTATTCCATTCCTCAAATTTCTTAAAGATCTTGCAGCAGTTTTTGGGATGATCTCATCAACTCTTCTTTGGCGGCTTTAGGTTCCGCATGATTTTTCCAAATTTCTTCCTTTCTTCGCTCTCGATCTGAATTTCTTCTTCGATTTTCTACCTCTGCCATTTTTTCTCGCCTTCTTTCTTCTTGGCTTTTTCGGCTTCTTCACTACACCTCTTTGGACATCTTTTTCAAAGAAATCGAAGTTTGTGATGTCCTCAAGACTATTATGTCAGTTGGTTTCTCATTCTGGTCTTCCCCCTTTTTGGTTTGATCAAAAAGAGTAGTAGTGAGGTGGGGAGGTCGAGAACCAAAGTTGATCAGATCGCCTGTTGAGATCTGCAACGATATGCCTTGAGTTTGAGCAGTTAGATTTTGAATCTTCGATATCGCCTCGATCTTGACAGATTCCATGGCGAAAGAGTGTTTTTAACGGTTTTGTCAAGTTTCTCTTCCCTTAATTCTAGCTTGTCGAAAGCATCGAAAAAAAAACTTGTTGTTGATCCACCCGAAGCCGGGCCGGCATCAACGGTCTTTATCGATTCAAAAATTGACGCAGATGGACCTGATTTGGGGAGAACCGATCTTTGATTGCCCCAACCGAAATAGTCAATTCCCTTTGATCTCATATTTCTTTGATGGCAATCGCCTTTTGATCGCCTATCGCCCTCAACTTCTTTTTCGCGAGATCTTTGAGACAAGATTTGATCTCCGGGTTGATCAAGAGTGACGTGTGATGTTGGAATGTTGGGTGTCACTTGATCCGATTCGGTTGTTTGTGCCTCCAAAGGTTGGTCATGAATCTGCAGCACCGCTCCACTATCGCCAGCGGCTCCTCGCATCCGTCATGATGGCATCTCGCTTGGGAGCTTTGTCGCCAGCCTCCGATTCCATCTGTTAAACAACCCTAGCTTCGCATGGATCGAGCTTTGACCAGATTTAATTTCTCGGCTAAATTTGGTGATCCCACTTTAGCAGATTTCCTCATGTCGAAATCAAGTCTGCAAACTCATCCGCACCGCCCCATCTGTTCAATAATTATTATAAAGTCCGAGAAGCTTTTAATCGAGATCTCTCCGGTGAGGATCTCCATAACTTCTCTCTTATGACAGATGGGCGACCCATTCTGGATATAACTCATCAATTTCTTTTTCGATTAAATTTCGATCAATTTCCCGCTTATGATCTTTGTTGATCTGGACTCGGGAATTGTCTGTCGATTCGGTTTGATGAGATGTGGAAGGTTACGTTGTGCTTGAGTAAGCGGAAGTTGGTGATCGGTTCGGGTTCCGAGAGGTTCTTCTTTGTGGAAGCAAAGTATACAGTTCCAAATCGAGTAAGCTTTTCAGTTAGAACCGATCAGATTTCGAGTTCGGGTAGTGGAAGAATAGGAGACATGCTCAGCAGTCATTAGTCCGAGTGGTGAATCACCGAGCTTGAGGAGAAGCTTGATCGAAGGAGATGTGCGTGGCTTCCTCGAATGATCTGGCGAAGCTCGGCTGGTAGAAGCCCGCCTTGCCGATTTTTTCACCTGATTTTTTTGTTGCAACAACAGATCGATTCGCGCTTTTCTTCCGACTCATCTTCAAGCATCGAGTCATGGAGGCTTGCTTCCGCTTTCTTCTGCCTTTCTTCTCGCAGGCCTTCACCGTTTTTCTTTTTCTTCTTCCGGGGGCATCTCGCGTAGACGGTTGCCAGCTTTTTTCCTTTCTTTTGACTTTTTGGGTTAGTAGCGTATCATCGTCCCTGTGGCCCAAAGATGGGTCAAGTGGGCAGAAAAGGCCTTATAGGACTTCGATCAATCTGTTCCATTCAAAGATTAGGCGGTTTATCTTTCGAATAACCGCAACCTTGTTGAGATTTCGATCTTTTTTCTTCGATATATACCGCCTCAGTTCATTTACTCCAAATTTCTCATGTTCTTGGAGCAGAATGGCCTTCGTGAACCCGTACAATTGAAGTTCTTGGTTTATCAATTATTGCAAACCATATGCCAGACATTTTGACGGATGTAAGAGCATCCGGGGCTGAATGCAATACCCATAATTATTTTTGACAATATGTCAAACAACAATCGGTATTTCCTCTTGAGCATTGGCCCGAAAAAAACCTAACGATGATGTTTGTCACCCTCTCAAGAGCTTTTTTTTCGATCACCATCTTCGCTTCTCCAGAATGAGCAAAGTAGATCCGCCCTTTTGGTAGGTCAACAGACGGGTTATATCATCATTCATCACCGATTTCTTCTCCGCTGACCGCCGAGAGCAGCCTCATTTTAACGTCCCAGATCCACTCTAAATTCCTTAGGAATTTAGTGCTTCATATTTGCATCACCGATTTTCGAAAGGAGCGCCGCAAAAATTTCAAGGCCGCTTTTTTTGCTCGACCTCCATGGATTCCGGATCCCGAAAGTGATATTGAACTGCATTTAACTTATCATCCACAATCTTTGTTGCCGCCCAAGATAATTGCACATTATCTTTCCCATTCCGTGGGTGGCCATCTACAAAGGGATGGACCCGATTAAAGTTGTGCATATATATATAAGAACATCACATATGCGAAACCAAGAAACAATAAAGCATAACACAGATAAAAGCATTTAAGATCTATGGATTTAAAAATACATCAAATAAACATAAATTACCAGATTCGCTTTTTTAAGGATGATTTTGAAACTTAGGAAAAAAACACTTTGAATCAGAGAAAGTAATCTGAGTTTTCGTGAGAATAAATCGCAAGTTTGTGAAATGGAAAACTCGTATGGTTTTTGATGAACTTTATAAAGACGAGGAGGGAAAAAGAAGACAAGATTTGGAAGATCAACCATTTGAAAAGATTAAACGCCCAGATTAAGCGGTTTTGATCGTAGGGTCGTGAAAAAAACGCATTTAAAAACCTTTTTGGATTTAAAAGCACATTTAGTAGCGAAGTAATACATGTTCCCCACGCCCGCATTAAATGATTTTGGTGAAATACGCCACAAGGATAATGGGTACAAGAAGGCAAATAATATCGATAAGATCCGATAAATAAGCAAAGAACAAGAGAAAAGAAAGGCGATTCGGTTGATCGATATTGTAATCATCAATACCACTTGTCCATGTTGATTTCACTTGTTGATCTTAGTATTCTCGCCTAAGCCTTAAAATTTCCCAACCGATCCTTTTTAACCGATCTTCTTCACTTACATCCGATTTGTTGAAGTTTCAAGCTCAACCGATCTTCCTTGAATACGCCCGATTTCCTCGATTCTTCCTTGATCGGTTGAAGTTCCCCCTTCAACCGATATTTCGCTTTTCCCATAGACCGATGTATCCGATTTGTTGGAGTTTCAAGCTCACCGATCTTCCCTATCCGATCGACCAGATGTAATCGATTTTAGTTGACCTAATCTGATTCTTCTCAGATCAAGCCAATTCTTGGGATAAGTGTTACCGCCAAAACTTATTCTAGAATAGTAGCTTCTATTCCCTAAGTTGGGGCGATTTGACATAACGAATTATCGTCCCAATCTTTCGATATGTCAATCCGAAATTTATCCAATTATCAGTCATGGATTCCTACATGCCGCCCTTTTGGTGCGATTTATCTAAAAGGTTTTGAGAACTCGAATTTGCATTTGCACCCTTGCTTGGTCTCTATAAATTGGACCAATTGTTTTACACAACATAACCCAATCACCATACTTATCTTCTTTGTAGAATCATGTATCCTGGTGAACCCTTATTTCCAGTTAAACTTCCGTCAAACACTTTTACCCCCTTTTTCAATGATTTCGCTTCTCAAATCATCCATGTGTGTCCCTTTATCACCGCCTTTCGCTGCCATCAAAGATTTCACATACAACCGCCGCCATGCTTCTCTACCACCGAGGCGGCGATTACTTCGCAAACCGAGAAGACACTTCTCCTAACCAGATGCACCTTGTGTGTCTATCGAGATGACGTAACCCGCATCAACAGACTCGCCGAAAATGAACATGAGTTTGATGTACGGCTCAGACGTACAACAAATTGATGCCCGTGATATCAACTCACCATTTAATTGTTGGAGAGCCCAATCGACTCTTTTCTTAGGGCTCCCGGCTTAAAAAAATCCTATCAACGCCGCTCTCGCTCCATTGGTTTTAGCTTCAGCGATCGGCTTTTAGATTATTTTAAAAGTTCTCTCTCCCCCTTGTTAAGTGGGGGAAAATGAGCATCGATTTAAAATCTCTCTCTCCCACTTCTTCAAGGGTTAGGATGAGGGTTTAGTGTTAAGGTTTTAGTGTTTAGGGTTTATGTCTTTTGACCTCCCAGTCCTCTTGTACTTGTATCTTGTAATGTAACCCCGACCTTCTGGTCTTTATTAATAAAAATTTCGTTATTTCATTGTTGTGTAAAATTCCTCAGTATCCTTATGCGATTTTAAGCTTTAATCTTGTGAATGCCACTTGTGAATCTTGTTGAATTTCAAATTAATCGACTTACAAAGTATAACCGAATGTATTTAATCGATAATCCTTTAAACGATCGGTTCATTTAATCGATAAACTTTAAATCGATCAAGACCTTCTCATATCGGTTCTTGATCGATCTTCCGATCGATTGAGATACCAAATTCAACCGATTTCACTTGAACCGATTAGTTTCTTAACCAAATTGTTCGAGATCATTCCATCAAACATTTTAGGTGCATTTTCTCCAAGATCCGTGTTCCTAGCTCATTGCATAATTCTCTCTAATCTGATCTCAAATAGTGGCTTGGTTAGAATATCGACTTTTCAGATATCAAGATGAATCTTTTCCATTATGATATTCTTCTTTTCAACATGATCTCTTATAAAATGGTGCCCGACATCCACATGCTTGCATCTTGTATGTAGAACAGATTCGAGTGATTGCAATAAAGACTATTATCGCTACGTAAAATAGGTACATTCTTAGTTTCAATGTTATAATCCTCACCGCCGACTAAGCCAGAGCAGCTTGGGAACAACAGCTTTCTCGCAGCCCATATATTCTCGCTTCAAGAGTAGATGTTGCAAACGATGTTTGCTTTTTGAAAACCACGAGATCGCTTTTTACTTCCTAAGAACCCATAAGTTCCCGAGGTGGATTTTTCATCAATCTTGCAACCTCCATAATTAGAATCGTAATACCCACTAAGCTCTAGATTATCATCTCGATGGGTAAAATAAACCAAGGTTTATCGTCTCTTCAGATACTTAAGAATCCGCTTAGTCGCTTCTAGGTGACTTATCATCGATTTGCTCGAAAATCGCACATACACCTATCATGGCGAAGGTTATATCCGGTCTCCGGCAACAATGTATAGTAGATCCAATGAGAGCCCTATATTCCTTCGATTTGTTTTCGACCATCCTCATCTGATCCATCTTGAATCCAATCATCATAGGAATTTTGGCTTCCTTACAATTTTGAACTCCAAACTTAGCCAATAAATTCCTAGTGTACTTTGCTTGGCATTTATGAATATCCCTTCGTACTTTTGCTTTACTTGAAGACCCGTAAAGTAATTCATCCGACCCATCATGGACATCTCGAATTTCCCTTGCATCGGTTCTTTCAATCTTTCACATAGACTTTTGTTGGGAGATCCAAAGATGATGTCGCCCACGAATCAAACCATCGTAATATCTTTTCCATCTTCTATTCTCGGATAAGGTTATGTCCATCGCCCTTTAGTGAACCCACTTTCGATCAAGAACTGAGAGAGTGTATCATACCAAGCTCGAGAGCCTGTTTTTCGTTACATAGAGAGCTTTTCTTAGACGGTACACACTGGTTGCCCTTTTCAAAGCCCGAGGTTGTTCGACATAAACTTCCTCTCGCTAGTACCCCCCGCTTAAGAAAGCACTCTTTACGTCCATCCGATACATATGAAAAACCCTCTGTGGGAAGCATATGCTTAAACAAATGGCTTTGTAAGCGAAAGCCATCGGTGCAAAGGTCTCATCATAATCAATTCTTCCGATTGGAATACCCCCTTAGCAACAATTCTTGCCTTATTTCGTGATGACGTTTTTCTCATCTCTTTGTTCTTGAATACCCACTTCGTGCCAATAACGCCTTGATGACTTGGTCTCATCCCACTAGTTCCCAAACTTGATTTCTCTCGAACTGCTTCAAGCTCCTCCCGCATGGCTAGAATCCAAATTGCGCTCTTGTAGAACTTCCTCTATTGTTGTTGGTTCCTTCATAGACGATAATTGACAATACATGGCACTTTCACCAACTGATGTCTAGTTTTAACTTTATCGGATGGTCTCGACATCGATCACTTGATGACCGGGTTATCCGTGTCCTTCGCTTCGATTTATACGGGTTTGGTGAACATCGCCTCGCTTTAATAAAATTTCATTACTAGCGATTGGGAGTGGTGCAGAGTTATGATCCACTTGATAAGAACAAGTCTCGGTGATGTTGGACTCATCATGTCTTTGATGTCCGCTCGTGGGAACTTCAGATGTTCCCCGAACCGGATGGTTCGGGCTTGATACTTTATCTCGTTAGACGCCTTCTTCATCGACAGCTTGTTCGTACCTTAGATCCGATTGATCCGTGAATCAGCTAGATCCGGAATGTATATTGTTACGCTTTACGATTCTTTTTCCTTGATCGTTAGTGATCCATTTTCTAACATCGTTTCTTGTTGATCGTGTACATCTTGTTCGAAGGCGATTTCTCTTGTTCGTAAGATGCTTCATCAAAGACTACATGGGTGTTTCTTCCACAAGTAGGGTTCGGTGCATTGTAAACCCCGAAAGCCTTTGCTAGATGAGGAATATCCTAAGAATATACCCTCATCCCGACTTGGCCTCAAAAGTCTTCAACTCGACTCTTCCCATTGTTGTGTATGAACACTTACACCCAAAAAATGGAAGTAAAGAGACACGAGGTTTTCGTCGTCCTTCCACAGTTCATAGGGTGTTTTTTAGTGAGCCTTAGTCGAAGACATCGGTTCCGAAAGTATGGCATGCAAAGTGTTGATTATTCTCGCCCAGAAACGGCTTGGTATTGCATGTTCAAATTAACATCGTGGCGAAAGAACTTCTTTTGAGAGTTTTGTTCCTCCGCTTCACCACTCCATTTTGTTGTGGCATCCTTTTGCACCGATGTTTCATCTTCAGATACCAAACTTAGAGCAAAAATCAAGAATAAAGGAGTTCAAAATTTATGCACTTTTTATTTGATCCGATTTTACTACCGACACCCTTCTCATTTTGTAATCTTTTTTAGCAAATTTCGGTATCTTCGTTGTCGTCTCATTCTTCTTATGTAAGAATATAACCCAGGTAAACTTGGAATAGTCATCCACGATTACCAGAGTATATTTGCGTCCGTTGAGACTGACTGGTGTAACTGGTCCAAATAGATCCATATGAAGCAAATTTGCAGATTCTCGCCGGATGTCGGTCCCGAATTCCCTTGAATGAAGCTTTGGACTGCTTTTCCGACACGCAAATACATGTCCGATCCTTTGAAAATACTACATTCGGAAGTCCTTCCACTAGAGACATCCTTGCTATCTTATTAAGAGTTTTAAAGTTCGATGGCTCATTCTTTTTGTGCCGCAGCCAAATCTACTTTTGGAACTCTTGACAATCGAGCATGCATTTTCTTGGGCAACCGCTCCAATCACCGTAGATCGTCCTTTTCTTGAACCAGCTTAGCAAAATCTTGCTGAGTGGCTCGATTCTTGATAGTGCATTGGTCAGTCGAGAACTCAACACTGAATCCGTTTATCGCAGAATTGTGAAACCGATAATAGGTTGTGCTTCGGACCTTCGACATACGAGACTCCAGTTATTTGTACATCATCATTCTCTAAGTTCCGAATCCTTTGGTATAACCAAAGTTATCATCACCAAGAGTACACGCGGCCTTTTTGTTCTATGTAAGAGCCGAGGAGATGTTTGCTTCCGCCTTGTGCCTTGAGCATCCACTATCGATGTACCGGATAGTTGCTTGCACACCTCCTTTGTTGGCCGACCCACGCGATCCTGCAGCCCAAATCAGGGCTTTAGGTACCCTTTTGGATTGGGTCCCGAGGGTTAGGATTAGTTTTGGGGATCCATACAAACAGAGCACTTCTATTGTGATCGCTTAGATCAGAAGGCCCCATTTGTCTCCCCATACCTATCAACATAATCATACGCTCTTTATATGCTTTCTCGATTAGTATGATTATTAGTGTGAACCTTGGGTGACTTAGAAGACTTGGGATTTATCTTTTCTCATTTGTCTTCTTTTCATCCAAAGGTGGTTCGGGTGTGCGTGACCTAGATTTTTTATTATAGGGGTAGGTACGATTGCTACCATCAAAAGATTCATATCTTTTCGGCATAGGTGGTTTTTGCGGTTTACAATTCGAAGCATGCTTATCGTGCAGTTGACCTTGATTGGGTCTCGATTGGACTTCCCTTTTACGAAAGTTGTCTTTTTCGATTCTCGATCTATTGATCGGTTGAGGTCTCTTCGAAGAACCGGGTTCTTCGCTGATTCTCGATCGATGCTTTACCACCAAGGATCCATTGTTCCCCTTTCGGTTGCACCGCCTTTACCCGCTCAACTGGTCTTTTTTCCATATTAGATACATGTTTGGCTTTTGGTGTATCTTTGTTTAAAACTCGTCTGACACACCTTTTTTTGAGATGAATCACCCGGGCTTTTGAGGATGTGGAAGGGTTCTCATACCCAAGTCCCTTCTTGTTAATCGTTGTTGTTCGAAAATAGGCGTTCATGTCTTGAACGGTTTTAGATGATTTTGAAAAAACCTCTATTTTCTTACGCAGATTATCCTCGATGATTTTAGACTTTCATGCTTTTGGAACAAATCATCGAATTTTGCTTGCGATTTTGAAGTCATCACTTGTTGTTTTGTTAATTGCTACCTTTTGATCTCGCTTTCTCCGATCGTAAGCTTTAACTTCGAGAATTTTAAATTTCTCGCCACCTTCGAGCAGTTTCAAATGATCTAAGTTCGAGGCTTTACTTGAGATCATTTTTCTTTAGCAAGTCGGATTATTTCTGGTCCTCGCCTTTATCATTTTCACTTCCACTATAGCATAAGTGTGTCTCACCGATTGAGAGATCCTCAAGCAATTGCTTCCGGAGTAGAGCCAGAGGGTCAATCTCCCCAAAGAAAAGTAATGATAGCAGTGTAAAGCCGAATGAAGCGAGTTTGGAGGTTACCTCGATTGGTCCTCCCCGCCATCAGCATCTCATCATCGTCTCAAGAGAATATCGATCTTCATTTTCATAGAAGTCAACAAAGACTGGCCGATCGCGTAAGTCTTCTCTGAGGAGTATCCAGTCCTCGGAGGGCGATAGAATCGCCGATTCGACGATCGGCAACCATGGCTCTTTCCGTCCTATAACGCGTTTCTTTTGTTCCTCTTTTCTTCCCTTTCTCTTGGCGTCAGTGCAGGCGGTCTGCGCTATATAAGGACTGGCTTCTCCACGGTTGAAACACGCTCCTTGATCCACCGAACCTTTCGCCGGTGAATCACTGGCGTCATATGACCCATCGGTGGACTTCCTTTCCGATAGTAGTCTGAAACCTCTTCTGTCGATTGGTTATCTCTTCCTTCTCGATGCGATTATCTCTTTTCCTTTCATCTCTCGTGATCTCTCCGATCATCGATCTCGTTCTTCACCGAGATCTGTTGGCTAATCTCCTATCTCCCCCTGGTATGTTGATAGTCCTATAAAATCTTCGATACTTACCAAGTTGGACGTTAAACTTCTCAAGCTTCTGCAGTAGCGAGCGTCTGCTACCGACTCATTATATTCCCAATAGGTTCGTTGGCCTTTTACTCGGTTGCCTTAAAACAAGCCCGATTTTGAAGTTGAGGCTTCAAATAAGCACCTCATCTTCATCGAACATCCTCTTTCAATCAAATCGAACTCGTGAGCTTTAAGGCTCAAGAACAAGCTACTTGGCTTCATCTTTGAAATGTCTTGGCAATCCTTGATTACCGTGACCTTCATGTCCCATTTCTTGGTGAGAGACCTTAGGATTTTGTAGTTGATATCTTTATCAGACATCTCTCTACCAAGTTCTCGAAGCTTGTTTATAGACATTGTAATCCTTCCATCGAGTTCGTTGATGGTTTCGTTTGGCAGCATCTTCAGTTTTTCAAACTTCACCAGTTCGGCTTGTAGACGGCTGTCTTTTATCTGTTCATTTCCCTCGCATATCTCAGCTAGAGTATCCCACATTGCTTTCGCAGTTTTGAGATATTTAATCTTTTCCTTGGTGACCTTATCCATTGTTTTCATGATAATATGCCTTGCAATAGTATCTAGAGAGGTGTCGTTTTTCTTTCCTCTTGCATCCATCAAAGGCCGGGCTTTTTCAAGACAAGACTCCCGCAAAGTCCGGATCTCCTTCGATCCGCAGGTTGTCGTAATAAATGATGATGGGTCCTCTTTCGATGACTTCCATCATTCTGCCGCTTATCGAACCTAGATGGTTGGACATATATATGGCCCAATCTGCATACTCATCGATTGAGAACTTCGGCAGATCATGATACATACCTGAGGTGTTATCCATGCTGAGTGATTTTGGAAAATGAATGAGTTTTAAAAACGGTTTTTCAAGATCAGTTCAGTTGACCACAAAGATTCTTCCTCAAGAATCGATGATACACAGAGTCAGTGGTCTGTAGAACCAACCGCTCTGATACCACTTGTAGGTCCCGAACGGGTTTAGTGAGGGCAGAAGTCTAGAGGGGAGGGGTGAATAGACTTCTGAAAACTTTTGCGCAGATCGTGTGAGGGCGCTTAACCCGATCAGTCTGCGAGTGAATCGGGCCAATGATAATCAAACTTTACCGACGCACAAGGCAGATCGCTTCGGTAACTATCGATTTAACTCGATGTGTGCGGAAGCTTAAGTTTTACCCGTGAAAAACCGGTTTGATAAATCGATTCCAAAGTTAATCTTTTAATCGGTTGATCAAGTGTCAAAGTTTGATCGATCGTGTTGGTGCTAACCGATCTCAACTTGGAATATGTATGCGCTTAAAGGTTGTGTGCGATTATTGTGTAATCGCTAATCAAAGCCGTAAAGGCACACAAGATTTATAGTGGTTCGGACAAACCAGGTCCTACGCCCACTTCCCCCTATCACAAGGGGCACCTACTTAACCAACTGGACTTTGTTTTTTATGTGTAAGTCCAACACAAAGACACCAACTAGATGTTTAAGGAGTTCACACTCAACCGATCCCGCAGATCGAACTAGAAACCCTAGTCTGAATCTTGCTAAACAACTTAACCTAACTTGGGGGTTTGGGTAAGATTGTTTTTGTTCAACTATGAAATCTTTTCTTGCGTATAAAATTCTCCCTAACAAATAGATGAAAAGATTTCTATGCTAAGAACTTATGGGATGAACACTTAATACAAATTAATCTTCTTGTTCGTGTTCTTGTGCGGAAATCGATATTAGCTTGAGCTTCTTGATTGTTCAAATAAGCTTCCGTTGTGTTCACTCTAAAGTGTAATCACATATATATAGACCTTGAAATCAAATAGCCGTTGGAGAGCAATTTGAATTTCATGCTATATTTGGTAGACTTGCGAGCTTGATGTGACGAGCTTCGCGAACGCATGGCCAAAAGCGTGAATTTAAATTTTGTAGCCGTTAATTCTGAGGTAGCATCAAATCCATGATTAATTGCCGCTCCGATCATACGTGTCTTGTTCTTATTGATAGCGGACTCACTTTTCGGTTTGTTCTTCCAACTAAGCTTGACATTCTTCTTGTTCGGATCATCGACGTATGATTAGGTGAAACATCGATTTCACTGGTGAGTGACTTTGATCGATCTGAATCGATCGATCTACTGATAAGTCTTGGTCTTGCCGGTTGACTTAGCTTCAACTAGCAGACTCGACTGATGTAGGTCTTCTGGTCTGATCTTCGAGTATTCAGAGTTTGATCTTTATGACTTTTGCTGAGATATCTGACCAGATCAGAACGATCTGATCTTCTATTCTTGTCTTGCATTCTGGCCTGTCGGATATCAGCTGTCCTTTGAGTCTTTAGATCTGACCTATACATATTGAGTTTCCCCCTCAATATGTGACCTATCTATTTCATCAGTTGTTCTATACAATCATTATCAACTGGTCTCCTATAGCAGGTAATATAAACATCGGTCGGTATGTGTCCGACCGTCCTATTACATGTGTTTTTGGAACTTTCATCAAAACTATAAATTTCCCAACAACATTGCAACGATTTATGGATCAAATTGAAGGATTCAGTTCTCAATTTTACTTTTGCATATTTTAAACTCTGCCGAAGCCGTGTGCTCTGATCGACATCTACAATTGTGCCTTCGTCAGCCAGGAGTCATTGCATGAAAGGCTCGTTCCATAGGTTCATCGGTATTCCTATGATCTAGACCCATGTGGTTCTTTCGGATATTCCATCATGAAACTCCCATGGGTGCCAACTTATGAATTTGTCCTTGAGCCAGGCCTCTTCCTCCACTGTAAAGAATGGTTTTTCTAGCAAATCTTGACCAAATATCAACCAGGCATTTCCATTTAATGGACTGGCATTTATGTTGTTGTATCCGAGATCTCTAAGGTCGTTACATGCTTCCAACCATCCTTCAGGATTCTTTGCTATTCCCACAATTGCTTCTCTTAACCACTCAAATTCCTTCTTCCCAAGAGAGTATTTTCTTGTTGACCCTCTTATGCTAACTTGCGGCGTTACCCCTTCTTTGCATGCTTTATCTAGATCGATTCTGGGTGCATCAGTACTGGTGCCTGTCCTGGCATTTGGCTTATCCGCTTTTACCGCCTCACGGAAGCTCTCATTCTCCTTCACCAACGCTGGTCTGTGTACCCATTTCTCTTTCTGGATTTTTGCCACCAGTTTAACAATCTGCTCATTGTACTTGGATATGTTGGCTCTGAGTTTATAGCTGCCAATCCAGATACTATCCAAGTCCCTCTCGAGATCATGTTTCGACGGGCAGTCCTGGAATCATGCGTATGCATACTTCCAGCCCATTTTGTTCCTCTTTTCCGGAATCATCACGACTTTCACTCGGCCGTACCTTGAAAATTTTTCCATCAAGTCCTTTGAGTTCCATTTCTCGGGGAAGTTCGTAATATAGAAACTACAAATTCCCTTTTTGCTTGTCGCCATCATGGTGTTGTTTCTCTCGGCGGCCTCTGGTTGTTTCGAACGGTATGTATCAAATTTCAGCCGGTTAACGCTATTGACGCGGGGTGCTCTACTAGAATTACCATCTCTATCGGGTTTTGGGATTTTCCTCACGGTTTCGCTCGTAGGCTTACGGTAAAGGCTAGGGTTAAAAGGTTGTGGATAGTGTAAACGCTCGCTCACCATCGCTCGATCAATGCAACATCTAACTCACTAATCGGTAGGCGCCCAAGGCATCACAAGATCGTTCACTTGCCTGGATAGCGTTGATGTTCCTCCCGGATTAGAGAGGAGATTTTTCTATAAATTCAGGTACAACTATTAAGTTAGATGTCATAGTGCTTGAGCATAATCTTTTATTATCAAGTTATCAAGTTGAATTTGAATTTAATTTATCAAATGTAATTTAAGCATAAAAAATTCAATGACAAGTTTTTTGTTGTTTTTTAATATAGTCGAGCCGAACCGGATGCCATAGTGTTGAACTATATTTATCTTTTTGAATATCACTATAATGATTCACGGTAATATTTTCTTTATTATGCATAAAATTATTATTTACTATTATCCATCGTAAAAATTATTCGTATTTAAAAAATAAAATATTTTTTAAATAGTGATAATTTTTACTTTTTAGTATAATAATGATAGAGTTTGTCCATAATAGTGATATAATTCATATATAGACCTAATTCACAGAGGGTTCACACAAGTTTTTGTACAAGCTAAATTATTCATTAATTTACTAAACAGAATACCTGTATATATTTCCAAAAATTATACTCAAACTATTTAATTGTATAATTTCATTTAATTAAATATTTTAAATTACATATAAAAAGATATTATAAAAAATTATATATAAAAATTATCATAAATATTAATTGTGAAAATCATAAATTAACCTCAAATTGTACGACTATGTTCACGAGCTTAGTAATGAGCTTATAAATAGAATATTATTGAGTTTGAATTCGGTTAATTTATATTAACGAGTCTTATTAAACGAGTTCAAATATTTTTTTATCAAATCGAGCTCCAAGTAGCTCACGAACGGCTTGACTCATCATATCCCTAATTAATTTCTTATGTTCTAAAGTATTATGTTTTTATATTTTATTTATACCATGTGAGCAAATTAAATTTGCACCCTATTAAATGGCTACACGTGTATAAATTTCATATTAATATCAAATAAAATCAGTTATTTATTTATTGAGAATTTACTATTAATTCTTCAAAATTAAATAACTAAATGATTGATATTAAATATATACACGATTCAAGTCAGTCAAATTTTATGAGCACTCGAATACTCGTATGTGTCAAATCAAACTGATATTTGGTCATAAATAGAAGGAATTACTGACAAATCAATTAAATCAATAATTTGCGTTAATTACGTCAATCAAATCTTTTCAAGCAATCAGATGCTGCCACGTGGCACCTCAATTAAGGAAGGTTTGACATCCCTCACCCTATAAATAGGGTCCAAACTTCTTCATTACACATTCCAGACGATCAACAAGGAAGACGAGAAGAGTCAAACTCTCTACAATTGTTCTTGAAAATTCATACCAGTCTCAAACATTCTTCGTGCAAATCAGTCAGAAACAATGTTCGGTTCGAGATTAAGGCTCGAAGCCCCTCCGATCAGACGTGTTTTTTTCGAAGATCTTCATCAAGCCTTCGAAGATTTGAAGACGTTTTTCATCAACTTTGCGGCGTTCTTCATACAAATCGTCCAGAAATGACAACCGATCCGAGACCAAGGCTCTAAACCCCTCTGATTCGGTGTTTCTCCAAGGCATTCTTTGTTCAACACCTCGAAGATTCTAAGGTGTTCATCAAGTGTTCAAGCATTCAAAGACGTTCTTCATCAAACTCGAATAAGTTCGTCCAAAAGCTACATTCGATTCAAAATAGAACATCAAGTCCTTGGATCAACGTTTCAAATCCACAACTTCAACTCGAGACAAGATTAATGCGAAAATCGCCACAAAAAGTCATACAAATGATCTAAGTCAAAGTCAACAAAGAGAAGAATTCAGAGATTCAAATTAAAGATTGAACCAGCTTATTCAATTCAAAATAAATAAATTGTAAACATTTTCCGTGTTTTAATATTTAATTCACCAAAATTTGTATTTACAAACACACACTTAGCAAAGTACTTTATATTTCGTCATATGCTAAAGTAATATTCATTAAATAAGAGTATTGTACAAAATGTTTTAAACAATTTACTTTCTTTGCAATATAAAAGTGCACTAGGATGTATAGTTTCATGAAGAATGCATATTTTGATTGTCTGTTTCACCAAATACTGTTGGGATTGTTGGAGCCTGAGTGAGACGGGGATGTAGAGCACGGGAGGAGCTCGACCAAGCATTGAGGTCGAGCACATATGCTCGATCGAGCACCCCCCTTTCCAGCGCCATCAAGGCGCTCGATCAAGCAGTCTGATCGAGCAGAACCGCTCAACCAAAGCCCCTGGTCGAGCGGTTCCGGAAGCCTAGATGCGGAATTAGGGCTTCAGCCCAGCCTCTTGTTTAAATACTTTTGACTCATTGTATTTGCCTCTTGTACGAAAATAACACACGAAATAATAGATCTCCTGGCTTGGTAGTGCCCCCAGACGTAGTCATTCCTGACGAACTGGGTAACCATATTGTTTGTTCCTTAATTCCTGTTTACATTATTTTCTCCATAATTGCTTGCTTAAAATCCTAACAACTGGTATCAAGAGCATCGGGTTAAAGGGATCTGTTGGGAGCAATTATGATTGCTGAAGGGAAATCGCCTGTTCAGAAGTTTGATGGAACGGATTTTGGATTCTGAAAATTGCAGATCGAGGATTACCTGTACGGTAAAGATCTATATCAACCGTTTGGTTCACAGCCTGAAGATATGAAGGACGACGAGTGGAAGTTGTTGGATAGGAAGGCGATGAGTGTGGTTCGTCTGTCGTTATCCAGGAACGTCGCCCTACATACGGTGAAAGCAAAAACCACAAAGGAGATGCTGGAGATTTTGACTGAGATGTATGAAAAACCGTCTGCAGCGAACAAGGTTCATCTGATGCGGAGGTTATTTAACCTGAGGATGGCAGAGGATACTGTGGTAGCCAATCATCTCAACGAGTTCAATATGATTATAGCCCAATTGAGCTCGGTTGAGATTGATTTTGATGATGAAGTTCAAGCCCTAATTTTGTTGTCTTCTTTACCAGAAAGTTGGAGTGGAACGGTAACGGCTGTTAGTGCTTCAGCGGGTAAAGTGAAACTAAAATTTGATGAGGTTAGAGATTTGATCATGAGCGAAGAAATTCGCAGGAAAGAGTTGGGTGTGGCCACAGGATCTGCCTTGAGTGCGGGAAATAGAGGCAGATCTGAATCCAAGGGGAAGCCAAATCGGGGTAGATCAAAGTCAAGGGGCAAAGATAAGCCCAAGAAGGATAAGAGTCAAGTTGAGTGTTACAATTGTCATGAACTTGGTCATTACAAAAGGGAGTGCAAGGCTCAAGCTAAGGCACAAGGGAATGCACCAAAGAAGAATGACAACTCAGCCAACGTTGCCACCGATGAGGACTCAGATGCATTGATTCTGAGTGTAAGCAGTCCATTGGAGTTGTGGGTGTTAGATTCTGGAGCATCGTTTCATTCGTGCAGCAGTGCTGACGTAATGGAGAAATACACTTCCAGGAACTTTGAGAAGGTTTATCTAGTTGATGATGAGCCTTTGGAAATCAAAGGGAAGGGGAATGTTCGGATTAAGACACCAAATGGGACTGTGTTACAATTGAAAGATGTGAGACATATTCCTGGTTTGAAAAGGAATTTGATCTCAGTTGGGCAGCTTGATGATGAGGGCTACAAGGTAACTTTTGGGTGTAACATGTGGAAAATATCCAAAGGTGTCATGGTAGTGGCTCGAGGAAATAAAGAGGGAACGTTGTATATGACAGGCAACACCCGGGACAGCATTGCTCTTGCAGGTGAAAAGGGAAATGCAGATTTGTGGCATTGTCGTCTTGGCCACATGAGTGAAAAGGGGATGAAAGTTATGTGCTCGAAGAGTAAACTGCCAGACCTCAAGATAGTTGACATCGGTTTGTGTGAGGACTATGTATTCGAAAAACAGAAAAGGGTGAGTTTTTCGAAGGGAGGCAGAACTTTGAAGAAGCAAAAGCTGGAGTTAGTCCATAGGGACTTGTGGGGTCCAGCACCAGTGATATCCCTTGGTGGAGCATCATATTACATGACTTTTATTGACGACTCTACGAGGAAGGTATGGGTTTATTTCTTGAAAAATAAGTCTGATGCCTTTAATGCTTTCAGGAAGTGGAAGGCTCTTGTAGAAACTGAGACATATCTCAAGGTGAAGTGTTTGAGATCTGATAATGGTGGAGAGTACGAGCTCCGAGAGTTCAAAGGATTTTGTGAGGCGAATGGAATCCGAATGGAGAAAACCGTGAGAGGAACCCCACAGCAGAATGGTGTGGTAGAACGTATGAACAGGACCCTATGTGAACGTGCTAGAAGCATGAGATTGAAGTGTGGGCTGCCAAAAATGTTTTGGGCAGAGGCAGTTAACACAGCAGCTTACTTGATAAACAGAGGACCCTCAACTCCTTTGGAAAATGGCATACCAGAGGAGGCCTGGTCGGGAAATGAGGTAAATCTGTCTTTTCTTTGAGTATTTGGGTGTGTTGCATATGTTCATGTTGATGCTATGAGTAGAAGTAAGTTAGATGCTAAATTTGTTAAGTGTACGTTTGTTGGATATGGCGGTGATGAGTTTGGCTATCGATTTTGGGATGAGAAAAACCGAAAGATAATTTGTAGTCGAGATATCATATTTAATGAGAAGGTGTTGTACAAAGACAGGTTGGGGATATCCAAAGAAGGTGGTTCTGAGTCTCAGGTTGTGGAGTTAGACATTTCGAACTCAGGTGGGAGCAAGGGGGTTCTAGATGATCAGGTGATTGTTGAGGAAGAACAAAGTACACCACCACCAACAATTCCGCTGCGGAGATCCACGAGAGAACGGAGATCTCCTGATAGGTATTCATTATTTATTGTTGACTGATGGTGGTGAACCTGAATGTTATGCAGAGGCCACACATAGTGAACAGGTTGACAAGTGGAAACTTGGAATGGATGATGAGATGAATTCATTGATGACCAACGGAACTTGGGAACTAGTTGAGCTTCCTAAGGGCAAGAAAGCACTGCATAATAAGTGGGTTTACAGAATAAAAGAGGAGGCTGATGGAAGCAAACGCTACAAGGCAAGATTGGTTGTGAAGGGGTTTCAACAGAAACATGGTATTGACTATACTGATGTTTTTACTCCAGTGGTGAAGCTAACTACCATTCGGTTAGTTCTGAGTCTAGTGGCTGCAGAAAATTTGGTGTTAGAACAGATGGACGTGAAAACAGTCTTTCTTCATGGTGATTTAGGTGAGGACATCTACATGAAGCAACCGGGAGGATACTTGTCTAAGGGGAATAGTGAGCTTGTTTGCAAATTGAAGAAGAGCTTGTATGGTCTAAAATAAGTTCCATTACAGTGGTACAAGAAGTTTGATGGGTTCATGAACGAGATTGAGATCAAGAGGTGTGAGGCTGACCATTGTTGTTACTTCAAGAGGTATGATGATGGTTATATCATTTTGCTATTATATGTTGATGACATGTTGATAGCAGGCTCTAGTGCTCGGGAGGTGAGCATATTGAAGGAAAAATTGTCTGAAAGGTTTGCTATGAAGGATCTTGGAGAGGCCAAGCAAATCTTAGGAATGTGAATCGATCGTGATAAGGTGGCAGAAAAGTTGTATCTTTCACAGGCTGAATACATAAAGAAAGTCTTGGAGAGATTTAGTATGGAAGATGCAAAACCAGTTCGGGTCCCATTGGGAAGTCAGTTCAAGCTATCCAACAAGGACTCACCTAGTAGCGAAGAGGAGCGGACCTACATGCAAAACACTCTGTATGCTTCAGCAATTGGAAGTTTGATGTATGCCATGGTGTGTACAAGACCAGATATTGCACAGGCGGTGGGAGTTGTTAGCCGGTTTATGGGCAATCCGGGTAAGCAGCATTGGGAGGCAATGAAGTGGATCCTTAGGTATTTGAGAGGTACTACTGAACAAAATTTGTGCTTTGAGGGCAAAAGCGTTGGGTTGGCAGGATATGTTGATGCAGACTTGGCATCAAATGATCTCGACAAAAGGAGGAGTACTACAGGGTATGTGTTTACTTTTGGTGGTACAACAATATCTTGGGCTTCTAAGTTGCAAAAGATCGTAGCTCAGTCCACTGCAGAAGCAGAGTACGTTGCAGTCACTGAGGCTAGCAAAGAAATGGTTTGGTTGCAGAATCTGTCGTGTGAGTTGGGGAAGGAGCAAAATGATAGTATTATGTATAGTGACAGTCAGAGTGCTATTCACTTGGCAAAGAATTCGGCCTTTCACTCGAGGACGAAGCACATCGAGTTGAGGTATCATTATATTTGTTACGTCATTGAGAACAAGATCTTACAGCTGATGAAGATCCGGGGAAGTGAGAATCCCGCTGACATGTTGACTAAGGTTGTGACCTTAGAAAAGTTGAAGTTATGCATGACTTCAACTGGCCTTGGAAACTGAGCATAAGGCCCGGCACTACTACCAGTGAGAGAGACCATTGAAACGTAGGAGACAAGTTACAGTTGGAGTCAGTCTCCAGGTGGGAGATTGTTGGGATTGTTGGAGCCTGAGTGAGACGGGGATGCAGAGCACGGGAGGCGCTCGACCAAGCATTGCGGTCGAGCACATATGCTCGATCGATCACCCCCCTTTCCAGCGCCATCAAGGCGCTCGAGCAAGCAGTCTGATCGAGCAGAACCGCTCGATCAAAGCCCCTGGTCGAGCGGTTCCGGAAGCCTGGACGCGGAATTAGGGCTTCGGCCCAGCCTCTTGTTTAAATACTTTTGACTCATTGTATTTGCCTCTTGTATGAAAATAACACACAAAATAGTAGATCTCCTGGCTTGGTAGTGCCCCCAGACGTAGTCATTCCTGACTAACTGGGTAACCAAATTGTTTGTTCCTTAATTCCTGTTTATATTATTTTGTCCATAATTGCTTGCTTAAAATCCTAACAAATACATTTGGTTTCACTTTAACTTTCATTTTTAGATTTACACGAGGTCCTTTTTTTCATCCATATCTTGAATTCTGTAATAAGTTTTCTCTTCTTGAAGTGTTGATGAAGCAAAAATGACATTTATTTATTATATCAGTATTAAACTAATATAAAAATTGTGAATGAGTTTTGTGTGAGACCCTCTCACGAACCTAATTTTGTAATATGGAACGAGTCTATATTTGATGCACACAAAGCTTTATCAACTTAATCCATTTGTTTGTGTAACCATATTGATTAAATAAAACTCCGGATCACGAATTCCATATCTGAAACGACCTCACACAAATATTTGACGTACATAAAATATAATATTTAAACATGACTAAATAAATAAAAAACAGCTTCGTCTAAATAAAGCATAATATTTAATAGCGTAGCTATTCACAACTGAATTTTTTTATTGAATACTCCCATATGTACAATACATTTTAGCACCACGTACCATCAAACACACATGTAAAGTGGGTGTACTCAACAAAATTTCGAGATGTCAATAGCCACTCCGTACATTTAATACAGATATATCTCATAACCCGTCTTACATCGCATAGAAAAAGTGTCGAAAAATTCTAAGTCCTTTCTTGTTCAACCTCATCTTTACAAGAAAGAAGAGGGGGGTCAACGCTAAAACCAAGAAACAACAAACTGCAATTACATGCAAAGCCAACGCTATTTTCAATCTATTACAGAAGCTGCTGTAAGATTCACAAGCTTCACTCCATGTGACCATTTGATCCCCATTATATACCAAGTGCACAAACTCCACCATTGCTGCCATTGATGTCACCATTAGGTATGCCAAAACCTGTTTCATCAATAAAATAAGTATCGACAGTGTAGATTAATACTCCCTCCAACCCAAAATGTTTGTCGTTTAAAATTATTCTACACGAATTAAAAAAATAATTGAGTAGCAATAATATATGTATAATATGATATTTTTACCCTTTTATTTAGCTTCATCGTCATTTATACATTCATTTAATGCAACTACCACAAAAGCAAGTAGAACGGTAAGATTGAAATAAAATATAATTCTCATAGATTATTGCAAAATAACATATTTAATGGGTCAAACATTTAGGTCGGAGGGAATAATAAACAAACAAATCCAGCCTTTACTTCCAAATAATTGGGATAGCATATGATGGTGCAATTTAATACTTCTTCCATCCCAAAAATATTGTCCCCGTTATTTTTTTTTTACATAAACCAATAAAATATTGTTTATTGTGCTTGAAATTCTAGGTTTACCTATAAAGTTTTTAATATACTCTTATATACAAAAAAACAACAATGTTTAATCTCAAATTACATTAAACATGGGTATTGTAAACCTTGGGATTCTAAATTTACATTTAAAGTTTCTAATATACCCTTATTTATTGAATGCAATAACAATGTTTAATCTCAATGTACATCAAACATGAGTATTTTAAACAATTTGCACACTTAAGAAAGAGGACTATAATTTGGGACAAACCAAAAATGAAATCATATTTTTGGGATGGAGGAAGTAGATTTTTTATTTGAAAACTAGAAGATCTCATATGTTTATTTTTTCTTTGGGTAAGGAATTTTTGTCATTAATGCTTCCAATCAAATGGGACATAGTTGGAAGACGTGAATGGGCCCCAACAAGATACAGTATTTGAAAGATATATAGTAATAAATATGTCTTGGTTGAGATGGATTGATTATCACAACCAAACGCCTCCCATAATTTACTATGCATTTAATATGACAGTAAGATTTAAGTTAACCAGTACTAATATGGAAAAGGACTTGAGATGAAATTTCAACATTTCTTTTTATTTGTAAAAAACTAAAAAATTCTCACACAACTCTCGCTCAAAATATGCAACAATTCAACCTCTGTTTGTTTTTTAAAAATTGTGTGAACCCAAGTTTACCGTGAACTTGACGTGTTACTCCTGTTTTTAAACACATCCTTCAAATCAGTGTTTTTATAACCAAACCGAAGACCAAATCGGAGAGGGACCCGATTGGCAATTGAACCGGTTGGATAGGTCGAATCGACAGTCCAACCACTAAAATGTTCTCTATCAATTTTTTAAAAATATTTTTATATTACATTAAAAAATAAAATAAATGTGCACTTATAAAATTTAAAATTATAAACTTATAAGTTTCATATTAAAATAAATACAATAGAATTAAGAAAACACAATACAACACAATTTAAAATACTAAAATTTAAAATAAGGATGATAAAAACAAGGATTAAAATTTAAATTAATAAAAAACTTAATAAATAAAAATAAAAATCGATTCAATCGGTTTTACCGATTTTCGGTTTTTGGCCAATTTTTTCCAGTTCAACCATAAAAACAGTTTTCGGAGGGTAATCAGACCGGTTCTATGGTCGGTTCCCCGTTCAACCGGTTTCGAAATCACTACTTTAAACATCATAATATTCCAATTTAACTCGTGTTTACAATAAGCTCTATTTTTTAAAATATTAATGTTGCATGCAGTGATAATAGACAAAAACTTGTATAGATTTGTTCATGCTATAAACTTTGTTTTTAATTCATGGCATTTGACCCCACTCAGAATGTAATACAAGTCAAGTTTAATTAATGGTTTGGAAAAATGTGTTGGAAATAAGTCAAATGAGTCAAATAATCCAATAAATCTAGTTGATGGAGACCCACTCGTTATACTATGACTATCAATGCATAACAGCGAAACCAAATTACATTTAATCAAATATCACTCAATAACATTTACATCCTAATAGCAAATCATATCATTTTTTCTCAACAACATTTTACAAAAGTTGAAACAAAATTACCTGATCAGTAACAAAAAAGACCCAAGCTTTAGTCAACAAGCATCTGAGATATGAACACACAACAGCAAAAAGTGCATATCCACCCGAAACAGCACTGATACAAACCATATACCTATTCCAAATTCCAAATTAGAAAAAATTACACAAGAATTAATTTCAAGTGAAATAAAATTAGAAATGAAAATTCTTACTTGAGGCCTACAAAATCATTGAATTCCAATTTGCCATAATCAATGTTATCCTGCTTAGTGTTGACTGTAATCCAGATGGATGCTACACTGAAAGGAATGAGAAACAATCTGAGTGAGAAATATAACACTTTGAGATCACCACCAACAGATATTCCCATCTTGATTGCAACAATTTGAGTTCCCAAACGGGCCCTAATTTATTTAAGAAGAAAATGGAGGAAAGAGGGACAAGTGGTACGAGATAAAGGGGCCACAAGTGGAATACAAAAAGGGTAATATGGTAATGGGATATCAAATGATGTTGGGTTTTGTAGTGGGCCATGCCTAAATTCCTACACACGGATTCCTTTCATATGTATATACCATGTTGTGTTTTTAATAAATATTGAGATACATAAGGCTTTCGATGTACACAAATTATCTCGTAAAATTAGTTTATAATATAATACTTACGTTATCATAGTTATAAATTAATATCATTATTTTTATAAATTAATATTAATAATATTTAATATTATAATATTAATTTATAAATATAGTTGTATTAGTGTTATAAGTATAGTGATACTTTTTTTTAAGTCAATCAATTACAATAGTTTCCTAACATAATCAATTATAATAATTCATTTTAATATCGGACACATGGCAACATAATTTCATTTCGCTCTAGATCGGAACCACAATCACCACAAGAGAGAGACCACCCGGAACCGCAACCCAACAACAGGGGAAACCCCATCCTACAAGAGGGGGACCACCACAAGAGGAGAATAAATATTCACTCTCAGTGTCTCGAACCCGGGACCTTAAAGCCTCAGGTGGTGAAACTCTAACCACTTGAGTTATCCACACTTCATATGAATGAAGTGATACTAATTTATATGTTTATTGGTAAAATTATCATATTATAAATAAATTTCATCAAAAACTTACTCTTCAAAATATATATATATATATATGTGTGTGAGGCTAGCTATATGTATAGAGAGTAGGTGTGCATTTGGATTCACATAATTTATTTATTTTTCGAATGACATTGTTATAAATAAACACTATTACTATTTAAAAATGAAATGATTTTTATGCAATGATGGTGCATATAAATAACAGAGATATTATGTATGCATAACAGTGATAGTGCGTGTATAATTAAAATCGTCCTACAACTTTTTAACTTTATTGAAATGCTTATGTAACTATCGACATCTCCAATTTAGTCTCATATATATTTAATTTGTTTCAATTTAGTTTTAGACAATCGGAAGTCAGCCAAAAACACCCAAAATAGATTTGTTTTAGTCGTGTGTTGGTCATACGCCCCTAATTTTCGCTAGAAGCTGTCGGGTCGACTTTTTCTACATATGTGGTATGTCAAATGTGTAATTTCACATAATAAATGTGTAATATTTTTTATTGTGTAAAATTTCATATTTGACATGCCACATATGCAAAAAAAGTTTTATTGTGTAAAATTTCATATTTGACATGCCACATATGCAAAAAAAGGTCGACTTAGCAGCTTCCGGTGAAAATTAGGGACGATTAAAATGACTTCTTTCTTTTTGGGTGTTTTTTTTTTTTTTGATCGGACAAAGTTAGATGTTAGTTGTTAGTAATTAATACACCAAGCACTCAAATACTCCACGAAATCGTCAATCCACCTTATAACTCCCATAACTCTAATTCGTTCCCAGAAGGAATCGAACATAGGTCTCTCACTCAAATGAGGAGCCCAGTGGTCAAGTGGACCTCCAGTTGTCTGTAACTAGTTTTAAACAAATTAAATATATATGAAATTGAAGATGCCGATAGTTACGGAACCATTTTAATAAATTTGGAAAGTTGTGAGACGTGATTTAAAATCTTGAGCGGTATATTATGTTAGGTATTAAGGGCATCACAAAAGTATTACATGAACCTTTTATAAAATAAAAAGATATGTTAAAAAGAGGATTGAGTAAGGATTATTAGTGGATAAAATGGAAAAACGGATAAAATTACATTTTTCTTTAGACACGTTCTATTCAATAACGTCCCTGTTTTTCTAAAACAAAATGTCCTTGCACAAGATTTTTTTTAAAGTCTAACTATTGTATGTATCCAGGTATATTGTGTATTTATAGTGCATTTTAAAATTATATAATTTATTATATTGAAAAGTGCAATTTATTCATAGTGATTGTATAATTATTATTATAGAAAAATAGTTACACAGTTCAGTATAAATAAATTGTATATTTTAATATAACAAATTGTACGATTTTAAAATACACTATGAGTGCATTATGTATTTAGGTGTATATGAACCCATTCATTCTTTGTATATAGGGTAAATAGTATTCCTTCGTCTCACTATGTGTTTCTTCTTCTTTCTTATTTTTGACACTTTAATTAAGTAAAAATATTTATTAATAAATAGTTGGTCATATTAGCTTACTTTTGCTAAAAAGTATGATTATGTTTTAGAATTGGGAGGGAGGAAAAAAATATATAAAGTAATGAATTATATTTTTTATAATAATATGTGAAAAGTAAAAATAAAAATAATAAATAGTATAATGTTGTTTCCTCTATTTATAAAATGGTAAACATATTGCGAGACATATAACATATACAAAAGAAAAGAAAAGTGAGAAAACTATAACGGGACAACGGAAATAATAGTTTTGCAATTTAATCACATGTTTTGAATTTTAAAATGTCATATTTTTTAATATTACTTATTTTATATTTTATTATTCGATATTATGGTCTCAATAGTAAATTTTTCAAGAAGTAACCCAG
Organism: Stenogyne calaminthoides; assembly: GCA_037126765.1. Lineage (NCBI taxonomy): Eukaryota > Viridiplantae > Streptophyta > Magnoliopsida > Lamiales > Lamiaceae > Stenogyne > Stenogyne calaminthoides. Next base: position 11,800,795 of record JBBCBC010000030.1, on the reverse strand, counting down.
ATAATGTTGGTAAACAAAATATTGTGATAAGGAAACATTAAAAACCATGAATTTACCTACAATTTAATCTAAATATACTATGTTTTTTTTTATAACAAAGTTTGGTTTAAAAAAATTACTAGCATTATTTATCAGAAAAGAACTTTTTGTATAATTAATTATGACGCCGTGACGGGTATCGCATTGTCACATAAATGATTGAGAAATATTAATGGAGTAGCTTTTTTATTACAGAAGTAATTATGGCAATAGGTTTTGGTGTGAGATATCTGTAGATCCAACGGCTTTCCTCTCATGCGGTAGTTGTGGAGTGTTTGGATGTAGACACGCTTTTCTTTCAAATAATAATAAATAAATAAAAATTATTCAAAAATAATATCTGTATGCAGAGTGGATGTAGACACGGTTTTCTTTCAAATAAAAAAAATATATTATTCCAAAATAATATATGTATACAGAGGGGGTTACTTCTGGATCAAGTACATTCTACGTAGTGTATTTTTAAATCGGAGTATTAATATAATTAACCTATACAAGTTGTTTATAATAAAATATGTAATTTATGCTTTTGAAATAAATTATACTCATTATGTGCTATTGTATTTGTCCCACTTTTATTTTATGAACGTCTATAATTTTCTCGATTCTATAAAAGGAAAAAATAACACTTCACTACCTTATATTTTATCCTCATAAAAGGAAAAAGTAACAGTACACTACCTTATATCCCTCACCTTTCATCCATAAAATAATATCAAGACTCACTAACTATTATTTTAATATTATTCCTCGAGCCGGACTAATTTGATATTTTTACATTTATTTTATCTTTTTTTATTCTTACCAAGCTCGATTGAGTTTCTAAACTTTACCAAATACAAAAATATGTTCAAATTTATTTGATATGTATAGCTCAAACTCAAACGAATTTTTATTGAACAATTCGGAATTCAGTATCAAGTAAAATAATTTGTTTTTTCTGCTCTAATTCTGAAATAGTGAGGATATTGATATTGATGTGGCTCTTCTCCAATATTTCCATTACAATTAAGCATTCCCCCTTCTCTAACTCAGAATTTTACTGGAGTGAAATTCAATTAACAAACCAAATATATGTAATTCGAAATTGTTCCATCAACTTAAAATTCTATCGATATATTCTTCAATTGTATCAATGTTTCTTCTGTTAGGGACATAGGGTGTAAAACAGTGTTTTTATGATTGAATCGGCGACCAAACCGATTTAGGCATCAATTGATGGTTCAGCCGTCAAAATAATTTATGCATATTTCTTTTATATTTTGTATTTTACATTTAAAAATAATATTTATTTATAAAAATTAAAGTTATACTAATTTATAACTCATAAATCTTATATTAAAATAAATATAATAGAGTTTGGAGATCAGAGATGATGACGTTGTGGATTAATTTCACATTGTATGTGACGGCGGTAAAGAGATTAAATAAAATTGATGACTTGTGAATGAATTTATAAAAGATAAAATGATACTGAGATAAACACAATAACATTATAAGAGTGTTTTAGAAAAAAAAAATTAAAAATCAAGAAAAATGATTTAGTAAATAATAAAAAATAATTAAACCAGATGAACCGTTTTTTAAAAAGTAATTCGACCGGTGACATTAGCGGTTCACGGTTCGATAGGTTCAACCGAGTTGTTCAACCGAATTTTGAAAACACTAGTGTAAAGTGCCCGTGATATATATATATATATATACTCTACTATCATGTGCATTTGGAATTATATTCCTATAATGATCTGTAATTGGATATATCAAAGGTAGAGTTGGTTTAACCAGTAGGTTTGAGCTTTCCAGTGATATTCATGAGTTAACTATGTGGGCTAGCCCTTGTTGCCGTAATGCCGATGAATAGGCGCAGGCGTTTTCTGGGCGTAAAAGCTTTTTTCAGGTTAACTCATGGACTATGGAATTTCTCAGTAATCTCCTATTTGTGTTTATAAAAGATCCACAGGATACTATTGATATAGATCTATGCACGATCCTTATAGATTTATGGTATCAGAGCCATGAGAGATAGGGTATATATTAGTTATATGGTTTCATGATTCAATACATCTTGATTCTTATGAATCTGCTCCGATTAAAGGATACTGTTAAGAACAGTATGACTTAGGAATATGATATTCCTGAAAATCTTGATTTATTGAATAAATGGACTATTCCTAAAATTGAGCCTAAAATGGTTTATAAATTAGGAGCTTTTGAAAAATTAGGTTTTAAACAAATTGTCAAAACTACTGAATCCTCTATACCTCTTCATGAAGAAGAGATGGTTATTAAATTGCTTAGTAAAAATGATATTTTACCTTACAAAAGAACTCATAAGTTCTTACATATTGGTTGTGTTCAGGTCGCTTTTAGACCACTCACCTTAAATGGTTTACCAGAAAGCTTTCTAGGTTCTCTTAGGGATGGTAGAAATCTTAATTGGAGACAATCCTTAATGGGAATTATAGAGTCTAGTTTGGCTTTAGGACACGCCTATTTTTGACGATATCCTAATTTATCTTTATCTTTATCTGATAGTAATATTTTAGAAGCCTTAACATTAAATGTTAAAACTCATGGTTATAATTACATACCAGGAACAGAGGTTATGTGTATCTGTTATCGTATTTATTATAAGCCTTTATTTACACTCAATCCTATGTGTAAGAGAATTGAGAAAGATAATAATGAGACTATTCTTATAGAAAGTAATTTTGGAAAATCTAATATTACTACCAGAAGATCCATTAAATGGGAAGAAATTATTTTCCCTGAAAATTGGATAATAGAACAATCTGTTCCTAAAAATCCTATTATAAATAGTGATTTTAAACATATTACTCAAAGTAATGATGGTATTATTAATATTGGTTTTTAAAATAATCAAAGAAGACATTCGAATTCTCATACTAGATCAATGTCTAGTCATTCTTTTATATCTCCTTTGGATTATGAAGTAGAATTTCCCTCAGAATCCAGAGCTTCTACTTCCTCTTATAGAGATAATACTCATTATAAAAATGATAATTATAACAATGAGAAAATTATTATTAATGAAAATAATATTATTCACAAAGATGAATTTGATCTTGAAACAATTTCGGATTGTAACTTTAAAATTTAAGTTTATGGATTTCACAAACTTTTTAAATTTTTCTAAAGGTTCTTCTACTAGAGCTCATATTAATGATGAGTTTTATAATCCTAAATGGGATAAGTTTAGAATTTGGTATTTTAAATCATTCTCAAAAGATGATTTAAATTACTTTGTTAACAGTTTTTACAAATTCTGTAAAAGGCTTAATGAAATTACTTATTATGTTCCTTGGTTTATTAAAACCTTTTATATTGATTATATTTCAGTTATTGAAAGAGATTATAAAATAATTTCTGGTGGTATACAAAAGTCTGTTTGCCCTCCTCATGTTCCTTTTCAAATTGAAAAAGGAGAAAGAATATTTAATTTTCTCCCATTCTCCAGAATCATTGAAAATGAGGTTTTACAAATTACTGTTAAACATATTAATCAGATGATTGAGCAAAATAATTTTTGTAATCTTTATCTGTCTATTATTGGAGAAGAAATTATTTCTCTACATGATAAAGTTGATAAAATTATCTCTAAAATAGATTCTCAAAATAAATCTGAAAATGATAATAATAATAATAATAATGTTATTATTAAAACTACTTCTTCTATTCAATCTCCTATTGAGATAAAAGATTTTAAAACTGAAGCTTCTATTTCTGATTTAGAAAATCTTATTAATGATAAATTTAGAAATCTTAATATTTCAGCTTTAGATGATGATTTAACTGATAATCATGTTATTCAACCCAATAATGGTAATTTTAATAATGCTGATAGTATTAATAAAATGAAATGGGCTGATAGACCTACCATGTCTACTTATTATTATAAGAGACCTACCCCTATGGATGTTCTTAATGAAGAACAGAAAAACTTTTTCAATAATTCTTATTCGGGAAAAGGTATTTATGAATGGAATATTGATGGTGGAAGTGATAATCATATTTTCACTCAATGTCATCGTATGCTTATGTATAGTTCTGCTTGTCAAACTTGTGGTAATAGTGATATTAGTACTGCACAAGCTATTACTTCTGGTTTTATCGGTCAACTTAAAGGTTGGTGGGATAATTATTTGACTCCTCAAAATAGAATGGAAATTTTTAATTCTATTAAAATTGAAAATGGTGAAACTAAAACCAATGCGGTTTATTCTTTGATTCTTACTATTTTGGATCATTTTACTGGTCAATATACCAATAAATATGAAAATACTAGAACCCTTCTTTTAAATATGAGGTGTAAAACTCTTACTGATTTTAGATGGTACAAAGATACTTTCTTGTCTCGTATCTATGAGATCCCTGATTGTAATCAGGATATTTGGAAAAATAAATTTGTTGATGGTCTTCCTAATCTATTTGCTGAAAGAGTTAAGAAAACTCTTAGAAAGGATTCTGATTCGATCCATTATAGGTCTTATACTTTTGGTCAAATCATTAGTGTTTGTGTTCAGGAAGGAATAAATCTTTGTAATGAACTCAAATTAAAAAACCAAATTAAAAAAGATAATCTTACGGAAAGAAAACAATTAGGTCAATTCTGTGACCAATTTGGATTAGATAATCCTAATCCTAAAAATAGTTTGTATAAAACTAATAAAAGAGATTTAAAACATAAATCTAATTATAAAAGAAGAAAACATAATTCTGCAAAACAAAAAGAGAAAGATTTTGATAATAATAAAGGTAAAAGGAAATCTTTTAAAAAGAGAAGATACGATACAATTATTTGTAAAAAATGTAATAGGACTGGTCATTATGCTAATCAGTGCTATGCAAAGGATAAGATTAAAAATCTTGATATAAATGAAGAGTTAAAAGAAACTCTTTTTAAGATTGTCATGAGTCCTAATAATGATACTGAATCAGAAAAGTCTTATAATGACTGTTCTTCTGTTGAATCCTCTTCTGATGATGATAATTCTGTTAAATCAGTAGATCTATATCAATAGTATCCTGTGGATCTTTTATAAACACAAATAGGAGATTACTGAGAAATTCCATAGTCCATGAGTTAACCTGAAAAAAGCTTTTACGCCCAGAAAACGCCTGCGCCTATTCATCGGCATTACGGCAACAAGGGCTAGCCCACATAGTTAACTCATGAATATCACTGGAAAGCTCAAACCTACTGGTTAAACCAACTCTACCTTTGATATATCCAATTACAGATCATTATAGGAATATAATTCCAAATGCACATGATAGTAGAGTATAATTAAGTCAGGTCATGATTCAATACAAGTATTCTAGCCGTCCATAGAGGCGGCGATCATCAGAAAAGAAATTAAAATTACGGAATTTAAATAACAATATACCTTTAAAAAGCCACTAGCATAAACCAGATAATGTACAGAAATATTACAAGGTTTACAAAGTTGCACACAAGAGAGGGATATAGAGAGAGAAAGAAGGGGCGAGTCTAAACTCCAGCATACCTTCAAAAGGAAAATACAAGCCTATTTATAGATGAAAGAGCCGGACATCAAACCCCGGATTTCAAAATAAAAAAGAAATAGTGCATAAAAAACAAAACCACAAAAAGACAAAAAAGTTTGAATAGTAATTACTATTCATGAACAGTTCTTTGTCTGTTGATGTAAGCAGTGACGAAAATTTGATTTTGTCTGATACTGTAGCCACATTTTGCTGGAATGTGCTAAGTCCAAAATCTTCATTAAATTGCCAATAATGAAGCTTGTCTTTTTAAGAGTTTAAGAGATTCTCTGAAAATAGTCAATTCTTGACGATGGGTTGGATAAACATTTCTTCCTTGATTTCTTCTTAGTGAAGCTTCAAGCCATGGAATCCATACTTCCAAAACTCTAATCATTTTCTTAAGAATTTTGATATAATTCTTATCATTAATAACATTATTCTCATTATCAATAAGAATTTGGGAAGATATTCTCCAAATGTTATAATGTAAGCCTCCTGTATCTGTCAGAAGATAGCATAATCTGGAACGAATTATTCCATGCTGAATATCTCATCCTTCCGTTGTAAAGGATGTAAAGAAACCATCAGGATAAGATCCTTCCATAAAAACTTTGCTTTATTTTAATTTCCCTTTGAGAGAATTCTTCAAAAGATCGAAGCTTTCTTGAATAGAAAACTCTTGATCATCTTCATTTGGATCCTGTGCATCTTGAAGATCGGATCCGGAAATCATTGAAGCGTCTGATTTTGAATCAAAAAAATCAATATCTTTGAATAAATCATTTTTAATATGATCCATATAAAGATCCATAATTTTCTCTTTTGAGAAAATACCAAAATACTTCTTAGAGTATTCAGAGAATGATGGAAGAGAACTAGAAGTCTCCTTAACAGAAATTTTTCTGTATTCTTCCATTTTTGATTTAATCCGTGAAATATTTTCCTGTATTGGTGACTCATTGGAGCCAGGGGCAATAACATTTAAGTTATTCCAAAATCGCGTTGTATGGATTCTCCATAAACAAGGTGTGCCATGTTCAGTATAACCAAACTCTGGTCTCCATTTTAGAACCCATGGGATTCCGCATCCATTAAAGAACATACAAGTAGTTTTACCACTTGTATTATGAGACTTTTAAATCGTAATAAACAATAGTATATTCTTCCAAGAGATCTTTAACCTCTTACGCAAAATATCTCGCCAAAGCCCCCAAAGCTTCCCCACCATGAGAACAACCAGTTAGGAATTTGATTCCTGCCAATGTTTTCACATATTTTAATTAACCAAGTATGAGAATGCTTAGCATTCTGATACAACAACGTTTTATAAAAAGTTTGAAGGTAATCCCAATAATTGTATTGGTAAATGGTATGTGTGACATCATTGGTCATACTTCTTTCTGTGAAAGGTGAAGTTCCCCATTCTTGGATGGAAATAATCTTCTTGATAATAAATTTAGAGTAATTGATAGCTTTACTCTTGGGAGGAAATGTTTGAATTTCAACACTTCCGAGACTGATGAGGATATTCTCATAAAATCCTCTGGATTTGTAAGTCTCAACATTCCAATTTGAATTTGGAAAATATTTTTCCATAAGAATCCATGGGGACTCTTTGAATTTCTCATCATCATCTTCTATAATAAGAATTAATTCTTTTTTAGAAGAATCAAAATATTTATATTCTTTTTGTGCAATTGAAGAATATGATTCTTCAGTTTCTGCTTTTGAGGAATTGTCCTCTATTGGTAGATTTTTTCCCCTTTGTCTCAGGAATTCTTGAAACTCCTTTTGTACATTGTCTCCTTTTGAAGAAGAGCTACTTCCGAAAATATTCGGTTGAAAAGGGATTTCTTCCCATGTTGTATAATCGGAGGATGGCCTCTTCCTCCCCTTCCTCTATAAGAGGAATAAGGATTCCTTCCAGCATGACTCATTTCTGTCATGAAGAAATAAATTCTCGAGTTAAAAAATCTGGAAGATGATTATCCTTCCCTTGCTTATAAACAATATCAAAATTAAAATAAGCAAGATGCGATTGCCATCGGGCAAACATTTGTTTAGAAACATTATGTTCAAAATCTTTGAAGAGCATAAAAGTAGCAGCCCTGCAATCAGTTTTAATAGTAAATTTCTGATTATATAAATCATCCTGAAATTTAAGGACACATTTAACAATAGCAAGAATTTCTTTAGCAGTAGCAGAATAATTTTTCTGACTATTATTCCATTTACCGGAATAAAATCTAATGATATAATCCTTTTTATTATCAGGATTAATTTGTTTAAGAATACCTCCATACCCTAAATCCGAGGCATCGGTTTCAACAATTTTTTTTCCCAATGGGATTAGCCAAAGATAAGACAAGGAATATTTTTAACCTTATCTTTTATCCCGATAATGACCTTTTAGTATGATCATCATTCCAAGGAGAAAGATTCTTCTTAAGTCTATCATATAAAATAGCGGAATCTTCAACAAGATTCTCAATATAAGAAGACACATAATTAAGGCTCCTTTAAGAATCTTTGTAATCGAAGTTTTATCGGTTATAATATCGAAATTTATTACCAAATTCAATACTTCTTTGAATTGGAATAATATTTCCTTTATCAATAATATGACCAAGAAATTTTATTTTAGTCCGAATAAAACCATTTTAGGTTTTGAGATGACAAGACCATTTTTAATGACCAAATCTTTAAACATATCAAGATGTTTAAAATGTATATCAATATCTTTAGAAAATACAAGAATGTCATCAATATAAACAATAATAAAATCACTATAAGGATAAAAAATGTCATTCATAATTTGTTGAAATTCGGAAGAGCATTTTTAAGCCCAAAAGGCATAATACCCATTCATAATGACCAAATGGTACATTAAAGGCGCTTTGTACCTATCGGGTTGATTAATCAATTTGCTAAAAAACCGATTTTAAATCAAATTTAGAGAAAATAAGAGCATTGACTAATCTGTCAAGAAGATCCTTTTTATTAGGAATAGGATGTCTAATCCATTTTAAAACCTTATTAAGAGGTTTGTAATTAATAACTAAACGAGGAACTCCTCGTTCCTGCTCAGAATGTTTATTAACATAAAAAGCAAAGACAAGACCAAGGAGATTTAGAAGGAGTTATAAGCTTTTTTGTAATAAGGAAGATATTTCCTTTTTACATAACTCTAAATATTCGAGTTCATCCGACAAGGTCTAGATTTAGTAGAAATTTTATTCTCTTTAAAATCATCTTCATAGGAAAGAGAAACTATATGTTTCTTTCTATCCCAAAAAGCATTAGGAAAATCATTACAAATTTCAATGGAAAATTTATTTATTAAAAGTTTGATTTTATCTTGCAGTTTAGAATTATTTAATCTATTATTTATAGTAATAGAATTAAGCTCTTCTTTAAGAAAATTGATTTGACAATTTTTATTATTAATTTGATCTTGAATCAAATTAAGAACCTTATGAATAGGATTGGTAATAAACTTAAAAGTAATAGGTTTACTATTATAAGTACCTGTAATACCCTTTTCACCAACAAAGGTCAAAGGATATATTTTAAAAAGAAAAGGAAGACCAATAATCATTTGACTAGTGATGTCTTCAGCAATAAGAAAGTCGTTAGGAATACAACAACCATCAACACAAACATAAGCATTTTTAAGCTTATAATTAATCTTTAAAGATCCTCCACCTGCATGAGAAAGTGAATGAGTAGTTTTTTTTTTTGAAAAAAACTTAGTAGGAATTATTCTAACTCAGTATAACACTCAAATCAGCACCACTATCATTCATGGCAATAAAATCTTTCTTATAAGAATTATTTATAAGAAGAGAAATCTTAGTATACCACTTCTGTGATATAACCATATTAATGGTAGATAAATGATTTTTCTCTAATTTAAAATTATCATTAATATCTAAATATCGTGAAAGAGTATTATAGCTGGTTTCACAATCTTCAATTTTTTCTTTACCTTTTTCCATAAAAGAAAGACGAACAAAAAGATCAGTATTCTGGTTTTGAAGTATTTTTACATCAGTTTTGAGATTATTAATCTCATGGACTAAATCATTTAAAGTTACAGGATTTTTTTCCATATTTTTTAGGCGAAGAAGTCTTTCCAATTCACCCATATTATAATAATTATTATCAATCTTTTTAGAAAGACTAGTTTTATTATTGTCTTCATTCTTAAAAGAATCATGAAATTGTTCAATGATTTTATCTCTTAAACTAGAATCTTTAATATGTTTAAGAAATTCAAAAATATTATTATTAGTTAAGACACTAATATTCATATCTTGAAATTGACTCATAAGTTTATAAAACTCATTATCAATATTATTTACATTATCAGTATTACTGATACAATTAAGACAAGGTTTTCCAAGTATACAATTATTGCATTTCTCTTTTTCTGATTTAACAGAATTATCATCATCCGAAGAGGATTCAACAGAAGAACAGTCATTATAAGACTTTTCTGATTCAGTATCATTATTAGGACTCATGACAATCTTAAAAAGAGTTTCTTTTAACTCTTCATTTATATCAAGATTTTTAATCTTATCCTTTGCATAAAGACTTGATTAGCATAATGACCATCTATTACATTTTTTACAAATAATTGTATCGTATCTTCTCTTTTTAAAAGATTTCCTTTTACCTTTATTATTATCAAAAATCTTTCTCTTTTTGTTTTGAAGAATTATGTTTTCTTTTTTTTATAATTAGATTTATGTTTTAAATCTCTTTTATTAGTTTTATACAAACTATTTTTAGGATTAGGATTATCTAATCCAAATTGGTCCTGAAATTGACCTAATTGTTTTTCTTTTCGTAAAGATTATCTTTTTTAATTTGGTTTTTTAATTTGAGTTCATTACAAAGATTTATTCCTTCCTGAACACAAACACTAATGATTTAACCAAAAGTATAAGACCTATAATGGATCGAATCAGAATCCTTTCTAAGAGTTTTCTTAACTCTTTCAAAGAAATAGATTAGGAAGACCATCAACAAATTTATTTTTCCAAATATCCCGATTACAATCGGGGATCTCATAGATACGAGACAAGAAAAGTATCTTTGTACCATCTAAAATCAATAAGAAGAGTTTTACACCTCATATTTAAAAGAAGGGGTTCTAGTATTTTCATATTTATTGGTATATTGACCAGTAAAATGATCCAAAATAGTAAGAATCAAAGAATAAACCGCATTGGTTTTAGTTTCACCATTTTCAATTTTAATAGAATTAAAAATTTCCATTCTATTTTGAGGAGTCAAATAATTATCCCACCAACCTTTAAGTTGACCGATAAAACCGTAAGAATAGCATGCAAAGACTAATATCACTATTACCACAAGTTTGACAAAGCGTAACTATACATAAGCATACGATGACATTGAGTGAAAATATGATTATCACTTCCACCATCAATATTCCATTCATAAATACTTTTTCCCTAATAAGAATTATTGAAAAAGTTTTTCTCGTTTCTTCATTAAGAACATCCATAGGGGTAGGTCTCTTATAATAATAATAAGTAGACATGGTAGGTCTATCGACCCATTTCATTTCATTTTATTAATACTATCAAAGATTATTAAAATTACCATTATTAGGTTGAATAACATGATTATCGATTAAATCATCATCTAAAAATTCTAAATATTAAGATTTATAAATTTATCATTAATAAGATTTTCTAAATCGAAATAGAAGCTTCAGTTTTAAAATCTTTTATCTCAATAGGAGATTGAATAGAAGAAAATTTTTTTTAATAATAACATTATTATTATTATTATCATTTTCAGATTTATTTTGAGAATCTATCTTAGAGATAATTTTATCAACTTTATCATGTAGAGAAATAATTTCTTCTCCAATAATAGATAGATAAAGATTACAAAAATTATTTTGCTCAATCATCCGATTAATATGTTTAACAAAATTTGTAAAACCTCATTTTCAATGATTCTCGAGAATGGGAGAAAATTAAATATTCTTTCTCCTTTTTTCAATTTGAAAAGGAACATGAGGAGAGGCAAAAAATGACTTTTGTATACCACCGTAAATTATTTTATAATCTCTTTCAATAACTGAAATATAATCAATATAAAAGGTTTTAATAAACCAAGGAACATAATAAGTAATTTCATTATGCCTTTTTACGAAATTTGTAAAAATCATTAACAAAGTAATTTAAATCATCTTTTGAGAATGATTTAAAATACCAAATTCTAAACTTATCCCATTTAGGATTATAAAACTCATCATTAATATGAGCTCTAGTAGAAGAACCTTTAGAAAAATCTAAAAAGTTTGTGAAATCCATAAACTTAAATTTTAAAGTTACAATCTGAAATTGTTTCAGGATCAAATTCATCTTTGTGAATAATATTATTTTCATTAATAATAATTTTCTCATTGTTATAATTATCATTTTTATAATGAGTATTATCTCTATAAGAGGAAGTAGAAGCTCTGGATTCTGAGGGAAATTCTACTTCATAATCCAAAGGAGATATAAAAGAATGACTAGACATCGATCTAGTATGAGAATTCGAATGTCTTCTTTGATTATTTTGAAAACCAATATTAATAATACCATCATTACTTTGAGTAATATGTTTAAAATCACTATTTATAATAGGATTTTTAGGAACAGATTGTTCTATTATCCAATTTTCAGGGAAAATAATTTCTTCCCATTTAATGGATCTTCTGGTAGTAATATTAGATTTTCCAAAATTACTTTCTATAAGAATAGTCTCATTATTATCTTTCTCAATTCTCTTACACATAGGATTGAGTGTAAATAAAGACTTATAATAAATACGATAATGAGATACACATAACCTCTCGCTCTGGTATGTAATTATAACCATGAGTTTTAACATTTAATGTTAAGGCTTCTAAAAATATTACTATCGATAAAGATAAAGATAAATTAGGATATCGTCAAAATGAGACAGTCCCTAAAGCCAAACTAGACTCTATAATTCCTATTAAGGATTGTCTCCAATTAAGATTTCTACCATCCCTAAGAGAAGCTAGAAAGCTTTCTGGTAAACCATTTAAGGTGAGTGGTCTAAAAGCGACCTGAACACAACCAATATGTAAGAACTTATGAGTTCTTTTGTAAGGTAAAATATCATTTTTACTAAGCAATTTAATAACCATCTCTTCTTCATGAAGAGGTATAGAGGATTCAGTAGTTTTGACAATTTGTTTAAAACCTAATTTTTCAAAAGCTCCTAATTTATAAACCATTTTAGGCTCAATTTTAGGAATAGTCAATTTATTCAATAAATCAAGATTTTCAGGAATATCATATTTCTGAGCCATACTGTTCTTAACAGTATCCTTTAATCGGAGCAGATTCATAAGAATCAAGATGTATTGAATCATGAAACCATATAACTAATATATACCCTATCTCTCATGGCTCTGATACCATAGATCTATAAGGATCGTGCATAGATCTATATCAATATATATATATATATATATATATATATATATATATATATTTTAATGTTGATAAGTTCTAAATATAACTTAACAAATGAATAAATAATAAAGAAAGATTAGTACAAATTATATACTCTCGAAATAGTGTCTGAAATGTTGAAGATGAAGGAGGAAGAATCAAGAATTTGTCCAATATTAATGTACCAAATTAGTACGCAACATATTCGACAAAACCCCGTGTGGGAAAACATTACACTCAACTAATTAAACTAAAAAACAAAACAAAAAAGGAAAAAAGTCACTTTCAAGTTTCAAATACAAATTGCATTAGTTGTGTAGTCCTGTTCATTATTGACTCTATCACATGATACCATCTCTAATACTCCATCTTTCTCAAATTCGAATACCACATTTTTGTTTTGGACATCTCATACTTGATTACAATTTTCCTTAAATAAAAATACTCATTTTATCACTTTATCACATCAAATACTAATAAATAATTCTTTTTAACCCCAACTACACATCACTTTATCACATAAAATACTAATAAATAACTCTTTCTACACAATACTTTATCACTTTATTATTTTTTCTTAAAACCCGAACACACAGTAATATGGCAATCGAGTTTGGGTCGAAGATAGTAATAGTTAACCAAAATGCACGAAATGTAATTTGTATGCTTTAGCAGCCCAAAAAAAACTGCAGGCTGCCTTACCATTAATTCATAATCACATGTTTCATGGCTATTGTTTTAAGTGTCACTCTCATGTTCATCCAGGTACATCGTGCACTCATAATGCATTTTAGAACTATACAACTTGTTATACTGAAATATGTAATTTATTTATATCGAAACGTGCAACTATTTTTCCATATTAATAATTGTACTGTTCAATATAAATAAATTGCATATTTCAATATAATAAGTTGAACGATTCTAAAATACACTATAATACACGGTGCATCTAGATGCATACAAAACTTAAGCCTTGTTTTAATTTATAACTCCACTGAAAAAAAATGCAGATTTGCAAGCCAACAGCAAATGATGTGGGAATTTGTTTGGTAAATGAGTTGAACTATAACTATGAGACAAAAAAAAAATATTATTACATCAAATTACCCTAAACCCTGATACATCAGTGTACCTTCAGTGGACGTTTGATTTACAAGACTGAATTGATTATGTATGATATGATTGAATAAGATTTAGTAATATAGGATTGATTTGACTGAATTGTTTGAATCAAGATATGCATTTGGATTATAGGATTGCATCTACTAATTATGTACTGAAAAATCAATATTTATATTTGGATTGAGGGATTAGATGAGATACCTATTGAAATATCATAAATACACTTAAATTGAAATGAAACAACCATACTTTATTCTTGTGAATCTATTCAAACAATAAAATGACAACATTGTAATATTGCACTTGGGATATGTTACATCCCACATTTCACATGTGATTGACATATCCCTCCACGGAGGGGTTTAACACATTTTGTATTCGGGGCATATCCATGCATGAAGGAATTTAATACATTTTATACCTGGGCTGAAAATATATCCTGAGCCCTCATCCCACAAACCAAACAGTAAATTAATTGAGATTAAAATTTTAATCATGTCCTATCACGATCAATCTCGCGAACCAAAATGGGGCTTCAATTAACATCAACCATTTCTTGCTATGTAGCTTGTTAGCATATATACAATACTAGTATTTGAACCCGTGCGATGCACGGTTGTAATGTATTAATTTCTCAAAAAAATTAAAGTTAATATAAAATGAAAATATTTGTTGATGCTGGAAAATTCAAATAAAAGTTTAGGCTTGCACAAAGTATTATATGAACCAGTTACACCACTCCTCAACCCGTGCACCACAATCCGAATTCAAAAACAGGTCAAAAAATGGGTCAATATATAAACCCCAAAATTCCTTCAATTCATTTTCCCCCCTCATTTTTCAGATTTCCTGTTCCTCCCTCTAACCCTAATCTCCAACGCGCCTCAAACTCTCCCCTCAAAACGTCGCTGCTCATCGATTGCTCATCTCAAAACCGCAATCTGCTCGTCACAAAATCTCTATCTGCTCGTCTTTTGGTTCGTCGTTTTGTTCAAAAATTGAGATTTGTTCGTCGTTTTGTTCGAAAATCGCGATTTGTTCGTCGTTTTGTTGTTTCTACTCGCCTTTTTTTGGTTATCTTCGTCTGAGAGGTAATGATTCTATATTTTTGTATATACTTTATTTTCCTTCAATTTGTTTGAAGAATTTTGATTATGAATCACTGTGAGTAGATTAATTTATTGTGTTAGTTCTCCGTGAAATTGCTGGATCCATGAGATTTTACTATAGTATTACATTATATGAACTATAGTACTAATTGAAACGAGATATAGTATTAACTGATATTGGAGTTGTGAGTGTTAAGAAAGTGTGTTTTGCCCTTATGTGTTGAACTTGGCTAAAATTCCACCGATCTTTTCCTTGCTTATAAGTTATTGTGTAGAGCCTATTTTTGCAGATTTGTTTCTAAATTGCAAATCACAACTGTTGTGCACATATAATTACCTAATCACTTTTGGAATGTTATACATATTAATAACAGTTTTGTAGAAGTTTTCCCAATATGCTTGACTTGTCTTTAATATGAAATGTGAAAGTTGTTGAAATCTTGCTTATACTTGCCTGATTGCTGCCAATATATATGATTTTTGAGGAACATTCCGATTATACTTGAGCTTTTTGTTCAGGGTGATACTATTTGAGTAGCAATGATGAACTTTAGATGATTTGATAGTTGAATTGCTTATTAGAAAATCCAACACCAAACATATATTATACTCCATCAATCTACTTGATTCATATATATAGTTCAACATAGAAAATTCTCAGTTTTGAAACAAAGTTATTGCATTTAGGAATAAGAGAATTATTTGGGACTCTTATATCCTCAAAATCTGTTATCATCTACTTGTCAACTAACTGTTAAATCAATCTACAAGACAGGACAATAAGCCTTGATACTATGATTGCTTGTCACTATTGATTGTTTTTTGTTTTTTATTGAAGGATGGGTAAAAGGCATAAGGAATGTTGCTCTACAGAAAGCGGGCCCAGTAGGAAGAAGAATAAGGTAATCGAGTCTTCAAGCAATCCTTCCATCTCTAGGAAGAAAAGCAAGGGCCGTCCTATGAGTAACGTTCTTAATGAAGGGACTTCAAATGTTAATCCTAGGAGGTAATAATCTGTTGCTACTGCCTAGAATTATTTGATTAAGTATACCGTATTCGTTCTTTACGTAATAGTATTAGTTCATTTTATTGACTCATGCATCTTCTAATGATACTTCTTTTCTTTTTATGCAGTGACTTTACATCTCATTGCAGACCAAAGCCTTTATTATAATTAATTAAAATGTTAAACGAGAAACAAAAAGCTGATGTACAGTCAATAGGGTTTGGGGGTATTCTAGATTTACAATTGACGAAATGCTCAAACCATGACATGCTTAAGTGGTTGATTAATCAGTTCAATAGCAAGAGCCGTGTGCTTTATTTAGATAGCCAGCGTTTCTTTGCCATTATGGCCGATGACGTCTGTGATGTACTCATCCTTCCGAGGAACGATGGTTCCCCCGTCTTGAAATATACACGATCGGAAGATGGGTTAGATGTGGTGAAACATCTGAAGAGTACGTATATGGTAGATACCGATAAGAATTTTTTTGATACCTTGAGTACAAAGTTTGTTGATGGTGGTGTAGATTTTAAAAGACTTTTTGTGATGTCATGTCTTCAATTGTTTCTTACACCAACTTCAAATCATAAAGTCACCTTTAGTGTTGTCAAGTCCCTAGAAAATGTCGATAGAATTTCAAAATTGGACTGGTGTTCTTACGTTTTAGATAGTCTTTGTAAGTCTGTTGATTATTTCAAGAGTCGTCGTTTGAAAAATGTTGGTGGTTGCATCATTCTACTTCAAATTATATACTTCCACCGTCTGAAATGGCGTGGTGTTTCTGCACCATGCACACTCCCGTTGATTCAGCATTGGAATGATAAAAAAATCTACCTTAGATGTCAGGAGGAGTATGGTGCTGGGTTTTACGGTTCAGGAGAGTTATCTGCCATCTTCCCTCTCACTGTTAATGGTAAATGTAGAAGTTCTTCAAACACTGAAAATTCTGATGCTGAAGGTGGAGATATTGGAGTGAGCAATGATGCAGAAGGTGGAGATATTGGAGCGGGCAGTGATGATCGTGAGCAGGTACTTCTTTGTTATTTTGCATTAACACTTGTCCATCTATGTTAAACTACTGTGATAAGAAAGTAACTACATTTTTAAAAAAATGTGTTTTTTATGTGTTGTAGGATCTCAAGGACTTATTAGCATCTATGGTAAAAGATGTTACTGAGTTCTCAAAGAAATACTTCCCCAAGGTAACAGAGTTGACAAAAGATTCTCTTGCATCAAAAGAGAAGATGGTGAGAAAAAGCTGCTCCACACCCGATGCTTATGATTGTGTTTTTATGGATGAAAGACTCCATAAATACGTTGATGATTTGTACAACAACTTGATCGCCTCCCAAAAATTGACCGACACAATTCTGAATTGTGACCTTCTCACCCCTGAGCCTCCAGTCAGATATGAGGCCTATTATGATATTGGTGAGGGTGCTGATTTTGGAGTTAATGTTTCTGGAGATGAAGAAGTTGAAGAAGAGAGGACGGTTGAAGACAAGGAGGAGTTGAATAGTGCAATACAATCAGTTAGCTCTAAGGAGAAAAAAGTTGGAATAGATTCAACGAGCAAATTCTGGAATATACGTGAGGATGTGGGTTATCTTTCCAAGTATATGATCAATCATAAGAAACTTTTGTCCAAATTGTCACAAACACACAAGGAGATACTGGATTATTGTTTCTTTGAAGCTGAGAAAGAATCTTCTGCGTAAGTCTTTTATCTTTTTTAAGTGTTTTAATTTTTTTTTAAAAAATTAATGTTTAGTTTCCTTATTTAGGTTTTTATGTTGTTAATTTTATTGGGTTTGGTTTTGTTAGGGATCGTTTCTATCGTCGGGGTGTGTACTTGTACATTGAGAGGAATGATCTCTTATCAATGCTTCCAAATCGCCAAATCGATGCTCAAGTAATCAACGCCTGGTGTAACGAGATTAACCACTTTTCTTACGTTGATGGATATCGCAGTCGATTTATATTTAGCTTGGATCACAACGTAAGTTTTATATTCTGGTTTTTTCTTTTAATGTTGTTAATATCATTTTTTATGTTTTGTTAATAGCATGCTTTGAGTAGCTACATGTCGCCAAACAAGGGTGATCCTGAAGTTATTGCATCAACTTGGCAAACTGCTTGGAATGAGTGGCTACAGAATACAAAGAATTCACTGTGCTCATCCGATATGGTAAAGGCTTTTGTTAAGTCTAGTATTAGTTGATATTGTCTATAGTATTAGTTTACATGATGTACAGTATTAGTTCACACACTGTATGGTATTAGTTCAAATATTTGTATAATGTTATTTTATTGAGTTTGTATGTATAATTTAGTGTTACTTTTGTTGTAGTTGTAGCTTAATTTTATGAATCATTTGCGCAGATTTTTGTTCCATTTTGTCTTCACAACCACTACGCTGCTGTTGTTGTGGATTTTGAAGATACCAAGATATGGTATCTAGACAATAGGAAGAATTGTGACCAAGCAGAGAAAGTTGTATTTCATGATACTACTGATTTATTGGTATGTCGTATTTTTTATGATTACTTTTGGATCAGATTTTAGGGTTCTCATCTTTGCTTGATATTATATATTTTGTAGTGCAATACCCTATCGGTTTATCTGGATAACAAGGGTCATCCCAAATGCAAAGACCTATTGCACTATGAGATTGTAAACGTTCCCTTCCGTTGGCAAACATCGAGGGTTGATTGTGATAGTGGTGTGTACATGATTCACCACATGATGTATTTTGATGGTGAGGTGTACACATCTCCCAACTTGAACAAGGTACATCTGTACATATATGTATATTTGAAATTACATTTTTTTCCCACCAAACTTGTGTTTTTAACTGTTTTAGTTTTATATTGTAGGTTGATGTGCAGAATCTATTTTGGGTTGAGATTCTAGCCAGTATTGTTCTAAGTAATCAAATTAAAATTAGAACAATTGTGATAGACAAGGCCTACATGTTTTTCAAAGAAAAGTCCTCCCTGTTGAAGTTACGTGCTGCAAAAAAGAAAGAGAGACAAGAGAAGCTTCATGAGCAAAAGAAAAAGGAAGCTGAAGAAAATTTGACAAAAATGAGTGAAATTAGAAGAGGCAAACGAAAGGTTGGTGATGTGTTGCCCAACCCTTAAATGAGGTTACCTCATATATAACATCTGTTAGTAGTCTTTACAGTATTTTTGGCTGTAGATTTATTAGCAATCAATTGTGACTTTATTAGCAATCAAATGTAGTTCCCCAAGATTTGTGAGCTTTGTGATGAAAGAATAGGTGGCTAAATCTGTCTTTTCGCCGATATTCTTCTGACTTCGATATGGTTAATGAAGATTTCCTGAATAAGCTCTCTAATGCATGTCACATCATAGTTAATGTGTCTTGTTTAGCCTGGGCGAGGTGTTCGACCTCGTCATTCCTTTACTAACGTGCTACCGAGCTCGCTATTTGACCGAAGTGATGTACTTGAAGAATTTCTTCAAGTCTTCCAAGTAGGAAAGAGTGTGAGATAAGGGGCGGGTTCCACCTCGTATTTTATCACACACAACAGTCATAAATACCCTTAAATTGAACTGAAACAACCATACATCATTTTTATGAATTTGTTCAAACACCAGAATGACATATATATATATATATATATATATATATTGTTGGGAAATTTATAGTTTTGATGAAAGTTCCAAAAACACATGTAATAGGACCAGTCAGACCTGTTAGCTGACTGATGTTTATATTACCTGCTATAGGAGACCAGTTGATAATGATTGTATAGAACAATGGAAACTCAATATGTATAGGTCAGATCTGAAGACTCAAAGGACAGCTGATATCCGACAGGCCAGAATGCAAGACAAGAATAGAAGATCAGATCGTTCGATCCGTCGATATCTCAAATAAAGTCATAAAGATCAAACTCGAATACTCAAGATCGGACGAGAAGACCTACATCGATCGAAGTCCGCTAGTTGAAGCTAAGTCAACCGCACTGAAGACTCTATCAGTAGATCGATCGATTCAGATCGATCAAAGTCACCACCAGTGAAATCGATGTTTAACCTAATCATACGTCGATGATCCGAACAAGAAGAATGTCAAGCTTAGTTGGAAGAACAACACCGAAAAAGTGAGTCTGCTATCCAATAAGAACAAGACACGATGATCGGAGCCGAATTGCGGGATTTGATGCTACCTCTCTCAGAATTGACTACAAAATATAAATTCACGCTTTTGGCCATGTCGCTCCTCGTTCGCGACATCAAGCATCAAGCAAGTTCTACCAAATATAGCCTCAAATTCAAATTGCTCTCCAACGGCTCTTTGATTTCAAGGTCTATATATATGGGATTACACTTTAGAGTGAACACAACGGAAACGCTTTTTGAACAATCAAGAAGCTCAAGCTAATATCGATTTCCGCACAAGAACACGAAATGTTAAGATTAATTTTTATTAAGTGTTCATCCCATAAGTTCTTAGCATAGAAATCTTTTCATCTAGTCATTAGGGTCATTATACTGCAAAAAAGATTTCATAGTTGGAACTAAAAACAATCTTACCCAAACCCCAAGTTAGGTTAAGTTGTTTAGCAAGATTTTAGACTAGGGTTTCTAGTTCTGATCTCTGGGATCGGTTGAGTGTGAACTCCTTAAACATCTAGTTGGTGTACTGTGTTGGACTTACACATAAAACAAAGTCCAGTTGGTTAAGTAGGTGCCCCTTGTGATAGGGAAGAGTGGACGTAGGACCGGGTTTGTCCGAACCACTATAAATCTTGTGTGCCTTTACCGCTTTGATTAACGACACACAATCGCACACAACCTTTAAAAGCGCATACATATTCCAAGTTGAGATCGCTTAACACCAAGCTTCGATCGATCAAACTTGACACTTCACTCAACTGATTAAAAGATTAACTTTGGAATCTAATTTATCAAAACTGGTTTTTCACACGGGTAAAACTTAAGCTTCCGCACACATCAGTTAAACTGATA
Source organism: Stenogyne calaminthoides (assembly GCA_037126765.1). Classification (NCBI taxonomy): domain Eukaryota; kingdom Viridiplantae; phylum Streptophyta; class Magnoliopsida; order Lamiales; family Lamiaceae; genus Stenogyne; species Stenogyne calaminthoides. The sequence goes on along the minus strand of JBBCBC010000030.1, from coordinate 11,779,473 downwards.
GTTACCGAATCGATCTTGCCTTTCAGCGATCAAGAAGTTGGTTATCGACCAAACCGATTCACTCACACTCGATCAAAGTTAATCGCCTCACACCGATTTGCACAAAAGTTTTCGTAAGTCTATTCACCCTCCCCTCTAGACTTACGCCCTCACAAAACCCGTTCGGGACCTACAAGTGGTATCAGAGCAGTTGGTTCTACTGACCACTGACTTTGTGTATCATCGATTCTTGAGGAAGAATCTTTGTGGTCGACTGAACTGATCTTGAAAAACTTTCTTAAAACTCATTCATTTTCCAAAAACACTCAAAGATGGATAACACCTCGTATGTATCATGATCTGCCAAGTTCTCAATCGATGAGTATGCAGATTGGGCCATATATATGTCCAACCATCTAGGTTCGATCGGTGGATGTAATGATGGAAGTCATCGAAAGAGGACCCATCATCATATACTACGACAACCCCGCAGTTGGAGAGATCCGCATTTTTGCCTTTTGTCTCTTGTACGTAAAAGTCCAAATTGATGGATGCAGAGAGAAAGGAAACTGCATACTCTAGATACTATCGCAAGGCACATTATCATGAAAACAATGGATAAGGTCACCAAGGAAAAGATTAAGTATCTCAAATCTGCGAAAGCAATGTGGGATACTCGTCAAATATCGCGAGGAAATGACCGGATAAAAGACAAACACCTGCAGTTTAACCGGTAAAGTTCGAAAAATTGAAGATGCTGCCCAACGAAACCATCAACGAACTCGATGGAAGGATTACGATGTCAATAAACAAGCTTCGAGAACTTGGTAGAGAGATGTCTGATAAAGATATCAACTACAAAATTTTAAGGTCTCTCACCAAGAAATGGGACATGAAGGTCACGGTAATCAAGGATTGCCAAGACATTTCAAAAATGAAGCCAAGTAGCTTGTTCTTGAGCCTTAAAGCTCACGAGTTCGATTTGATTGAAAGAGGACAAGCTGATGAAGATGAGGTGCCCGCTGAAGCCTCAACTTCAAAATCGATTAACTTTTAAAGGCAACCAAAGAAGAAAGAATCGAAGGCCAACGAACCTGTTGGGAATATAATGAGTCAGGCAGAACAGATCGCTCTGCTTACCAGGAAGCTTGAGAAGTCGAACGTCCAACTTGGTAAGTATCGAAGATTTTATAAGGACTATCAACATAGCCGAGGGAGAGATAGGAGATCAGCCAACAGATCTTCAGAAAGAACCAGATCTGATGATCGGAGGGATCACAGAGATGAAAGGAAAAGAGATAATCGATCGAGGAAGGAAGAGATAACCAATCGTATGTAGAAGAAGCTCGGACTACTATCGAAAGGGGAAGTCACCGATAGGTCATACAGACGGAGTGATTCACCCCGAAGGAAAGGTTCGGTGGATCAGGAGCGTGGTTTCAACCAAGAGAAGCTTGATTCACTATAAAAGCAGACGCCTGCACTGACGCCAAGAGAAAGGGAAGAAAAGAGGAACAGAAGAGAGCAACGTTATAGGGACAGAAGAGCCATGGTTGCGATCGTCGAGAATTGACGATTCTATCTGCCCTCGAGGACTCTGGATACTCCTCTCAGAGAAGACTTCGACCGATCGACGATCTTTGCTGACTTATGAAAATGAAGATCCGATATTCTCTTGGATGATGATGAGATCTCGCCTGATGGCCAAGGAGGACCAATCTGAGGTAACCTCCAAAACTCGCTTTGTTCGCTTTACACTGCTATCATTAGCACACCACCGAGATTGACCAGCAAATACTCGAGCAATTGCTTGAGGATCTCTCCAATGCAGTAGACACTTATGCTATAGTGGAAGCTGAAAATGATAAGCTGAGGACCAGAAATAATCAGCTTGCTAAAGAGAATGATCTCAGTAAAGCCTCTGAACTTAAATCGGCTGAAACTGCTCAGAAGGCAACTGAGGAATTTGAAATTCTGAAAGTTAAAGCTTCTGATCAGGACAAGCAGATCAAAGATCAGCTGGCAATTAACAAACAACAAGCTGATGACTTCAAAATCCTGCAAGCAAAATTCGATGAGCTGTTCCGAAAGCATGAAAGTCTGAAATCATCTGAGGATAATCTGCGTAAGAAAATAGAGGTTTTCACAAAATCATCTAAAACTGTTCAAGACATGAACACCTATTTTCGAACAACGATTAATAAGAAGGGACTTGGCTATGAAAACCCTTCCACATCCTCAAAAGCCCCGGCTGATTCATCTCAAAAAGATATAATCAGACGAGTTTCTGACAAAGATACACCAAAAGCCAAACATGTATCTAATAAGAGAAAAAAAGACCGGTTGAAAGGTAAGGCAGTGCCTAACCGTATGGGAAATGAAATGGACCCCAACCGGTAAAGCATCGATCGAGAATCAACAAGAACCCAGTTCTTCGAAGAGAGACCTCAACTCGATCAACAGATCGAGAATCGAAAAGATAACCTGTAAAAGGGAAGTCCAATCTGAGACCCAATCAAGGTCAGCTGCCTAATAAGCATGCTTCAGGTAAACTGCAAAAACCACCTATGCCAAAAAGATATGAATCTTTTGATGGTAGCAGTCGTACCTACCCCTATAATCAGAAATCTAGGGTCACTTTTTTGAACCACACTTTGGATAAAAAAGAAGACAAACAAAAAAGATAAATCCCAAGTCTTCTAAGTCATCCAAGGTTCACACTAATAATCATACAAAAACAAAAGCATATAAAGAGACGATGATTATGTTGACATATGGGAGACAAATCAAAGCCTTCGATCTAACCGATCACAATAGAAGTGCTCGCTTTGTATGGATTCCCAAAACTAAACCCTAACCCCTCAGACCCCAATCCTAAAGGGGTACCTAAAGCCCGATCCGATTGCAGTTCGCGTGGGTCCGCCAACAAAGGAGGTGTGCAAGCAACTATCCGCACATCGATAGTGGATGTTCAAGGCACATGACAGAAGCAAGCACCTCCTCAAACCATACATAGAAATGAAAAGGCCCATGTGTACTCTTTCGGTGATGATAACTTTGGTTATACCAAAGGATTCTAACCTTGAGAATGATGATGTACAAGTAACTGGAGTCTCAGATGTCGAGGGTCCGAAGCACAACCTACTATCGGTTTCACAATTCTGCGACAACGGATTCAAGTGTTGAGTTCTCGAATCGATCAATGCACTATCAAGAATCGAGCCACTCAACAGATTTTGCTAACGGTTCAAGGAAAGGGACGATCTACACAAAGAGATTGAACAAATTTGCCAAGAAACGATGCCGATTGTCAAGAGTTCCAAAAGTAGCGAATTGGCTCGCACAAAAAAAGAATGAGCCATCCGAACTTTAAAACTCTTAATAAGATAGCAAGGATGTCTCTAGTGGAAGGACTTCCGAATGAAGTATTTTCAAAGGATCGGACATGTCTTTGCATGTCGGAAGGAAAAATGCAGTCAAAGCTTCATTCAAGGGAATTCCGGACCGGCATCCAAATCAGAGTAATCGCAAATGCTTCATATGGATTTATTTGGACCAGATTACACCAAGAAGTCTCAACGACGACGAAATATACTCTCGTAATCGTGGATGACTATTCCAAGTTTACAGGTTATATTCTTACATAAGAAGAATGAGATGACAAACGAAGATACCCGAAATTGCTAAAAAGATTACAAAATGAGAAGGGTGTCGATGTAGTAAAAATCGATCGGATAAAGGTATGCAATTTAAACTCTTTTATTACCGATTTTTGCTCTAAGTTTGGTATCTGAGATGAAACATCACCGCAAGGACGACCTACAACAAAATGGAGTAAAGCGAATCGGAGAACAGAACTCTCAAAGAAGTTTCGCCGCACAATGTTAGTCGAACAAGCAATACCAAGCCGTTTCAAGGCGTATAATCAACACCGCATGCCACACTCGTAATGATGTCTCTTCCGACTAAGGCTCACTACAAAACACCCTATGAATCGTGGAAGGACAGAAAAACCTCGTGTTTCCTACTTCCATGTTTTTTGGGTGTAAGTGTTTCATACACAACAATGGGAAGAGTCGGGTTGAAAACCTTTGAGGCCAAGTCGGATGAGGGTATATTCTTGGGATATTCCTCATCTAGCAAGGCTTTCGGGGTTTACAATGATTTAACCCTACTTGTGGAAGAAACACCCCATGTAGTCTTTGATGAAGCATCTTCCGAACAATAGAAATCGCCTCGAACAAGATGTACCGATCAACAAGTACCGATGCTCGTAAAATGGATCACTAATGATCAAGGAAAAAGAATCGAAAACCGTAATAAAGATACATTCCGGATCTACCGATTCACCGGATCATTCGCATCCTAAGGTACGAAAAACTGGGTGAAGAAGTTCGATACAAACCGAGATAAGATTAACCGAACCATCCGGTTCGGGGGGAACATCTGAAGTTCCCACGAATGGACATCGAAGACATGATGAGTCCAACATCACCGAGACTTGTTCTTATCAAGTGGATCATAACTCGCACCACTCCCAATCGCTAGTAATGAAATTTTATCGAAAACGGACGATGTTCTCCAAACCGACGCAAATCGTAATGGAAGGACTGGATAACCACCATCCAACCGATCCGATAATCGGAGACCCATCTCGATAAAGTTAAAACTAGACATCGACAGGTGAAAGTGCCATGTATTGTCAAGTATCCGTCTATGAAGGAACCAACAACAATAGAGGAAGCTCTACAAGACGCAAAGTTGGATTCTAAATGCATGCGAGGAGTCGAATGGAACAGTTCGAGAGAAATCAAGTTTGGGAACTAGTGGACGCACCAAGTCATCAAGACGTTATTGGCACGAAGTGGGTATTCAAGAACAAGAGATGAGAAAAACGTCATCACCGTAAATAAGGCAAGACTTGTTGCTAAGGGGTATTCACAATCGGAAGGAATTGATTATGATGAGACCTTTGCACCGATCGCCGCGCTAGAAGCCATTCGGCCGCTTTTAAGCATATGCTTCCCACGAGGGTTCACTCATGTATCGGATGGACGTAAAGAGTGCTTTCTTAAACGGGGGTACTAGCAGAGGAAGTTTATGTCGAACAACCTCCGTGCTTTGAAAAGGGCAACCAGTGTACCGTCTAAGAAAAAGCTCTCTATGGCTCGAAAACAGGCTCCTCGAGCTTGGTCGGGCCCTCGAGCTTGGTATGATACACTCTCTCGATTCTTTATCGAAAAGTGGGTTCACTAAAGGAACGATTGGGCGACGAACCTTATTCGAAATAGAAGATGGAAAAGATATTACGATGGTTCATTTTACGTGGGCGACATCATCTTCTGGATCTCCCAACAAAAGTCTATGTGAAAGATTCAAAGAACCGATGCAAGGGAAATTCGAGATGTCCATGATGGGACGGATGAATTACTTTTAAGGTCTTCAAGTAAAAAGCAAAGTACGAAGGATATTCATCCGCCAAGCAAAAAGTACACTAGAATTTATTGGCTAAGTTTGGAGTTCAAAATTGTAAAGAAGCCAAAATTCCTATGATGATTTGGATTCAAGATGGATCCGATGAGGATGGTCGAAAAACAAATCGGAAGGAATATAGGGCTCTCATTGGATCTCTACTATACCGACCGCCAAACGAACCAGATATAACCTTCGCAGATGGGTGTATGTGCAAGATTTCGAGCAAATCCAATGATAAGTCACCTAGAAGCGACTAAGCGGATTCTTAAGTATCTGAAGGGACAAGAAACCTTGGTTTATTTTACCCATCGATGATAATCTAGAGCTTAGTGGGTATTCTCGATTACGATTATGGAGGTTGCAAGATTGACGAAAAATCCACCACCTCGGGAACTTGTCGGTTCTTAGGAAGTAAAAAGCCGATCTCGTGGTTTTCAAAAAGCGGAACATCGATTGCAACATCTACTCTACTATCAAGGTAATATATGGTCAGCAGGAAAATTTATTGTTCCCAACCGCTCGCTTAGTCGGCCGGTGAGGATTATAACATTGAAACTAAGAATGTACCTATTTTACGATATGATAATAGTCTTATTGCAATCACTCGTAATCTGTTCTACATACAAGATGCAAGCATGTGGATGTCGGGCACCATTTTATAAGAGATCATGTTGAAAAGAAGAATATCGAGAATGGAAAAGATTCATCTTGATATCTGAGAAAAGTTTATATTTTAACCAAGCCACTAGGCCGAGATCAGATTCGAGAATTATGCAATGAGCTAGGGCTTCGGATCTTGGAGAAAATGCACCTAAAATGTTTGATGGAATGATCTCGAGAACCACCGGTTAAAGAAACTAATCGATTCAAGAGAAATCGGTTGAATTTGGTATCTCAATCGATCGTAAGATCGATCCAAGGAACCGATATGAGAAGGTCTTGATCGATTTAAAGTTTATCGATTAAATGAACTGATCGTTTAAAGGATTATCTGATTAAATGCTTTGCTTATACTTTATAAGTCGATTAAATTTGAAATTCAACAAGATTTTACAAGATTAAAGCTTAAAATCGCATAAGGATCTGAGAATTTTACACAACAATGAAATAATGTAAATTTTCATTAATAAAGACCAAGGTCGTTTACATTACAAGATACAAGTACAAGAGGACCCGGAGGTCAAGACATAAACCCCTAAACCTCGAAAAACCTTAACACTAAACCTTCATCCTAACCCTTGAAGAAGTGGAGAGAGAGATTTTAAATCGATGCTCTCATTTTCCCCTACTTAACAAGGGTGAGAGAGGCTTTAAAATAATCCTGCCCGATCATTGGCTAAAACCAAAGGGAGCGAGAGCGGCGTTGATAGGATTTTTTTTAAGCCGAGAGCCCTAAGAAAGAGTCGATGGGCTCTCCAACAGTTAAATGGTGAGTTGATATCGGGCATCACCGTTGTCCGATGCGCATCAGATATCAAACTCATGTTCATTTTCGCATCGAGTCTGTTGATCGCGGGTTACGTCATCTCGATAGACACACAAGGTGCATACGGTTAGGAGAAGTGTCTTCTCAGTTGCGATAGCAGAACCGCCACCTCGATGGTAGAGAAGCTTGGCAACGATTGTATGTGAAATCTTTGATGACGACGAAGACAGTGATAAGGGACACACAGGGATGATTTGAGAAGCTGAAATCATTGAAAAATGGGTAAAAGTGTTTGACGAAAGTTTAACCGGAAATAAGGGTTCACCAGGATACATGATTCTACAAAGAAGATAAGTATGGTGATTGGGTTATGTTGTGTAAAACAATTGGTCCAATTTATAGAGACCAAGCAAGGGTGCAAATGCAAATTCGAGTTCTCAAAACCTTTTAGAGAAATCTGCACCAAAAGGACAGTGTGTAGGAATCACGCGACTGATAATTGGATAAATTTACTGGTGGATTGACATATCGAAAAGATTCGATTTATAATTACGCATGTCAAATCACGCCAACTTAGGGAATAGAAGCTACTATTCTAGACTAAGTTTTGGCGGTAACACTTATCCCAAGAATTGGCTTGATCTGAGAAGAATCAGATTAGGTCAACTAAAATCTGATTACATACGAAGCTGATCAGATGAGGGAGATCAGCTGAGCTTGAAACTCCAACAAATCAGATACATCAGTCTATGGGAAAAACAGAAATATCAGTTGAAGGGGGAACTTCAACTGGTCAAGGAGGATCGGAAGAAATCGACGTATTCAAGGAAGATCGGTTGAGCTTGAAACTTCAACAAATCAGATGCAAGTGAAGAAGATCAATTAAAAGGATCAGTTGGGAAATTTTAAGGCTTAGGCAGAATACTAAGATCAACAAGTGAAATCAACATGGACAAGTGGTATTGACTGATTACAATATCACTCAACCAGATACGCCTTTTCTTTTCTCTTGTTCTTTGCTTATTTATCGGATCTTATCGATATTATTTGCCTTTATTGTACCCATTATCCTTGTGACGTATTCCCTGCAAATCATTTAATGCGGACGTGGGGAACATGTATTAACTGTTACTAAATGTGCTTTTAAATCCAAAAGGTTTTCGTGACGTATTTTTCCCCGACCTACGATCAAAAACCGCTTAATCTGGAGCGTTTAATCTTTTCAAACGGTTGATCTTCCAAATCTTGTCTTCTTTTTTCCCTCCTCGTCTTTATAAAGTTCATCAAAAACCATACCGAGTTTTCCATTTCACAAACTTTTTCGATTTATTCTCCTAAAAACTCCAAATTACTTCTCTCGATTCAAAGTGTTTCTCCTAAGTTTCAAAATCATCTTTCCGAAAAAATGAATCTGGTAATTTATGTTTATTTGATGTTTTTTTTTTAAATCCATTGATCTTAAATGCTTTTATCCTGTGTTATGCTTTATTGTTTCTTGGTTTCCGCATATGTGATGTTCTTATATATATATGCACAACTTTAATCGGGTCCATCCTTTGTAGATGGCCACCCACGGAATGGGAAAGATAATGTGCAATTATGCGAATCGCAACAAAGATTGTGGATAATAAGTTCGCATAGTTCAATATCACTCGGGATCCTAAATCCATGGAGGTCGAGCAAATTCTCGCAAAAAGGCCTTGAGAAATTTTTATACGCTTAATCGCAATCCAAAGATGCAAGATGAAGCACTAAATTCCTAAGGAATTTAAGAGTGGATATGGACGTTTAGGAAATGAATCGCTCTCGGCGATCAATGGAGAAGAAATCAGATTGACGAATGATGATATAACCCGTCTGTTCAGCCTACCAAAAGGACGGATCTCGCCTGCTCATTACAGGGAGAACGAAGATGAGCTGATCAGAAAAGAGCTCTTCAGAGAGGCTGACAAACATCATACGTCGTTTTTGTCGGGCCAATGCTCAAGAGGAAATACCGATTGTTGTTTGACATATTGTCAAAAACAATTATGGGTATCAGATTCAGCCCATGCTCTTACATCCGTCAAAATGTACAAAGATGGTCGCAATAATTGATGAAGCCAAGAACATCAATTGGCACGGGTTCTGAAGGCCATTCTGCTCCAAGAACATGAGAAATTTGGAGTAAATGAACCGAGGCGGTATATCGAAGAAAAAAGATCGCCAATCTCAACAAGGTTGCGGTTATTCTCGAAAGATAAACCGCCTAATGCTTGAATAGGAACAGATTGGATCAAGTCCTATAAGGCCTTTCTCCGACCACTTCAACATCTTTGGGCCACCGGGACGATGATATGCGGCACAAAAATAAGGTGAAAAAAATCGACGGCAGGCTTCTCAAAATTTGAGCTCGCCAGATCATTCTCGGAGGAAGAAGCACAAGCGATCGATCTCCTCTCCTCAAGCTCGAAATGATTCACCACTTAGACTAATGGCTCACCGAAAGCATGTCTCTCCTATTCTTCCACCTCGCTCGCTAACACGAAATCGCATCGGTTCGCGAACCCGTAAAAACTTACGATGTGGAACCCGTAAGCACTGCTTCCACAAAGAGAACCTCTGCGCAGTCGAACCGACGGCCAACTTCCGCCTACTCAAGCACAACCCGAACCTTCCACATCTCATCAAACCGAATGCGACAGACAATTCCTAAGTCCGGATCAACAAAGATCATAAGCGGGAAATTGATCGAAATCACGAATCGAAAGAGAAATTGATGAGTTATATCCAGAATCTCGTCGCCCATCCCCTGTCATAAGAGAGGAAGTTATGGAGATCCTCACTTGAGAGAGATCTTCAATTAAAAAGCTTCTCGACTTTTTATAATAATTATTGAACAGATGGGCGGTGCGGATGAGTTTGCGACTTCGATTTCGACATGAGGAAATCGCTAAAGTGAGATCACCAAATTGAGCCGATAATCGCTTCATCCACAAAGCTCGATCCACAGAAGTTAGGGTTGCGGAACAGATGAATCGAGATCGCGACAAAGCTCTGGCGAGATGCCATCATGAAGGATGCGAGCTGCCGATGATAGTGGAGCCGGTGTTTGCAGTTCATGGCCAACCACCGGAGGCACAAACAATCAATCGAGATCAAGTGGCACCCAAAGATTCCAACATCACACGTCACTATCGATCAACTTCGGAGATCAAATCTTGTCTCAAAGATCTCCCGAAAGAAGAAGTTGAGGGATCGAGAAGGATCAAAGGCAGATTGCCATCAAAGGAATAACAGATCAAAGGAATTGGCTATTTCCCGATTGGGGCAATCAAAGATCGGTTCTCCCAAATCAGGTCCATCAAGGCCACCGAATCGATAAAGACCGTTGATGCCAAATCGACTCGGTGGATCAACAACAAGTTTCTTTTCCGATGCTCATCGACAAGCTAGAATTGACGGAAGAGAAACTTGACAAACTGATTAAAACACTCTCTCTTCGCCATGGAATCTGCCAAGACCGAGCCGATATCGAAGATTCAAAATCTAACCGCCAAACTCAAGGCATATCTCATTGCAGATCTCAACAGGCGATCGCGATCAACTTTGGTTCTCGACCTCCCACCTCACTACTCTTTTTTTTTGATCAAACCAAAAAGGGGAAGGACGAATGAGAAACCAACCGACATAACAGTCTTGAGGACATCACAAACTCGGATTTCGGAAAAAGATGTCCAAAGAGCAGAAATAGTGAAGAAGCCCGAAAAAGCCAAGAAGAAAGAAGGGCGTAAAAAAAAATGCAGAGGCGTAAAATCAAGAAGAAATTCGGATCGAGAGCGAAGAAAAAAAAAATTTGAAAATCCGTGCGAACCTAAAAAGCCGCCAAAGAAGAGTTGATGAGATCATCCCAAAAAACTGCTGCGCAAGATGCTAAGAAATTTGAGGAATGGAATAAGATCAGGAGTGAATGGCTTCTGGATGCCTTTGTTCTTAATCTTGTTCCACAAGAAGAATCTCCTGATGAAGAATTCCTCAACTGGTTAGAAAATAAATACCCGGATTTTCTGAAGTATCTGGAAAATGAGGCCAAACTTATCAATGTAAAAATAACTCGCCAAGAGTATGATCTGTTGGAGTACTCGAAGAAGGCAGATGGCTCATTTGACAGACTGGCATTTCAAAGATTTTATTTTGACATCCTGCGCAGAACGCACATAACCGGATCCTCAAAGAGATCGATGATGTCAAATGGAAACTTTATCGATTTTCAACGCACCTCAAGATCAAAGAGAGATGCCGAAGGATACAAGCCTAAAAGAGTGAAGAATCGAAAGACTACTCAGATCAACTGTTCTTATTTACAAACTTTTCTGATGTAACATGTAATCAACATTTATTAATGAGAAAATTTTATTTTCTGATCCTAAGACAAAGTCTCATTGTCTTCTGATTATATGCTCTTAAATGTTCTATTTTTTATCAACTGTATTTGGTTTCTCAAAGTGTTTTGGTTTCATCAAAAAGGGGGAAATTGTTGGGAAATTTATAGTTTTGATGAAAGTTCCAAAAACACATGTAATAGGACCAGTCAGACCTGTTAGCTGACTGATGTTTATATTACCTGCTATAGGAGACCAGTTGATAATGATTGTATAGAACAACTGATGAAATAGATAGGTCACATATTGAGGGGGAAACTCAATATGTATAGGTCAGATCTGAAGACTCAAAGGACAACTGATATCCGACAGGCCAGAATGCAAGACAAGAATAGAAGATCAGATCGTTCTGATCTGGTCAGATATCTCAGCTAAAGTCATAAAGTTCAAACTCAATACTCGGCTCGGACGGAAGACCTACATCACGAAATCGCTAGTTGAAGCTAAGTCAACCGCACCAAGACTCTATCGTAGATCGATCGATTCGATCGATCGAATCACCACCACAGTGAAATTTGATGTTTAACCTAATCATACATCGATGATCTGAACAAGAAGAATGTCAAGCTTAGTTGGAAGAACAACACTGAAAAGTGAGTCTGCTATCCAATAAGAACAAGACACGTATGATCGGAGCCGGCAATTGCGGGATTTGATGCTACCTCTCTGTAACGGCTACAAAATATAAATTCACGCTTTTGGCCATGCGTTCCTAAAGCTCGTCACATCAAGCCTGCAAGTCTACCAAATATATCCTAAAATTCAAATTGCTCTCCAACGGCTCTTTGATTTCAAGGTCTATATATATGGGATTACACTTTAGAGTGAACACAACGGAAACGCTGAACAATCAAGAAGCTCAAGCTAATATCAGATTTCCGCACAAGAACACGAACAAGAAGATTAATTTTTATTAAGTGTTCATCCCATAAGTTCTTAGCATAGAAATCTTTTCATCTAGCTGTTAGGCTGCTTATACGCAAGAAAATATTTCATAGTTGGAACCAAAAACAATCTTACCCAAACCCCCAAGTTAGGTTAAGTTGTTTAGCAAGATTCGCACTAGGGTTTCTAGTTACGATCTCTCTCGGATCGGTTGAGTGTGAACTCCTTAAACATCTAGTTGGTGTCTTGTGTTGGACTTACACATAAAACAAAGTCCAGTTGGTTAAGTAGGTGCCCCTTGTGATAGGGAAGAGTAGACGTAGGACCGGTTTGTCCGAACCACTATAAATCTTGTGTGCCTTTACCGCTTTGATTAACGATTACCTGTCGCGACACAACCTTTAAAAGCGCATACATATTCCAAGTTGAGATCAGTTAGCACCAAGCTTCTGATCTGATCAAACTTGACACTTCAGTCAACTGATTAAAATATTAACTTTGGAATCTGATTTATCAAAACTGGTTTTTCACACGGGTAAAACTTAAGCTTCCGCGACACATCGATTAAAATCGATATTCTTCGAACCGATTCGCCTTCAGCGTCGAAGAAGTTGATTATCGACCCAAACCGATTCACTCACACTCTGATCAGGTTAACTGCCCTCACACCTGATTTGCACAAAAGTTTTCAAAAGTCTATTCACCCCTCCCCTCTAGACTTCTGCCCTCACAAAACCCGTTCGGGACCTACATATATATATATATATATATATATATATATATATATATTGATTGTAATTTAGCTTATTGGTTAATTCTTATATATTGTATGTCATTCATTTGTATCCGAATTCTTTTATTTACAAAATTTAATAATTTTTACCTTCATATTGTATCACATAATAAACAAAAAAATTAAGAGTAGATCTTCAGTGAAGTACAAGTTTCACATGAGAGTTTGTGAAAATTAAAGTCATGTAATAGAATCAATCCCTAATTTTATATAAAAAATAAAATTCTTTTCCTTTTTGTTAATTTTTTTAAAAATAAAGGCATAATCATCCAAAAAAAAAAGCCTATATGACATAAAAATGAATATTCTAATTAAAATATTAAAAAACCAAAAAAAAAAAAAATAGTCACAGGATATCAGAAGAGACTATCGCAACAAGATAGAACAAATAATAAGAAGAAGGAAAGAAAAATAGTTGGAGAATGACTAAAAGAAGAAAAGAATGAGAAAAAAATATTTAGAGAGCGGATTTCCCGATATTGAGGAACTTGATTATTCTGACTTAATTAATATTTTTACCGAAAAAACTGTTAGACGAGTTGTATTTATGTAATTATTTGAGACATAATTGTCATATTATTTTAAGAGTAATAAAATATTTTGTAAATTTACATTATTAACATTTGAAAAAAAAAATATGTTATTTTTTAGTTCGTAAAAAATGTGAAGGGAGAGTGCCTCATTTTAAAGTTCGATTCAGACCCTAGTAATCCTAGGACCGGCCCTGATTGTACTTAAAATATGTTCTATCTCACATTTCACATGTGATTGGCATATCCCTCCATGGGGGGATTTAATATATTTTGTACACGGACTGTAAATATATATTGGGCCCTCATCTCAATCAATCCCGCGAACCAAATGGGGTCAAAAGATAATAACGTAACTACACCCTTTTTAACTATAGCCTCCCAAAATCACATCTCATTTCATTACTTTTACCCACAAAAAATTATTTACCTTAATAATAAAGTAGAAATAACTAAAATACCATCAACCAAAAGTCATTTTATCACTTTAAATATTACTCTCTCTGTCCTGTTTTAGATTGTTCATTCAGTGTTTGACTCGTGTTTTAACGAACGAGTTCTTTAGTAATATTTGAAATGATAAAGAGATTTTAAGGTTGTGTATGATAGTTCGACCTCTTATCTATCTTGCACCTTATTAAAACTCACTTATCATTTTATATAATAATAAACAATTTGCTCGCTAAAACATGAGTCAAATAGTGAATGAACAATTTAAAACAGAACAGATGAATAATAAACAACTCTTACCTTAAAACTCCCTCAATATAGAGATAAATAAGTTTAGAATAAAAACAGTATTAATTAATTATTTTTATTTAATAATATTAATGTGCAATGAGATTCCCTCGGTACCACAGTAGTACATCGTCTAATTAATTTGGAAGACTTCCCCAATTGTTTAATCATTTATTTAACAAATTCGTAATACTATTTTGAACCAAATCTTGAAAAACTTTCTGCTTAAACTCGTGAAAATAACATATCCGATGAGGTCAAGTGTGGATAGCTCAAGTGGTTAAAGCTCCACAACTTGTGACCTTAAGGTCTGGGGTTCTAGACGCGAAGAATGAATATTTATTCCCTTTTGTGATGGTCCCCCTCTTGTAGGGTTACAATTTCGGTTGCGGTGCAGTTGCGATTCCGAGTTGCAGTTTTGGGTTGTCTCTCTGTTGTGGTGATTGTGGTTTCGGTCTACAGCGAGATGAAATGATGTTGTCATGTGCTCAATGATAAAATAAATTATTGTAATTGATTATCTTAAAAATTATTGTAATTAATTGTCTTTAAAAAAAAAAAAAAAAAAAAAACATATCCGATGCGAGGGGACGTCCAAAGGACCAAAGAGAAGTACGTGCCTATTTATGAATGTATTAAACACTATGGTTTTAATGTTTTCATGCAAGTCATTCAACACACCCTACTGCCAATTCATCTATTATTTTTATTTTATTGTACCAATATACACGTAATTGACGTCTATTAAACGATTTTAATTAGTAAGTCTTTAATAAAAAATAATTTAAAATTTATATAATTACACTTACAAATTATTATTATAACATTTATTAATTGATGTAATTATTATACTTATAAATTAATATCATAACATTAAATGCTATGAGTTACTTTATAAAGTAAATGATATAAAATTATAAATATAATGATATTAATTTTATATTATAAATAAATTTTATAGGAAAGTTTGTATATACATGTAAGCAAAGCCTATAACTTAAGTATTTTGACGTGTCAAAACACATTATATACCCACTAAAATAAATATAGAGGCTAAAATTTATACACAATAACTGTAACGTGCAATTAATACAATTTTAATTAAAATTCGACACATTATTTATAACAAAAAAAAAGGAACAAGTAGTCAAAAGCATTAGTTTATATGGAGAAACAATAGTTTTTAGGTTGAATAATATTATTTTGTCCAATATATAATTATTATTTTTCATCATGGGTGAGCTAACTCTTCATCACATGAATTAATTCTCTTCGATTATATATATTATCTTTCTACAGTTGTAAAAAAAAATAAAAAGAAGAATATGGTTAAAAATATTTTTTCAAATAGTGACTCCTGTGTGAGACTTTCTTCCGCATCTCATTCGGCGAGACGAGTTTATAATTGACCTACGCAAGACCTAAATCAACTTAACTCATTTTTTCCTAACAATGTTGATTAAAGGGTTCAGTCTCATGAATTTGATACTTGAGACAATCCGTGCAAATCTTTGTCTTTATAAAAATTGTTTTAGTTGCACGAAGTCATTGATGCGCCAAAATGTTATTCATGCACATATAAAATTATATAATCATTAATACTATCAAACTATAAAAGCATATCCAATTTGTTTGTTGATTAATATTGCATTAGTAAATTATGGATGTCATTATAGCCCTATATAATTGTAAATATATGTGGTTGATCAAATTATTTATAAAAAAATTATATTAAACATATGGAACGCGATTCTCAAATTTTAAAGTATGACAAAAACCTATAATAATAAGATGGTCTCATATATAACTTTGCCAATTATTTAAAACACCACTTACCATGACAATGTTTTGTATATAATTAAATTTCCATGTTCTTTTAATAAAATTATGTTAGGGATTAATTTTTTTGCACTAAGTATGTAACTTTGTGTTTTCTTTTAAATTGATCTGATTGTTTTGACTTTTTGATTTTGATCTTGTAAATTTTCAAAAAATATGAAATTATTTCTTTAACCCGCTATAACATGTTACCAAGCATGTACCTGACACATATGTAATTATTTTATTTTTTTTTTAATTTCGAAGCGCCACTTAAATTTTTTTAATCCTAATAATTTTGGTCGGTGTTTTTTAGGTCGAATTTAAAAATAATTTATATATTAAAAGACAAAGCGAATCGAATTAGTTTAATGGGTCTAAACTGAACGGTGAAAAAATACGCAAAAAAATCACAACCCAAAATTATTAGGATTAAAAAAGTGTAGGTGACATTTCAAAATTAAAGAAAAAAAAAAAATAATTATATAAGTGGTGGTTACCTATTAAATTAACAACGTACTAAATTGTTGTTGTGAAAATATATAAAAAGAAATTACCAACGTATTAAATAAAAATAAATAAAAATAGCAACTTATTAAACTGCTGTTGTGAAAATATATAAAAAAAATACTTATTTTTTAAAAAATCTTCATTAATTAACAACGATAATTTTCATTGCTAAAGATAAATAAAAGTCAATCACAACCTAAAATAAAATTCGACCATATCGTCAATTCGTCACAGGCCGTTGCAAATTGAGACGGTTAGATTTCCCCACAAAGTTACTTTATGCATAAACAAATTTATATATTTGACTCATTTATAAAAAAAAAAATCTATATAATTAAGGACAAAGAAATTATTAGTTAGATTATAAGAGTAATAATATCAACAAATGAATGCTATAGTATTCATGAATCCAATTTTTACGAAGAGAAAGTTTCATATATATACGAGAGTTTGCAATATTTAATTATTATAAAAACACTATACAATAGGACAAAGTCTTTGCACCGTATATAACTCAACTTTATTTTTAAATATATTAGTTAAACAATATTAATTGATATGATCAATATTAGTGAAAATATAATATTAGTCGTTTTTATTGCACAATATTTATTGTTCACTAGCTGAACACTATAATTGATGAGGAGTATGTCTCTTGTGCAATAAGTGTATCGTGCAAGTTAAGTGCAATGCAAATTGTTTCACGGAAACATGGAAGTGATAATTTTTACCGAAACGTGCAACATTTTTAAGAAAATAACTTTCATGTTTTAAAAATACATTTAAATTGTACGATGCACCTAATGCATATAAGACTTTGTTATTGAGATGTTTATTCCTTTATTTAACAAATTTGTAATATTAATTAGATCCAAATCTTAAATAATTTTTTGCTCAAAATCGTGAAAGTAACATATTTGATGTGGAGGGAACGTCCAAAGGACCAAAACAAAGTACCTACGCATTTATGAATATACTACACACTGTGGTGTTTTATATTTACATACAAATCATACACAATAATTAATTGTTTATTCCTTTATTTAACAAATCCGTCATATTAATTAGAACCAAATTTTAAACAATTTTCTGCTCAAACTCGTGAAAGTAACATCTTTGATGTGAGGGAACGTCCAAAGGACCAAAGCAAAGTACCTATGCATTTATGAATGAATTGGTATGTTGTGAAACTTGTTCACTGTGAATTTTTTTTTTTTTTTTTTTTTCTGGATATCTTTTTTAGTAATATAAATTCACACCCTTTAAGAATATAAGTCACACTCTTGATTTATCACTACTGACAATTTTTTATAATAATATAAGTCACACCTTCACTTTTTTTATGAGTAATCTTTTTTTATAAGTAAACGTCACACCCTTTACAGTAAAAAGTCATACTTTTTAGTAATATAAATCACACTCCTTAACCAATTTTATCGTGAAACTTGTTCACACTATACTTTGCCTTTATGAATATATTCTGTACACTACGGTTTTTATATTTCCATACAAATCATACACAATAATTCAACAAATCTATTATTTTTATTTTATTTTACCAATAGACATGGGTGTCCATTAACCGATTTTAATATACATCTACGCTTAAAATTTAAGTATTTTGACGACATATGTATCAAAACTAGGGTTGATAATGATATATCGTATCATACCTACAGATCACGCATGAAAGAATTTCGTCTCATCTAAAACCTCGAATTTGTAGAGAGGTGCTAAATTAATTCGTTTATTTAATTTTTCTTAATACTCCCCCTCACTTGTGGGCCGAATCATTGTCATTGTCCTCTGGGGAGGAGGCCCAACGAGTGGACAATATTAAATGGGTGGAGTGCTTTTCCACGGGAATTGAACCCAGGATCTTGGCTAAGCTAGAGGCTCTGATACCATGAAAGAATTTCGTCTCATCTAAAAGTCCAAACATGTAGAGAGGTGCGAAATTAATTTGTTTATTTAATTTCTCTTAACAACGCATAACATATATTGTATCAAAATTTTCTGCATTTAAAAATTCATACAAATATCATATCAAAATTTGACATACCGCAAATTTTGATAAATGAAAAATATTTATGGTTACCGTATCAAAATTTTAATATATCGAATTTTCATACTTTATTAGTATATACCGTCACATACCAAAATTTTGATATATGCTAGTATTTCATACTGAAATTTCAGTATATCGATTTTTTACTAAAATATAGTAATTTTTCAATATATAAAAAAAAACCAAAATTTTAGAATATGGGCACCGTTACCGTACCAAAATTTTACAATACAATGTCATATTGTACCAAAGTTTATGGTACACCAAAAAATTTGACATTTTTTGGCGTGTTTCGTTTCAATAGGTGTGATATACCAACATTTTTGGTATTTTTCCACCCCCTAATCAAAACACGTTATATGCACACATATATAGAGAAAAAAAAATTATACGACAATAATTGTAACGTGCAATTAATATAACTAGTCTTTTGCCCGTGCAATGCACGGACCTAATGTAAATATTCATTTGGGAAAACTTGAATCTTGTTATTCCTTTAAATTTTTTAAATGAATTGTGGATCATAAACATTGTATGTGTGCAACATATTTTCTTTCTTATTTTAAATTATAAATTTGTAACTTTTTCTTAATGTAATGTATGTGTGTAAAGAAAAATAGTAGTTGAAGGACGATATAGATTGTGAGAAAAAATCTTGGGACTGTAAATTCAGAAATACAACATACAAAGAGTTCCATCTGAAATGCAAACCAAAAGATTCAATAAATATAAGATGCAAATTAAAAGATTCAATAGTTATGGAAATTCTCAATCCCTAAATAGTAGTTTCCAAAATATGATGTTGCAATGTGAGCTTCTAGTCAATGGGGACATGCTTGTGCATTAGATGATTTTTCCCTGTAATTAGAAATTGTAAATGAAGGCATTAAAAGCCAAAAAACGGACACACGTCGCACGGTCCACGTTAACCATCATCTAGATAATAACCTGATCTTTTGGCTGGATTTATAAGGCCTCCACCAGTTAATCTCCTTGCTTAAGTTCCCTACATCATGCACCAATTAATTATGAGAACACCAACAAAATCCAAAAGTTGTAACTCATTTTTTTATCATTCATCTATATATGCAAAAGTCATCCAAGATCACTGGAAAAATCAGTGCGTAGGTAATGGAATTTGCTAATTCACACATTGATGTGGACCA
Source organism: Stenogyne calaminthoides (assembly GCA_037126765.1). Lineage (NCBI taxonomy): Eukaryota > Viridiplantae > Streptophyta > Magnoliopsida > Lamiales > Lamiaceae > Stenogyne > Stenogyne calaminthoides. The sequence goes on along the minus strand of JBBCBC010000030.1, from coordinate 11,759,664 downwards.
AGTCAATGAAATTTATGTATTTTACTCTAGTCTAAAAAAAAGCTTAACTGGAAATCAATAGTCAAAAACTTCAAGTTCATAACATAATCTACATATTTTCATTCCCAAGCCATGAAACTCATTATAACATACTAAATACTTGAAAAAAAACCAAAAGAACATTGCTTAACCAAAAAAAAACGTTTCAGAAGTGCATGAACTCACTTCTTGAATTAGCAATTAATCTTATACTACCGGAATTAAAATAACATTGATGAACTCGTAAATTTTAAGATGCTAATGATTCAGAGTTATGAAAAATCACAGCAAGTGAGAAGACAATTGACTGATTCAAAGTCAACCAGAATTGAAGTCACACATCTATAAACTCAATGAAATTGATCTGAACAGAGTCTAGATGAAGAGGTTAGCCTCTATAAAAAAACATTGAACTATCATCCAACTCCAACTCACTGCCATTCCTAAACAAAATGAAAAATATTAGATTCACTTTCCTCTACCAAAAGAAAGAGAATAAACGAAAATCCCCAATTAGAGATCACACATCAATTCTAATTTTGCTACAAAAGCATTCTTCACCAATTGCCGCCTGCAGAAATTTGGGAAAAGTGATATATGAATTTTTAAAATCAAGGACTTGATTAAGAAAACGTAAGACGCATTTGTAGTTGAGTCCAACACAAAGATGATGAAAATCTATTCACATAATTATGGTTCCCACATGTTATATTTCAGCAACCAGTTCTTCCAGAGTTTTTTCTGGACCTAATCAACGAAGAATCGCCTGGACTCTCCATGACAACACGGTCAACAACAATTCCAAAAAATTTCAAACCAGAATTCCCAGCAAAAGTAAATATTCATCAAGATTTACATCAGAATCCAACCTTAAATTCTCTTTCCTCTGCTTTAATTCATCTTCATCCTTATAACATCTACTAAAATCATCTTTAGAGAAAGACGAAAAAGTCAAGCTTGGGCTCGAAGAATTAATCACCTGACACTGTTCCTGAGAGAACTTGTTTGTTTATTAGAACTTGTTTATTCAAAAAGAGGCATTAGAACTCTAATCTGGCAAATCCTAATTGCAATTCTCACTGATCAAGGCTTGCCAACAAACTGCCCCAATTTAAACGAATTGAAATTGATAGAAAAACAACTTACCAATCTTTACCTTCGCCTTCCCAAATTGAACGGTTGGGCAGGTCTGTATAAAGGTATGGTAAACATTTATTTTTCACAATGGTCAGTCCCATCCTCAGTACTCAATATTAAGGAAATAAACTAATCCCTGATTTCATGGAATTGATTGCACCTGATTTTATGGAATTAAGTCCCTGATTTCATGGGGTTGATTGCACCTAATTTTATGGAATTAAGTGAGCAATCATCATTTATGTTCAAACCGTGTAATCCTCTGCATTTACTGTATATCCTTTGAATCCTCTAATGTACATCTATATATTGTAATTCACCGATGTAAATAGTATTCATTAAATACAGAAATTCAAATTTTATACTCAATCAACCTGTTCCTCACAAAAAACAACACTATTATCACAGAGAACTAAAACACACATACCTGTAATGGCGGACGGCAGACTACTTCATGAAGGAGGATGGCGGCGGCCCTCACAGAGACGACGGCTGCTCAGCGCACGATGGCGGTGACAGAGCTCCAGTTGGATCTCGAAAGGCGACAGTTCACAGCAGCAAATTGAGACCTTTGGAATTACTCTTGAATCCATCAACACTGCAGTTTAAATTAAGGGTTGCTCTGGAGATGTAGAGCCACGTTTAAATTGAAAGAGAAATATTAATTTTGCAATTTATTCATGACTTTTGCAATTCGAGGGAGTGATGGAGTGTGTGTGAAAGTATAAAAGTGAACGACTAATAGTTTCCCTAAAAATTGCTAGTTATTTTTTTAATTAAGAATTATATGACACATAATTATAACACGTGGCTAAAGAAGAATAGTGCCACTTGTCAAAAGTTGGTGAGGATGAATTATGCCACGTGACAAAAAAAAGGAAGGTGTCACTTGTCGAAAGCTGGTGAAAAACTTCCTACTTTTATATAATACGATTTTGATCAAAATTTGACACATTTACAATCAAAAGAAATACCATAAGCAAATAATAAGAAGCATTATACAAAAAAAAAAAATACATTGGTTTTTAGGTCAAACAATATATATTTTTTTTAATATAAAATTAATATTTTTCAACATGTGTGCTGATGCTTTTCATTATATGAACTAATTTGTTTGATCGTTTTTTCATGAAGAAAATATGAAATGAACTATATGGTTGAAAATATTTTGTGAAAGAGTGAGTTTTGTCTAAAACCGTTTTACGCATGCATCTCATTATGTAAGACGAGTCTATATTTAACCCACACAAGCCCTAAATCATCTCATCTCATTTTTTCCTAGCCATATTAATTAATTAAATGAAACTCCACCTCATAAATATCATGCGTGAGACAGTTCTATGCAAGTCTTTTATCTTTATTAAAATTAAGTTCTATGCAAGTCTTTTATCTTTATTAAAATTATTTTAGTTGAATGGTGCAATTGTTGCGTCAAAGTGTTATTCATATATATATATATATATATTTCAATATAATTATTAGGACAATCAAACTATAAAAATATATCCAAATTGTGTGTTGATATCTGCATTAGTAAATTCTGGGTGTCAATCTATTCCTACATAATTGTAAATATATGTGGTTGATCAAACAATTATTTTACACGAAAATTTGTATGAAACATAGGAATCACGATTCTCAAATTTTTAAGTATCACACAAAACCCTATTATATATAAGATGGTCTCGTACACGACTTCTCAATTATTTAATACACCAACTACCACTCCCATTCTTTATAAACCGCCACTCGCTTGCTATACCTCAACCCTCCAACCAACATCTCACATAGCCACCCAAAAATAGTAATAGAAACAATAACAAGCAATGGAGCTACTCCACATTTTAACACTCTTTTTGGCTGGCGTTTTCCTCCATCTATGGTGGCGATACTTGTCAACTATCGGCGGAGGAGGACCGAGAAACCTCCCACCGGGGCCACCAGGGTGGCCCATCGTGGGAAATTTATTCCAAGTGATCCTCCAACGTCGGACATTCAATCTCATTGTACGTGATTTACGTGCAAAATATGGTCCTATATTTAGCATGAAAATGGGACAACGGACTCTGGTGATCATCACCGGCTCGGAGCTCATGCACGAAGCTCTCGTGCAAAACGGCGCAGTATTCTCAAGTCGCCCCGTGGATTCTCCCATCCGGCTCATATTCAGCTCCAGAAAATGCACCATCAACTCGGCGGAGTACGGACCACTGTGGCGGTCCCTCCGTCGCAACTTTGTGGCGGAGATTATGAACCCGATGAGAATTAAGCAGTGTGGGTGGATAAGAAAATGGGCGACGGAGAACCACATGAAGCGCCTCGAGGACGAGTCCTCCCGACTTGGCTACGTGGAGGTGATGAGTCATTGCAGGCAAGGACGGAGCTAATTGGTTACGGCTGGACGGGCTATAACTCGTCCAACTATTAGATTTTTTTTTTCGTCCAATAACTTATGCACTATTGATTTTTGGTCCTTTTGATTTTTAAATTTTAATTTTCATCCTATAATTTACGGGACGAAAATAAAAAGTTTAAAAGCAATATAGGACCAAAAAAGTTAAAGTTGTTAGTTACATGTCAAAATTCAAAATTCAAAATTAATACGACCCAAATAAAAAATTGATAAACGACTTCTTTCACATAAAGTTGACTTTTTACCACCAGACCATATCCATTTCCACTTATTCATTGTTAGTTACATGACACAATTCAAAATTAAAAGTTAATACGACCAATATTAAAAACTGATAAAAGACTTCTCCCACATAAAATTGACTTTTTACCACCAGACCATATGATCCATTTCTATTTATTCATTTCGGTTGCAGGTTCACGATTTGCAGTATCCTCATCTGCTTGTGCTTCGGCGTAAAAGTGTCCGAAGACCGCTTCAGGGTTATCGACAACGTCTTGAAAGATGTGTTGATGATGACGGCGCCGACGCTCCCAGATTTCCTGCCGGTACTGACGCCGCTGTTCCGTGGCCGCGCGAAGGAGGTTAGGAGGAAACAGTTGAACTGTGTGGGTCCGCTGATTAGGCACAGAAAGTCGTTCGTGGACAACGGAGGAAAACTAGCGGAGTCTGATCAATCAATAATGGCGAGTCCAGTGGGGGCCGCGTACGTGGACTCGTTGTTGGAGCTGGAAGTGCCCGGGAGAGGGAGGCTGGGGGAGGAGGAAATGGTGGCGCTGTGCTCGGAAATGGTCAACGGCGGAACTGACACGAGCGCCGCCACACTTGAATGGGCTTTGCTTCATCTTGTTCAAGATCAACAAGTTCAAGAGAAGGTGTATAGAGAGATCGTTGGGTGCGTTGGGGAAAATAGGGTGGTCTTGGAAAGTGATGTTGAAAAAATGCCATATCTTGGAGCGGTAGTGAAGGAAACTTTGAGAACACATCCACCCACCCATTTTCTGCTCTCTTATGCAGGTAACCTTAATTTTTACCGCTTTACAAGCATTATTTTTAAAATGTAAGGGATACAACCCAAAATATTCTCATAATTTTTTACTTTTATTTAAAAGGGTTTTAAAAAAAATTAATGTACGAAATTAATCCTAACTTTACGCGAATTGTACCATTTTCATCATAAATTCGTCGGAATTGATGAAATGACGTCGTTTTTTGGTAATGTGCTTTACATGTGAGCATTCAATTTAGAGATTTTTGGCTGAAATGCATGACTAAAAATGACATTTTTTCATCAATTCGGGGGAATTTGGTACGAAAATGGTATAATTTGTGAAAAATTGGGATCAATTTCGTATATTAAACTTTTTAGGACTATTTTAAAAAAAAAGTGAAAAGTTATGGGACTATTTTGAATTTTATTCCGCAATATTAATAAGAATAGGTTTTTGTGCACTAACGTACATGGTGCAAAATTTTGGAACACACACTTTGTGTAAATCATGTATAAATCTAAAGTGTTATTATGCTACTTATTTTAGCTTCTATGTTGAAAAGGAAAAAGACGAAAAGTGAATAGGCACAAGATAGGAGGAAAATAAAAAGACTAAACAAACGTACGGAATCAAAAGTGCCAGGACAAATTTGCATTTTTCTATTCTGATTAATGCAATATTCTTTTCAAAAAAGATAAATTACTTAATACAATATTTCACATGAATGATCCAAAAATTCACCAAGAGATGAGTGCGGTACAACATTAAATTAATTAGTTACTGCAACTTTCTGCGTTCTATATTTGATTTTTCTGGGTTTGATTTTTCTGGGTGTGTATCAATTGCAACATGCCTCTTTAGAATTTATTATTAATTTGTTGCAATCAGAGGCGGATACAGCTACTCCAATGGGTATGCACTTGCATATCCTCATTTTTGTCAAATTTTCTTATATATTTTATTTACATATAATAATACTAGTATTTAATTACATATATTTTTACCTATATATCATGAACAATGATTATATAAATGTGAAGGATAATAAATGAAAAGGTGGAAGCGTAAAGCCTGTGAGGATGAAATAGTGAATTACCCACCAATTAATTACACTATAATAAATAATTAAAATAGATATTTCTCTTTTTTTTTCTCTTTCATTTTTTATTCTTTTTTTCTTTTATTTCTTTTAAAATTATTGTCAATTTTTTTATTTTAAAAGAATGTTATGGCTGATATTATTTAAATCAAAAGCTTATGTGCTTTTGAAATGGGAAGTTTTGCCGCAAGTTTTTAACCACTTTATTATTTTGGATGTATGTTACACTTTTTATTGGACTTTTAATGCAAGTTCTTTTGTCTTTTATTTTTGGGTTAATGTAACTCTACGTTGGTATTTTTTTGAACTATATGAATTTTATCTTTTAGTATTTTTATAATTATGTTTCGAATTTCTGGGTTTGCCACTGGTTGCAATTCAATGCACTCACCTATATATCTAATTCCCATCATAACTAAAGATAATATGACGGTCGGAACCGCATTCAATGTGTCACGTGAGATCTGAATGAATTGAGCTCTCACGTGATACAGGCAGTTCGGTTGCCACACCGCCTTTAGTTGCGCCGGATATTTGTCCGGTTTGGATGCATCTAATATTTGTAAACACGCGCGCATGCAGTGACGAAAGAGATGGAGTTAGGTGGGTACACAATCCCCACAAATGCGAACGTGGAGGTCTACACGGCGTGGTTAAGGGACGACCCGGAAATGTGGCAGAACCCTTGTGAGTTCCGGCCGGAGAGGTTCTTGATGGGCGACGGGGCGGAGGTGGATATCACAGGGACTATAGGAGTTAAAATGCTGCCATTCGGGGCGGGTCGGAGAATTTGTCCCGCTTGGAGTTTGGGTACATTGCATGTCAATTTGCTCTTGGCCAAGATGGTCCAGGCCTACAAGTGGATCCCTAGTCCGGATCACCCACCAGACCCGACTGAGACATGTTCATTTTTTATGGTAATGAAGGATCCCCTCAAAGCAAAAATTCTGCCCAGATCAACTAAGATTTGAAAATTGGCTGCTCTCTGGTCATTTATGTTGTGATGATTTTTTTTAAGGGAGAGACGAGTTGGCTTCTTTTTTTTGGTTTTATGTTATGAACTTATGATGCTTTGTTTTTAAAATTTGTTATGTTTATGTATGCTTGCTACCTATTGTTGTGAGATGGGGCAAAATCTGATTGTCTGATCAGAAAATGATGTTGTTTGTTCCAACATCTCATTTCCTAATCTTTTATTTGGTAATGTTCCTATTTTAATGTTTGCAATTGTGTTCCTTACTTTTCTCCCTCCAATTAAAAAAGGGCTTTTATTTATATAAAGATAAAAATTTTCGTGAAATTTGATCACCTTATAAAATTGAATTCATATATAATTAATATAATAACATTCATTTTTTTAAAGATAAATGATGAAATATATTAATATGAGCACAAGGGGTACTCATAAGCCCAAATTGTACATGATGAGATTACACGATACAACACATTTCACAATCGGACGGGAATGCATTCTAACGGATTACACTCCCAGCTATGATACGGGTAGCAAAAAGAAAGTGGATAATGGGATCGGATCCATTTCCATGAACAGTATTTGATACCATCTATAAGTTCGTTCAATGTGTACGAACTCTTTTTGAAAATCAACCTGTTACGAACCTTCCAAATCTTCCACAGTGTCGCGTGCCAAACCAAGCCAATAATCTTCCTTCTGGTCTTTCCCTTTTCGGAATCAACTAACTCAGCAAAATGATCTCGAGCTGCCGAAGCAAATGGAATTGATTTGTCGAGCCATAAGGACAAAGCTTGCAAGACGAGCAGCGCAATCGACACGTGAACAACACATGGTTAGGGCCTAAACACAGTGAGCACGAACCATCCCCTAACCCAACAGAAACACCATGAATCATCAAGTTATCCTTTGTCAGTAGTCTTTCACGTACTGCCTTCCAAGCTGAGATTTTAGATGGGATCGCCTTCCACCAAAGCTTCCACCATGGAAAATGCACCGCTTCTTCATCGGACGATACTTCCACGATCATACATCTCTTTTGTCGAGAAAGAATTCTTTGTCGAGCCTTGCCATAACCATGAGTCCACAATAGTCTCCTTCACCTTGTACCCGTGAATCAATTGCCATAGATTCATATAATCAAGAAATTCATTAGTGTTAAACTCCCTACCCCACTTGAACACCCACGACTCGCTACCCACATCCCACACCCTTCCTACCACCTCCTCCTTTTGTAAAGACAACTCGAATAACGCAGAGAACCTATCCACCAACCGACATCTACCCTCAACCCACGGATCTACCTAGAACCTAATGTTACTTCCACTTCCTAAAGAAAGACTCAAATTATCTCGAAACAAACCACCAATCGGGCTCCACCACAAATCAAACAAATCTCTCCACCATAATGACCAATTCTTACTAATTGAACTCACATCTGATACCCACTTGAAAGACTCATACCTAAACTCTAGGACTCTGACCCAAAGTGACCTCTCACCCTACACCCACCTCCACATCCACTTACACACTAAAGCCAAATTAAACAGTTTTATATCCCTCACACCCAGACCCCCACTGACTTTACTCTGGCACACTGACTCCCATTTTACCCAAGCAATTTTACGACTCTCCCCCTTACCCCCCACAAGAACTTATGTTGCAATTTTGTTAAGGTTTTAATCACACACTCAAGGGCTTTGAAAAATGAGATATAGTAAACTGGTAGAGTTAATAATACCGAATTCAAGAGCACTAAACGACCTCCAAATGATAAGTACCATCTTTCCCAACCAGAAAGCTTCCGTCGGAACCTGTCCATCAATGGTTTCCACACTTCCTTATTTCTGAAGTTTGCACCAATGGGAAGGCCCAAGTAAGTAAACAAAATTTTACCCACATTAAACTTTAGTACCCCCGCTAAAGCCTCCAATTGCCGTTTTTTCAAATTAACTCCGTGTAGAAAACTCTTATGGAAGTTAACCTTCAGGCCATAAGCAATTTCGAAGAGCCGCAGAATGCCTCTTAGACACTTTGCATTTTCCATGGACGCTTTGCCTAACAGAGCTGTATCATCCGCAAATTGCAGATGACTGACCACAACCTTGTTTCTTCCCACCTCGAGTCCCTCAAACTCTATAAGTTCCATAGCCTTTCTCATCAAGCAACTAAGCCCCTCGGCTGCAATCAAGAACAAGAAAGGAGACAGTGAATCTCTTTGTCGGACCCCTTTCTGAAGCTGAAACTCACCAGTCGTAACCCCATTTACCAAGACCGACATCGAAGTAGACGATGTGCATCCCCTTATCCACTTCCTCCACTTCCACTGAAACTTCATGCCTCTCATCATCTCATCCAAGAATTCCCACAGAACTAGATCATAAGCTTTCTCGAAATCCATCATGAAAATAAAGCTTTTATGTTTGCTCTTTTTTACAAAATCAACTACTTCATTAAGGACCAAAATACTGTCCAGTATCTGTCTCTTGCCCACGAACGCAGCCTGGGTCTCTGAGATCACTGAATCCATCGCTCTAGCCAGTCTGTTGGCTAACACCTTTGCCACTATTTTGTACAACACCCAATTAGTGAAATTGGATGATAATCCGCTAATGAACTAGTATCGGACTTCTTCGGGATTAGGGTAACAAAAGATGGGTTTCCTCCCTTAACAATCTTCCCAGAGTTGTGGAATTCATCCATGAATACCATGATGTCCTTTTTCAGAGTCGACCATATCTTATTGATAAATTTGAAAGTAAATCCATCCGGGCCCGGGCTCTTGTTTCCCCCCAACTCCACACTGCTAATTTCATTTCCTCTTCTAGAAACGAAGCAATAAGAGCCCCATTATCAGAGTCGAAAACACTCCTAGAGATCAGACCTGCAAGAGAGATAGAGCTACCATGATCCTTCGAAAAGTGAGACCTGACGAATCGGAACACCTCATTCTTTACTTTATCCACCTCTTCAACCCAAACCCCATAAATTATCAGCCCATCGATCATATTGGACCGATTCCTCTTGTTAAAACACTTGTGGAAAAAAGATGAGTTCGCATCACCCTCACGGATCCACTGGATTCTGGATTTTTGAAAGCTGTATCCGGCCTTCAATTTCTTCAGCTGTCGCACTCTTGCTTTTGCTTCTCTCATTTGCTTGCATTCCTCGACAGACAAATCTCGGATTTCTTGCCTTCGATCCAGATCATCAAACAAAGCACTTGACTCAAATATTTTCTTCTCAATATCCCCAAACTTTTCTAAGCTCCAAGACTTGATGTCCACCTTCAACAATTTCAGCTTTTCCTTGAACACAAAACTACCCCACCCTTGACATCGGTATCCTTCCCACCTTTCTTCCATGAAAGAGGTAAACTCAGGGTGTTTCAACCAAGCATTGAAAAATCGAAAAGGTTTCGGACCCCAATTCTGATCACAATAATGAAGGAAGATAGGACAGTGGTCCGAACCCCCTTTCGGTAGACCCCTTAGCTTACACGAGCCCACTCATCACACCATTAGGTAGAAACTAGCGCTCGATCAATACGGCTGCAACAACGACCATTAAGTGGAATATATATATGATGGTACTAGCGCTCGATCATAACATTTATACACACATAAATGATGGTACTAATTTATTAAGTGTAATATATATATATATATATATATCAATTGATAAATGTTATGGTAGTGGATTATTAAAATAAATTTCAATTTCATACTGTGAACAAGTTTTATCGACGACGAATCTTATATAAAATGTGATAATTTTCTTGTTTATAACACATTTTTTTTTTTATTCTTGAAACTGAAATAGATACTATATGACAGAAAAGAATTGAAATGGTCAAGTTAAATATTTTTCTTGTTCTAATTAATCTTCTAGAGATGTATGTTGTTAAGAAGTACTTTTCAAAATACAAATCCAACATCTTTCAAATTATCCAAAGGAACTCTCAACATACAACACAAAAGTAGAAGGGCATCAGGACATATATACACATAAGATCAACTAAAGTGAATGAGGAAAATAAATTTGGGATTTTTGGGAGCTGTAGTTAATTAGGGCAAACATGAATTTGGGATTTCTCAGAACTGGGTTAGAAAATAAATTTTAACATTTTTCTAAACTTATTTTAGTTGCTAACGATGCACGTGTTGCACACATGGCGTTTATTTGATTTTGAGGGCAAAAAAAGTGAACGGATCAAAATTACTAGTATTTGGACCAAAATTATGATACCCCATAACAGGTGGGACAAGTATTGTAATGTTCTAATCCCACAACTCATCTGGATTATACTGTCTCGTACAAGAATTTGTTTTTATTAAAAAAAATAGGAGAAAGAAACATTCATATTCCAGACGAGATGAAAACAATGATGAGAGAGCAACACTGTTTGTTAGCATTGAACATCTACTCATTTTGCTACCAAAATCACAGAAACAAAGCGAAACGATGAAAAATGTGTTGGTTCGACGCTGTAAGAAGCTCACTGAGTATTAATCTGATAATGTTAGATCTGTCCAAGTTAGAGACATTTGATCGATCTCATTGTAACAAAATATCAAATACTATGTCACAAATATGATAAAAGGACTCTGATTTTGCATTCAAAAGTTCTCCATTTTATCAGGTTTATGGAAGACAGAAATGAATATCATTTTCTACATCAAGATTAACTAGCTGTTAGATGTCATTGTTGTATGTATGCCATCTCAGATTCTTTAATGTGACAAACTTTAAAAAGAAAAAGAGTAATTTCTCTTGTACACCATTATCTGGAGATGTATGCTATTAAGGATTACTCTTTAAATACAAATCCAACATTATCTTGCAAAGAGTGAATTCTCTTGTACACCAGTTGTACGTTGCAACTTTACGCAACTAATACTTTTCAGTGAAGACTACTAATGCTGTTCAGTGTAACCAACTAATACTGTTAAATGAAAACATCCAATACTGTTCAAATTATCCAAGGGCACTTTCAACATACAACATAAGAATAGAAGGGCATTGAAACACATAATTTACCTCAATTAGTAACCAATCAGCACAAAAAACCACAGAATTCCCAAGAGATGAATCAAACCAATTGGACTACATCCTATGTGCCTCTGCTCCTGCAACAATCTCCAATATATCACCTGTGATCTTCGCTTGCCTCTGGCGATTATACGTGGTCGAAAGCGACCTCTTCAGCTCCACGGCATTGTCCGTCGCGTTGCTCATCGCGTTCATCCTCGACGCCAGTTCACTGGCGTACGACTCCTGCAAAGCCCGCAGAATCTGGCTGTTCAAGTAAAGGGGCATCAATGCATCAAGAATCTGTGCAGGGTCCTGCTCAAACTCAAAATTAGGCGATATTCCCGTCTTTCTTCTCCCAACAATTACACGATCCCTCTGGACTACCATCTTCCCGTCTTTCGTGCCCAATCGAAACGTCTCATCTTCGGTTAGAGACACGGGAAGCAGAGTCTGAATCACTGGATCAGATTTTATCAAAGAAACAAACTTTGTATAAATAAGCTCCACTTTATCAACCTCTTGGGTTAAAAATAAGGAAAACACATCATCTGCAATCACTTGAGCTTCTTTTGAAGTGGGAAAGCTATCGCCTTCAACAAATCTATCCACATTCACATCTCTGTTTCGGAAATACGAATTCCCCTTTTTTCCAACGCTAATTAAAGTGTAATTGAGGCCAAAATTTTTCAATTCAGAAATTCGGGATTCGGCCTTTTTCAGAATTGAATTGTTGAAACCCCCGCAGAGCCCTCTGTCAGCGGCGATGACTACGAGGGCCACTCTGTTGACGGGCCTAACGGAGGTTAACGGAGTTTCGACGTCGTCGAGTTGGCACTGGTCGTTGATGTCGAACAGTACGGAAACTAGGGATTCGGCAAACGGCCTGCCGTTAACGACGGCTTCTTGGGCTTTCCGCACTTTAGCTGCTGCTACTAGTTTCATAGCTTCGGTGACTTTCTGCGTGCTTTTCACCGTTTCGATTCGTTCACGGAGCTCGCGGAGGCCGTTTCGAATAAACGGAGGAAAATGAGATCTTGAAAGGGGTGGAGTTTCGAGAATGGGAAATGGGTTGAGCTGAGATTGGAAAGATATTGGATTGATTCCTGCTAATGAACTTAACCAAGACATTGAATTGAATCTGCTCTGTTTTTCTATGTAACTTCTCTTGAATAATTTCAATTGGGTCTGATGTATAAAGTGAGGAGGATTTCGTTCTGGGTTTTTGAAAAATTTGTTTCCGATTGCTTGAATATTGACGGAATCTTTGTCGGGGTGTGATTTGGATTTTCAATTTTGTATTCTCTCATCTCAAATAATCATGGCAGTAGGTTCCCTCCAGTGAGAACGGTAGGGATGACGGTGTTATATTGGGCCAATACATTGGGCCTGGTTGATGGGCCCAGCCCACATCTATTTTCCTAATAATGCAAATGTTCAAAATGGAGGAAGAAGCATCAGCTTCGTTCTTCAATTATCTTGCCCAATTAGTATCAACGCGATATCACTTCTTAGTAATCATCCGTTGTTCTTGATCTGAGCTCAATCAATTTATTGACGCAGATTGATCAAAAACGAATTTCACCGGGATTTTTGTTTGAATTCATGACGCGATACTCTTTGGGTTCTCATTGATCCGTCAATCGTCTCAATTTTGAAGTGAAGAAAAGGAGCAATGTCTAAGCTGTGGGCGAGGTTTTCGGGGTTATTCAACTTTAGAACGTCGGTGGGAATGGACAAAGTTGGCAATAGATACTTCACGAGAACTGAAAAAATCGACGGAATGAGTGAGTCCCCTGCTTTAACTTCCTTCCTTTTTTCCCTGTAGCCAATGTTCTTTTACTTTTTAGGTTGGTGGGTAAAAGGAAGATTCCATTCCTGGTATGGTGATTACATTTTTAATGAACTTGTTTTCATTTCATCTACAGTGAAGGAGAAATGTAACTTTTGCACATTGTTATTTTAATATATTGAACCATGTTTATTGGGATCCTTCAATCCATTCCTGGTATGTTGTTGTATTCTTAATATTTTGAGCTATTTATCTCTTTGCCATTGTTAATGAACTTTTGCCTTGTTACCATGTTTCTTGATAACAGTTCATCTACAGCTATCTGATTTTGCCATTGTAGATAATGTAACTTTTGCACATTGTTATGTTTAATATATTGAACCATGTTTATTGGTGCTTTAGGCTTCTAATCATGTGTATGCAAAAAAAAAAAAACCTCCGTTCTGTATACTTTTCTGATTTTGAATGTGTTGTTGTTTCACATTCACACTGTCCATTTTGTATCTCTTTGTAATCACATAAATATTTAAGCTTCAATAGTTTTGTTGTAGTTGAATGGATATCTTGGCTAAATGGACAGCGGAAAAGAGCTCCAACACCAGAGGTACTATAAATGCCTGCTTTATAATTTTCCCATAGAGTCTGTGGTCCTCCCTTGGGAGTAATAATAATAAAAAAGTATGGATTTGTGCATTTTTGGAAGAGGCTGGTTTTGATTATTCTGAATGTATATCCTTAATTCTAGCCCTTCTAGGTTTTTTCAAGGTAGTGCAGACTTTTTGTTGGTGTATATGTTCGATTTGGGGGAGTAAAAGCTCAAATTTGTTGTATTCTTTTAATTACTTGTTTGCATTCCGATCCCCATTCTGTATTAAGTATTTTTCATAAAATTTACTAGTTCAATTTTAGCTAAAAATGTTTGTTAATTGTGGCGTGATCATTTTCTTGGTCATACCGTTCAGTCTCATGTTGTTAATATGTGGATTAAACATCGACAATTTGGGGTTTCAAGATACCGATTATTGACCCCTCTATCTCACACATATAGTGGTAGGAGCAGAGTCCTAACTGTTATTGTCATATTTTTTTAATTTATCTATCATGCGGGTAATAATAGTAGCATTTTTCTATGCAAATTAGACATGAGCAGAGTTCTAGATCCTTCATTATCTTGCTTCACTATTGTAGAAAGACAAGGTCTACTGCAAAATCAGTTTTACTATACAGCTGGTTTGCATTTTGTGTGTACTTTTTTAACAGTATTAGTTGTTCCATTAAAAGTATTGGTTTGATATATATATTCTTTTTTGAAAGGATTGGTTTGATATTATTTGTTGTTTCATTAAAATGCATTAGTTGTTCTACTATAAAGTATTAGTTGCAAAACAGGTGCACAGTAGAACTGGTTTACATATAAGACCAACTCATGTAGAAATATGTGCCTAGAGATGGATTCTGAGATAGAGAAATCTTAAATTATTGGTTTATTTTTCAGGAAATGGCTGAGCTAGAGGCAAGGAGAGAACCTGTGAAAATGAATGTTGCTCGTGAGTAACTAACATTCATGAGATTGACTTTGATCGTTACTGCATTGATTGTTGTTGATCATTTTCCCACTCTTGAAAGTAGTCCCTAACTACTTGTATTTTGTACCAGTTCTCAAAAAGGAAGAAGAAGAAAAGAAAGCCAGGCAAGGGAAGTTTACAAAAATTGATGAGTTCTGTCCTCCTACTGTTACGTTGGCTGGTAATTAGAAAAAACCTTCTGCTCTAGTTATATGATTTTTGTTTGCTTAAATTTTGATGTATGCATATAGGTAAAGCTGCTGGTCCTGATTTGAAATCTTTTGTTCAGCAGTTTCCTACTGATTCAGAAGGTACGAAATGCGTTCTACCTCTAACTGGTTGATTTCTCTCTAAGGGGGTGTTTGCAACCTCTAAATAATAGGTAGAAGCACTTATTTGAAAAGTAGGTGTGACCCAACTTTTTCAAAATTTAAGTGCTTCTACCTTTTTAGTAGTGCTTGCAAACAAGGTCTAAGTTACATATATATCTCTAATGAAATGACACCGATTTCAATAGCACATTTATGCTATTGAATTAGCTGCTAATTTTATCATACCCATCTTTGTCATACACTGTTCAACATTGTTACATATCAAATGTGAATATGATCTTACAGTTTCTTATATATGAGAATGTTATTTTTTGTTGCATATAAAGTGCCATTTTTGTATTTAATGGGGATCTATTTATCTCTTTTGAAGGTAATAAAATTGAAGGAGCATCTGACTCAATGAATGTCACAAGGTTAGTATGTGTACCTTTTTTCTGGGTTAACTATGACTCGTTTATTCTTTACAATGACTGATTATGGAATCAATTATGTGTTGTAAATGTAGTGATAAGGTAGAGAAAGACGTTCCAGAAAATAGCAGAAGAGAGCCCGAGTAAGTTCTTTGGATTTCTTCAATCTTGAAATGCTGTTTTCCAATTATGTATGGGAAATAATATCCTACATTATGACCGTTTCTTCTCTCAAGATCCTGATTAATACGACACTATAGCCTATGTTAAAGCTTGATCATCCAATGTTTAAAAAAGTAAAAAAGTAAAAATCACATAGAAATGTGGGTACATTTTATACGCCGAAGTGTTTGTTATGGATAGTTTTGATTCTTTTGAAGTACTTAATTTGGCTAACTTGGGTTTCAGGTCTTCGGAGCCAACTGGATCGGGTCTATCCTTCCGACCCGGGACATGGCAACCACCGACGTAACTCAGATTCATCGACAGTATTTGCAAACATCGTTCAAGGAGAAGATTTAGGTATTTTGTTGAATCCCATTATCCCATTTCATGTTTTTGACAGGAGAATTTTATCTTCTGAAGGTGGGAAAAAAGATAAAACGAAACAATACAATCGAAATTGAATACAAATTTCAGTTCAGAACTTGTATAATGATTCTAATGAACCTCTTTGGTTAACCCAAAAGGTGGGATAAATCCTTGAGATATCCCATTCGTTAGATATGATAATGGGTTACCAAAAGAAATGAACGATGAGCACTTAGGGCATGCTCACCCAGAATCGATTTTAGGCCTTGTTTGTTTATGGTTTGGTTTGCTTTTGAAAAAGCAGTGTCCTTTTTTCAATGGCAAATTGTCTTGTGCACCACATTATTGGTGCAATTTAATTTTAAAAACTCTTTTTTTAATTTTTTTTTAGTTTTAACTTTTTTTTTTTTTTTTTCAATTTTGGTTTTCTTTTAACTTTAATTTCATTTTAGATGTTTTTTTTAATACTCGACCCAACCCGAAACCCGGCCCGAGTGGTTCATGGTTCACTCGGCCCAAGTGGTTCATGGTTCACCCGTCCCGAATTGTTCATATATGATTTAGGGTTCATTGTTTAGGGGTTAGGGTTTAGAGTTCACAAATTTGAATTGGTGCATGGGTGAACAGGAGAGTAACTCTTTTTCAATAAATGTTGAGATGCAGCTTTCGAAAGCCATTAGACTCATGCTTGGTAAATTACTTTTATGTTTAAATACTTGTATAATTTCATTTTGAAAAATTACTCCAAGATATAAATTTTTTCAAACCGTTATTTTGATGGGTTTTTTTTAATTATTTTAAGGTACAAATCAACTACATATATACAAATGTAAAAAAAAAAGTATCTTAAAATAATAACTTTTCACTTTAATATCGGTCAACCACCGACCTCTACTGGGTCGAATCCTACCTCTACTGGGTCTAATCCTCCACAAAAAGTAACAAATTCCGAATATTTTGACCAATTCAAGGTGAAAAATGGGGTTGCTCCTCTCGGCAAAACTCGGATAAAATTTGGCCAAAAGATTGCAATTCAAGTTAATTTCATGAGGAAGCGGTACTTTCTCGGGAATGAAAAAAAATTGATCTACTTTCATTTGGTATTTTGAATGGCAAATTACCCAAACCTATACTTTTTTTAATCCAATTGTGGATGTTATGTTTGTGATACCTCCGTTTTTTTTTTGTTTTTTTTTTCTCTTAGTTTTTGTTTGACAAACTGCTGTAAGTTTTCGATGAGATCCTGAATAATAATATTTCTAGAAAATTTATGATTTCCTCGATGAAAAAAAAATTAACAATTGAAAAAAAAAGATAAGTTTTAGAGTATGAACTCTCGATCCACACATTGAAATTAGTGTATAATCGCCAAAACCCGGGCTTACCCCATTTCCTCATTTTTGACCTCTTTTCCCGCGAATGACCCTAACCCTATTAGGGTCTCCCGTATTAGAATATCGAATTCGGACCTTGGGGGTGATGTTGATTTAATTTCATAATAATAAATGAAATAGTTGCAACCAATTTCATATAAAAAAAGTAAATAAACATTGTTCTTTTACGGATCAACCTTCTGGTTCCATCCTTAAAGGGAAGGCATGAGGAAAAATATGGATATGGATAAGATGAAACATTTTCTAAGGTGGTTCAATTTGTGCCTCATCAAATGTAGAGTTTTCTAGATGCTACGAGCTTAGCGTGTGGGATAATTCCCAAAGGATACGTATGTTTCGGGACTCACCCAAATTAACTTAGAACTTTGAAAATTACGTCCCATTATAATTTGAAATTTAAAATTAGACTTCAAAATCTTCTCCTTTAAAGTACATCTACACCCTTATTTTTCACAAAATTCAATACAATCACATCACTATTTTTTTCACTCTCAACACAATATAATAATACTACATCAATTATTATTAAATATTGATTTGACATAAAATAAAATTTCACCCTATCAAAATCTCAAAATAAACACATATTTTTTACTATTCACCAAGAATTTCAAATCCATAAAATTTCAAGTCATGACTTCCTCGCACACCTAAATCCCAAAACAAACATACCCAAAGTGAAGCTGCCGACCAGGGTGGGAAATAAATCAAAGTTATAATCTAATTATATTGAGCTCCATTTTTCCGGTAAACACAAATTCTCATATAAAATTTATTTATGCTATGAAATTAATATTATTATATTTATTAAATTAATATTACTATATTTATAAATTAATATTTATATAATTTAATGTTATTATATCAGTTTATAAATATAGTGATATCAGTTGATAAGTATTATAAAATTAATTTATAAAAATAATGGTATAAATTTTATATTATGAACAAATTCCACCGAGAACTTATTCTTTAATAAATAAATCAGATTTTTTTATAAAAAATATTTATTTAAAGGTTTGATTATTTTATGAGAAAATATAATTTATTATGTATTTATTCCGTATGATGAAAAGAAATCAAATAAATTTAGTGCACATATAAAGTACAATAATTGAAAAACGAATACCATTTCAGAGCATCTTGCATTTAGTGCACAATCTATTTGGTTTAATGAAAATAACTATCCTCTCCATCTCACGAAATTAGTTATGTCTTAATTGTTACGCAGATAAGTAAATATTATTTATTGTACTTGAAATTATAAATTTCACTAGTAAAATTTATGATATATTCTTATTTATTAAATATTTGATTATAATAATGACTATAAATTGAGATTATTAAATAAGAATATTTTAAATAATTTACACATTTTTAATATAAAAATAATTAAAATTTGAGATACACCATAAAAGAAATCATGGCTACTTTTGTGGAATATGAAGAGTAATCGTTCGGCAAAATAGATAATGATTATCAAATAATCCTCCTAAAAAAAAGAGTTGATATACAGTGAAATTTATTTACCGTGAAATTGATTCTTTTTTATAGGTATGACCTTCAATTATCACGTATAATACATTTTTATAATATAAGTCACACTTTTCAGTTATCATTATTCATATTTTATACCCCTTGCTGTAATATAAATTGTATCCATCAGTGTTATGAGTAACTCTCTTTATAGTATATCCGTCATTGTTATGAGTAACTCTTTTTATAGTGAAAAATCACACCCTTCAGTTATTACAATAATATAACTCATACTCGTTAATCAGTTTCATAAATTCTTGTGGGAAATTTGTTCACTCTATACTTTGCCTAATAAAATTGGGTGGAGAACATTTTCTTACATAGACCAGTTTGACTTTGCAACCCACCAAATTCTATTTTTTCCAAACTACTAGCTACAAAAGTACATTATGTTGGTCCCGGTGCAAACGAGTCTTACACGTGTATGGGGGGGGGAATACACGTGTTCAGTGATTTTTAAAACAATTTCTTCACCGAGATCAGTTGGGTCAGGTTATCCTGATAGTTTTACCCTGAGAAGCACAGATCGCCCTGAGTCAAAGTCTACTGAGACAATGATCCTGAGTTGCTTTCAGAAGCTTCAGATTAGTCCAACTGATCCTGAAATTATCAGAGACCCTGAGGAGCTTGGATCAGATAATTATCTTACTGAACACTCAGTAGAGTTAGTTCAGTTTGGTAACTATCTGTTCTAAATACTCAAGTGTCTCTGGAATGGTTGACCACTAAGTTTATATTCGTTTTTAGCTTTCTTTGAAATTCTTCTTCCTTTTAATGAAAACAAATGATTAAGGCCAGGATCAATTTGATGCAAGTTCAAGGGATTGGTTCCAACCCGAATATCGATAAATCGATTTTCATGAAAAACATGCAAATGAGATAATGCAAAGATCAGAAAAGCAAACAAACACAACAATTATAGTGGTTCAAAGACTCAAGCTCCTACGTCCACTCTCTCTGATATTCAGAGAAATTTCTTAACCACTTCCTAAAGCTTTCAGGCTAACTCACTGTAGCTTACTCACTTTTCTACCTTGAGTTTTAAGGGTGACTCACTGCGAACTTACTAACTCAAACACACACAAGTGTTCAAACTACCACAAGTAGCTTACTAACTTCTTCTCTAGAGTTTTCTGGTTGACTCACTACAGCTTACTAACTCTTTACAACTCTAACTCACCAACAAATCACACACAAACTACCTTAACAAAGGGTTTGGGTTTTGAGTTGGTTTCCAACTAGGGTGAGATATCATTTTACAATGAATACAGATGCAAAGGATAGGATATTTCTCTAAGCTTAGGATATAACTTATCAAATCTAGGCTTAGTGAATGAGCTCTCTCCAATGTGAAACACTTGGGAAATTCTAGGTTTTTCGAGAGCTTCAATTTGCAATAATACGAATGAGCTCTTGAGTTGCTTGAAATTTCCCGTAACCTTTCAATGTAGAAGGTCACTGGTATTTATAGGTAACATCTTCAAAGGTTACTCTTGAAAAACTATCCGTTGGAAGAGATAGCATCAAGGGTTTCCTTTTCTTTTGGTTATTGATGAACGGCTATTTTTAGGGTTTAAACACTCCCTTGCATGTTTTAGGAAATATGCAGCCAAGTAGCCAATCACCAATTTCTGTGAACTGGAAGATATCAGACCTGACATTCTTCAGAGAGATGTCGTTTTCTGTGTCAGTACAGTACAATGTTGTTGCCTCCTCATTGGTTGAAAGCTTTGTTTAAGCAGAGATAAACAAACGGCTCTTTGTTCTTGATCTGATATGTTCCTTAATGTCCACAAATGTCTAGAATTCTGTTTGTTTGTACTAGGAATGAACATAACACTATTTCATAAAAAAATAGCTTGTTCAGGATCCTTTTTATCAGTACTCAAACAGTCTTCAGTATTCTTCGGGTCTTCAGGATATTAAATCTTCAAGATAATTCTGAGTCTTCAGAGTCTTTAGTAACTTCTGATTTCTTCAGTCTTCTAATCTGGTTCATCTGATCAGTTCTTCTGATATGTATTTCTGATCAGGTCTTCTGGGTCTTCAGTATACTAAAAATCCTGATCTATATCTGCTGACTATACATGGTGCAGATAATCCTGATCCCTAGCATCTATTTGAAACCTGCTCCTGATTCTATTCTATCAAGATGTCCTGATACATGTCATACTCAGGGGTTTTGGGATCTAATCAAAATCTTTATTAAATTCATCTCCCAACAATTTCCCCCTTTTTGATGACGCCAAAACCATCTTGTTACAAATATGCTAACACAATAGAAATAAACCTATCACCTAATAAGGTTTCAATTCCTATACAAGATAAGATATTAAAGGCAACCATCAACCATGAATCAGTAAGATAATGAGATATTATCTTTTCGGAACAAAAGCATCAGTAGAGTTTTCATTAATCAGAAAGTTTAAGTACATGACACAAAGTTGATCCTACTCTACTGGAAACAAAATAAACAAACACAAGATACATCATTCTTCATCGGATTCAATCTCATCAGCTGGAGGGTCGAGATTGAACATTCCATAGTATCTCTTCTTCAGCTCTTCTCTCTCCTGAATGGTCCTTGCATCATTTCCTGTCAGTTCCAAATAGTTAGCTTGATCCACAAAGTCTGCATGGATGAAATCGAAGTTGATCATCCCATTCTTGAACTTAGGTGGAGGGTACTTCATCTGTCCTGTAGCTTTTAACTGATATCCCAGTGTGTCAAACAGATTGAACCATTTCTGACACATATCAGTGAAATTTCTCAGAAGATATGCAATAAATGCATCATCTCTGTCAGCAATAGGACGAGGCCAAACTTGCAGCACATCATAGTTGAACACAAATTCTCTCTTGGCAAGCTCCCATCTATCATTCATCTCAATAGGCATCCATTTATCAGTATGGGGCCATTTCATCTTCCTTTGTTTTGTGCCTCTCCTCCTTAGGACAAATCTCTGGAATCCTCCTCTGATCCTCTTCGCATCCTCTCTGGCCTTTCTGGTCATCTCTGATCCTGACACAGAAACCGCAGCTTTCCTCTTCTTCTCAGCTTCAATCATCTTCACTGAGTTGTGCCAATCCCAATTCAGTCTCTTGGAGGCCACATCATATTCACCAAATCCCTCTTTGAAGAGTTCATTGGTTTCAGATTCTTCACTTCTATGTGCCTCAGCCTCAGAGAACTCTCCTGACAATCTCCTTCTGATTGTCTTACCAACAACAAGTACCACCTGGGATTTTTCAGAAATGGGGTTCAGGACACCATGAGCCTCACCCATCTTACTTGACTCATGAGCCCTTTGTCTCTTTGCACGTTCCTGAATAACTTCAGTAGCGGCCTCATGATGTATAGAAATTTCAGCTTGTTTTCTCTTTCCTTTGGATATGATGACTTCTTCTCTTGTCAGTAATCTCCCTTCAATAGCTGGCAATTGTGTGAGCATATCATAACTTTCCCCCTTTTTGGCATCATAGTTAGCCAATATCTGAGAAAGTGTTCTGTCCATGTGTAGCTGCTCACGTCCAACTGACCGAAGTTCGGCAGCAATGTTTAGATTTTCATCCTGAAGTCTCTACAGCACATTCAACCATGTTGCTGTATCCTCAGCAAGACCACCATACATAGTCTGCATCTTGGTCATGAGCGATGAACTCATTTCCTCAACAACTGTTCTGATTAATTCCTTTGTTATTGCTTTCATTAAATCCT
Organism: Stenogyne calaminthoides; assembly: GCA_037126765.1. NCBI lineage: Eukaryota > Viridiplantae > Streptophyta > Magnoliopsida > Lamiales > Lamiaceae > Stenogyne > Stenogyne calaminthoides. The sequence goes on along the minus strand of JBBCBC010000030.1, from coordinate 11,736,723 downwards.
CCAACATCTGAGTTCTCAGCACAAATTTCTTCTCCATCTCCTCCAACACACCCTTAGATACATTTTCTATGCTAGCATTCATTGCAGTAAACTTATTATCAATGGATGTAGATAATGAAGTTACCTGATCAACATTCACCATGGATGTGTTAAGAAATTCAACCATCTTGCCTTGAGAAGTTTGTGCTTCTGCAATCTTTGACACTTCATCCACCAGAGGCTCAAGCTTAGCAATCTGATCAACAATGGGCTCAAGCTTGATTAACTTCTCTAGGACCGGTGTCAGATCAACAGTTGTTGGAATGGGAATTTCAGCATATGTCTGTACCTGAATTGTCTGACCGAAAGTGACCATCTGCAAGGGCGGAACATCCTGAGTTTGTTCCCCCTGAAGTGTAGCTTTGACACTTGATTCAGCTGCTTGCTTCTTCTTTTCAGGAATATCTTTCTCAGTCTTGTCCTGATCCTCAGTCCTGTCCTGATCATCTTTATCCGGACTCGATTCACCTCCTTCTGTCTGAGTGGCTGGCTCTCTCTCAGCTATCTTCCTCAGCACGAGTTGATCAAACTCTGCTGGCTTTATCCTGAGCCTTTTCTTCCCCATCCCTGAGAAGGCATCCAACTCTGCCACCTCCTCAGCCCAAAATTCTTCTCCCCTGAAGTTGTCAATCCTGAGCATCATTGCGAATGATTGATTGACAATCAGCATAGCGGTCTTTAGTCTGAAGAACATATCCTGAAGGTCAGGGTATTTCTCCAACATTGGATATTTGTCCATCACAAATCTTTCCGCCTTCAACCTCCACTATTTTTCTTCAGCCTCACCTTTCCTGAGTTCAAGACCAGGTGCCTCCTCTTCAGAGCTAGAATGAGCCTCTGAAGGAATGGAAATGTATGGCTCTGAGGGTTGTGTGGGTAGGATGGTAGTTTGTCTTTCTTCAACAGGTTTTTGAGAACCTGTGAAGATCTCTTGGGTTATTCGGTCATCGCCAATACTGGTACCTAGTACCTCAGTAAAGACGTCCTCTTCACCCCCTTCAGTACTTTCTTGAACGGTTTCTGCCGCAGTTGCCTGAGAGACAGCTTTGGCAAGGGTGTCAAGAGGGGATTTTACTCCGGACTCTTGTTCCCTGATGGTTCTGAGCTTCTTTTTCTTCCTTTTCTTTTGCTCTTCATGAGCCTTCTTTGCCTCACCAGTTTCTCTTTTTATCCGAAGAAGATCAAGTGACTTCTTCCTCCTTTCCTCAGTTCCTGATGCCTCAGTTTGTTTTACTGATGCTGTCCTGTCAGGTTTTTGGACAACATTAGCAATAACCACATCATCCTGATCTGAGCTCGAATCATCCAGTTCTCAGGTTCCTCCTAAACCATCGAGCCTTGACTTCCTGAAGGAACTGGCCTTTTCCTCTGTGGTTTGCTTTTCCTGAACATGACTCGATTCCAGGAAAACTCAACTCCAGTCATCAAGAACATGTTGTCTCTGGGCAAAGTTTCTATCAAGAAACTGATCTTCGTTCCGAATAAGACCTTCCCACTCTTGGTGAATGCACCCTTTGCAAACTTCAACTTCTGATTCTGGTGAAGAATGCAGTCCACCAAGAACTTCAACCAATTGAAGTCCATAGAGGCTGAATCCTCTATCGCAGCCATGAGCCTCAACTTATTCCGGCTCACCTGCTCCTGACTTCCAGAAGTGCTCATCAAACACTTCGCCACAATGTCAATCAACACCCGGTATTTCGGTTTCAAACACCGCTTGTGCAGAGCTCCCTTCAACTCCACTTTTGATTCTGCAAGTCGGTCAAGAATTTTCTGCTCTCTTCCGGACATGTATTGAGCTGGATCTTCTCCACGGCTATTAAGCTCAAAAACGACATTAATATCATCAAGAGATAATTTCACCTCTTTGGTGCAAATTGCCTCTGCCTTGGATTTCGCATACGATCCAAAACTTAATTGCGACACGAGTGAACCTCTTTCACCTTCTCGCAGATTCACAACAAATTGCAATACTTCTAATGAAAGTTCATTTTCTGGCATATTGCTTACCAGATGAGATAACTTAGCCACTCGCAGCATATTGAGTGTCTCTTTCTCAACCTGCGTAGCTTTATTTTCGATCATCGCCACCACATGCTTGAAGTAGGGCTTCTCTGTCTCTGCAAGATTTTTGATCATGACATAGCTTGGGAATTCCATTTTCAAGACGCTTTTCTAGGTAGAGTATTTGAGGGTTTGGAATTTTGAAGATTTGAAGGTTTAAGGGTTTTGGGAATTTTGATCGTTTAAATGTGAGAAATAAACGATTGAAGTCACAAATCTTGGCTTATATATGATCTGTAAAATAAAGATCAATGGTTGTGATTAAATCTCGAAAATATGATGAATGGTTGAGATTTAACCGGATTTTGAGGAGAATTTGAGAGTATGGCTATATTTGGCTAAATTTCTGGACAATAGGCAAGTAGCAGTTTATAGGTTGACAAATGGATGATTCTCGAAAATCGAGGTGACTGTTCGTCTTTTCAAGTCAAAACATTCCTGCTTTAAAAGTTCAGGTCCTTGGTCATTTATTCCAAATGATTACTGAGTAATCCTTTGCATAATAAATGCTACTGAATTTAATGCATGTATCAATATAACTTCAGGATTATTTGAATACATAAACCTTACTGAATATTGATCCTGAACAAATTTAGTTCTGAGTCTCAGTTTCCATCCTGAGAAAATTTTGTCCTGAGTTATTTCCCTGAATAACTACATGCACTTGAAAGACTTCTCTCTTCAGTGAAAGTCATTCACCTGGATCCAACATCCCTAATTCTACTGATAGTTCCTGAAATCTTGATTCAGCCAAAGGTTTAGTCAAGATATCAACCCTTTGTTTATCAGTATGAATTTTCTCCATTCTGATATCCTTCTTTTCAACATGATCTCTAATGAAGTGATGTCTGATATCAACATACTTACATCTGGTGTGCAATACTGGATTTTGTGTAATAGCAATTGCACTATTATTATCACAAAATATAGGTACTTCATTGGCTATAATCTTATAATCCCTCAATTGTTGTCTGAGCCAAAGAATCATGTACTGCTTGACTTCCCAACCATGTATTCAACTTCAAGTAGTCTTGGTTGCTCTTTGAGGTCTGTTTCTTTGAAAACCATGATATCGGTTTACTTCCAAGAAATTGACAAGTTCCTCGTGGTAGACTTCCTATCAATTCTACATCCTCCATAATCGACATCCCGAATAACCCGGTTAATTCAAGGTTATCATCGGTTGGATACCATAATCCTCTATTCACAAAGGCCTTTAAGATATTTCAAAATCTTCTTGGCGGTCCATGTGACTAGCCTTAGGATTAGCTTGGTATCTTGCACATATCCCAACAACAACAAATGTTATATCGAACCTACTTGCGGTGAGATATAGCAATGATCCAATGATCCTCTATAATCGGTGTGATTTCTTGATTTGCCTTGAGATCGGGATCCATCTTGTAGTTAGTATTCATGGGAATTCTAAGCTGCATTGCAATCCCATACACCATACTTAGCAATCGGATCTACGGTGTATTTTGCTTGATTGATGAAGATTCCTTCCTTAGTTTGTTTCACCTGAAGTCCAAGAAAGAAATTCATCTCCCCCATCATAGACATCTCATGAGTTATTCATCTCCTTCCTTAGTTTGTTTCATGAGTTATTCCATTTGATGCACAATAATCAGATATAATATGGTTGATAAATTCAGTGCCTTTATCTGATCTGATTTTGTCCACACTCGGATTCTTTTTTCTCAGACTTGAGTCTTTTCAATGAGTTCGTAGGTTTTATGTTCGAGTCTCCTTCTTACTGAGTAAGAATATGACCCATGTGTATCTAGAGTAGTCATCAACTACCACAAGTGTATATTTCCTGCCATTAGTGCTTACAGGTGTCACTGGACCAAAGAGATCCATATGTAACAGTTGTAATATTACGTCAAGAAAAAAACATCTACTTTGCTTTTGAATGATGCTCGATTTGTTTTCCTTTCGGCGGGCATCACATACATGATCTTTCTTGAATACTTCATTGGGTAACCCCTCACAAGTGCTAATCTTGCAAGTTTATTCAAGGTTTTGAAGTTTAAGTGATTCAGTCTTTTGTGCTACAACCAACTGGTATCAGTAGAGCTTGTCGGGAGATGAATTTAATAAAGATATATGATTTTGATTAAGATCCCAAAACCCCCCGAGTATGACATGTTTCGGGATAATCTTGATAGTTGAGTCGATTCGGTTTTAGAGTATTCGGGATGATATCTCAAAAATGTATAGCCAATGAGATATAGATCGGGTTAGAGGATCTGAAGATTACGAAGAACTTCGATGAAGTTTACGAAGAAACCAAAGTTTCAATATGAAATCAAGTTTCAAGTTTCAAAGATGAAACGAAGAAATCAAGACTCTGCAGAAATCGAGATATCAAGACTCAAGGTGAAATCGAGATATCAAGACTCAGATGAAATCGAGATATCAAGACTCAAGATGAAATCGGTGAAATCAAGACTCAAAGATGAAGACTCAAAGATATCACCAAGATATCCAGAAGACTCGTAAGACGTCAAGACTCGTAAGACGTCAAGACTCGTAAGACCCCCAAGACACGTAAGATGTAAGATCAAGAATCAAGATCAAGAATATCAAGGCATGCAATTATCAAGACTCAAGAATGCATCAATGCTCAAGATAAACCCGAATGTTCCGAGGCAATCGAAAATATCTATATGAAGGATGCACATCGGAAGATCGCGATTCCTTAGAAAAAATAGATATTGCCCAAGACATTCAAATGCGCATAAAAGGAACTAAGACAAAGTGTTGTTAAGGTTATATCAACTCGTAGATCAGTAACCAAAAGAGCCGTTGAGTTGTTTACCTTTAACTCGAGACAAAAAGTCAAAAGAGGGAAGACAACACTACCATAATCGACAATCGACAAACGACGTCACTGAAAAGATGTCAGAAGTACTAAGTTCAAGACTGCAAAAAGTGAAGATCGGCTACATGAAAGGCTAATGCCTAAAACGTGTTAGGGAGTGTCAAACCCTAAATATAGCCGTTTCTCACACACCATAAGAGGAAACTCTCAGAGCTATCTCTCCAACGGATAGTTTTTTAAGAGTGACCTTGGTGTATGCCTAAAAATACTTGTGACCTTCTACATTGAAAGGTTACTGGAAATTTGTAAGCAACTCAAGAGCTCAAACTTATTATTGCAAGTTGAAGCACTCGAAAACCCAAGAATTTCCCAAGTGCTTTAAATCGAAGAGAGCTCATTCCACTAAGCCTAGCTTGATAAGATATATCCAAAGCTTAGTCGAGATATCGTAGCCTTTGCATTGTTCTTTATTGTAAAGGATATCTCATTCTAGTTGGAAACCAACCAAGAAACCCCAAACCCTTTGTAAGGTAGTTTAAGTGTGATTGTTGGTGAGATTGGAGTTGTAAAGAGTGAGTAAACTACATTGAGGTAGTCAGAAAGCTCTAGAGAAGAAGTTAGTAAGCTACTAGTGGTAGTCTGAAAGCTTGTGTGAGTTGAGTAAGTAAACTACATAGGTAGTCAGAAAGCTCAAGGTCGGGTTGAGTAAGTAAACTACAGAGGTAGTCAGAAAACTCAGGGCCGAGTTGAGTAAGTAAACTACAGAGGTAGTCAGAAAGCTCAAAGAAGTGATTAGTGAATTTCTCTGAAGAGTCGGGGAGAGTGGACGTAGGAGCTTGAGTCTCTGAACCACTATAAATTGCTGTGTTCTTTGCTTTCTGTTTTGCTTTGCTTAACTGTTGCATATATTTTGAAAGCATATTTTCACTGATATTTCAGTTGGAATCAATCCACTGGAAGTTGCATATAATTGAATCACATCCTAATCACTATTCCATTAAAGGAAGGTTTTCAGCAAAAGCTTAAAACGAGTATAAACTAAGGGCCAACCATTCCGCACATCTGAGTAGCTAGAACAGATAGTTACCAAACTAAACTTACTCTTCTGAGGGTTCAGTAAGTTAGTTATCTGATCCAAGCAACTCAGGATCTCTGAAAACTCAGGACTCAGTTGGGATTATCTGAGGTATCTGAAAGCAGCTCAGGATCACTGTCTCAGTAGACTTTGACTCAGAGCGATTTGTGCTTCTCAGGACCAAATCACCAGGACAACCTGACCCAAGCTGACCTCAGTAAGAAAAGTTTTAAAAAAACTGAACACGTGTATTCCCCCCATACACGTGTAAGACTCGTTGCACCGGGACCAACAAGTGGTATCAGAGCAGTGGTTCAACCTGACCACCTGCTTTGTTGACCTAAGTTTTATTTGCTAAAATACTTGTGGTCTATCTGAACTGATCTTATTTGCTGAATTCTTAAAAGACTCAGATAAAATGTCTTCTAAGAAACTTCCCATGTTCTCAGTGGAGAACTATGATTTATGGAGACTGAGAATGCAGGCACACCTGTATTCTAAACATGAACGAATGTGGAGAGTGGTCTCTGAAGGGCCATTCCAATTTACCGTGGTGAATCCCAGAGGAACAGAAAATGAGAGAAACGATCCCAGAGCAGAATTTCCTAAGTCTGATGACCAACTGACTCCTGAGGAGAGGAAGTTAGTCAATCTAGACTATATTGCTAATGACACACTATACAGTATAATTGATGATGGTGTGATGGGAATGATCTCTCACTGTAATACTGCAAAAGAAATTTGGGATACACTAGTTGTAATGTGCCAATGCACAAATCATATCAAAGAAAACAAACTTTCAGTTGCAATTGGAAAGTTTGATAGTTTTGAAATGGATGAAGGTGAATCTATAGACAAATTGGAAGTCAGATTCACTAGTATTATGAATGATCTAAATGCACTTGGAAAGAAATATCCACAGAGAGAAGTTGCATTGAAAATTCTTAGAGGTCTTTCTAAGAAATGGGATATACATGCAGTGGTGATTGAAAACACCAAAAACATTAATTCAATGCCATACCAACAAGTCTTCTCTCGAAATTTGAAGGCCTATGAGTTAAGTAATTGATAAGAAATCCAAAAGGTCGACAACAAAGATGATTCATCATCTAGTAAGAATGTGGCTTTTAAAGCCAAAAGATAAAACACAAAAAACTAGAGAGTTCGAGAACTCCTTGCTAAAAAATCGGGGATGAGCTTGAGGATAAGCTAAGACTGATGGCAAGGAGGTTTGAAAAGACTTAATAATCGATATGGAAAATACAAAAAACTATTACAGAACCACAGGTACCGGAAGAAACCCGAGGACAAATCAACCGAGAAGAAGAAGGACTGAAAGTTGAAGGGGTCTTCATCCGCAAAAAAAGGACTCCAAGTCCAAAGAAGAAAAAGTGATCGGGATGATGATGCCAACAGATTCTATAATTGCCAAAAAGAAAGGTCACTTCCAAAGATGATTGTCCAGATCCGAGTGCTAAGGAGAGAAGAGAAAGGCAAGCTAAAAAGAGACAAGAAGTTCTCTAGCAAAAAAGGCCATGGTTGCGGAAAGAAGAACATTCGAGGAGGATCTAGCTCTTCGGATGAAATATTCTCGAGACAAAGGAAAGTGATGACATCTCGTCGATGACCATTGAGGAGGTAAACTCTTCTTTCTCTTGTTGTTGCTCCTACACTAAAGACAAGAGTTATCAAGTTCCACCGAAAAAAATCATTTTGACCGATGGATTCTTTTGAAAATCGATGAAGGACTATCTTTGTTTTACAAGAACTATTAAATAAAACTCAAGAGCGAATAAAAGAACTCGAAAAAAAATCTAAAATGGAAAGACTCTAGCAATATCAAATCACTTCTCAATTAATGGGAGCTCTTGATGAACCGGATGTTACGAAAGTACAACTCGGAGAAAGAGAAGTTGATAGTGACCCTAATCGAAAAGCTAGAAATCCACCCAAGAGATTCAATTTGATCGTAACTAAGTTCAATGACCTCTCCGAGAAGCATGAAACTCTACAGAAATGTGAGGATAGTGCTTGCGAAAGAAGTTAACTCTATTGAATCTGCATCTAAAGTAATAGATGAAATTCAGAGTTACCAGAGATCTGTCACTATAAAATCTGGATTGGGATACATTCCGAGGGGAACCTCACAAGGTCATCCGAATCTTTTGCATCAAGTAGCAAGAAGACAATCTTTATAAAACCAAAGGCACCCACACTTCAAAATGAAGAAATGCCCAAGGTTGTAGACAAGGGAAAAAAGACCTATGGTTCCAAAGAAATCAATGATCGGTAGGAAAGCCCAAACCTCGGTGAAGGCTAGAAAACCCGAACACTCGGATTGGAAAATTTCAAAAGTACTTGAAGCCTCAGTTAAGAATGCAAACTGAAAGGATCTGCTACTGAACCATCGGAGGAATCTTCGTAAGAGAAACACTTTCAGAGAGACATTCTCAATCAAGAGACCAAGTCCTCGAGATATCGAAAACCAAATTTCAAGACAGCAACCTCGAACCCCACTTGCCTAAGGGTAAAGGTTACTGAACCCGAAATCAACAAAGATTCGGACCACCGCATGTAAGCCAAAAAGCAAATGAACAAAAGGCCCGAACCAAAGAAAAATTCAAAACTCATGTTCATGCTAAGGCTAGCACTATACATACACGAAAACCGCTAAGGCACCCAGAGTAGTAAATGTGTATGTAGATGTTTATGGAAGACAGATCGACCACTCTAAAGTGATTAGAGTTGTCGAAGCGATTTGGATTCCGAAAGGTACAACTAACCTTGTAGGACCCTACACAAACCGGGTACCTAAGAATTGATCTGTTTTTTCGGAGGAAAAACAAGGGCACTAAGTCGATTAAAGATCACATAAAGACTGATGAGCGAGAGATGAAAAAAAAGCCCGATGTATGGTATTTTGACAAAGGGATGCTCAAGACATATGACAGATTCAAGAAGATACTCAAAGACTATGTTGAACAAAGAGGCCCTCGGATCACTTTTTGGAGATAACTCGAAGGACGGATCAAGGATATGGAACTTTGGAAATCGACTCAGTTCATATCCATGGTGTTTCATATGTATCTGGATTGAAGCATAACCTGCTTTCAATAAGCCAATTCTGTGATAAGGGTTTTAATGTTGAGTTCTCTAAGAACTTATGTTATGTGAAAGATGATATCTCACAGAAAGTATTACTGACTGGTACTAGAAAAGGAAATGTGTATCTTGTTGATTGGAGTTCAACTCCTAAAGATACATGTTTAGTTGCTAAAAGTTCCACATATACCAGTTGGTTATGGCATAAAAGAATGAATCACCTGAATTTCAAAACCCTGAATAAACTTGCAAGATTAGCTCTTGTGAGAGGGTTGCCTAATGAAGTGTTCAGTAAGGAACATATTTGTGATGCGTGCTAAAAAGGAAAACAAATTAGAGCATCTTTTAAAAGCAAACTAGATGTTTCTACTGAAAGAATACTTCAGTTGTTGCATATGGTTCTTTTTGGTCCAATAACACCAGTGAGCACCAATGGCAGGAAATACACATTAGTAGTAGTTGATGACTACTCAAGATATACTTGGGTCATATTCTTACTCAGTAAGAAAGAGACTCGAATAAAGTTTTCGCAGACCATCGAAAAGGCTCAGTATTGAGAAAAATCTGAGTGTGGTCAAAATTAGATCTGACAAGGGAACTGAATTTATAAACCATATTATATTTGATTATTGTGTAGCAAATGGAATTACTCATGAAACATCAGCTGCAAGGACCCCTCAACAAAATGGTGTTGCTGAAAGAAGGAACATGACTCTGAAAAGAAGTTCTCAAGGACAATGATAAAAGGGTCGATATTCCTAAAAGATTTTTGGTTTGAAGTCATCAACACCGCATGTTATTCTCGGAAACGGATCCATCTTGACCAAGAGTCAAGGCAAAAACACCCTATGAGCTTTGGAATGAAAGGAAGCCTCTTGTTTTTTTTTTTTAGTGTGTTTGGTTGCAAGTGTTTCATACACAATAATGGTAAAGATCGATTGAAAACATTTGATAGTAAAAAATGATGAAGGAATATTCTTAGGATATTCTCAAGTCGATAAAAGCTTTCGAGTTTACAAGCTGTAGGACTCTTATTGTGGAAGAAACACCTCATGTTGTTTTTATGAATCTACTTATGTTGGAAAAACAGGGAACATGATCTTAAGAACCCGACCAATAGGATCATCGATTAAGCCCGAAAAAGAATGACAAAACATCCACTGAACTCGAAAAGAAGAAATCGGTCACCATCTATGATTGGAGTGACTCGGACTCGAATAAAGAAGTTCGGGATGGAACTTCGGGATGGTTAGACTCGGGATGGAAAGTCTTCACCGAAGGAAAACCAACGACTTGAAAGTGACCAATCTGAGCAGACACGATTCGGACTCGGTATGTGATGCCAATGAAGATGTGGTCACATCTGAGGCAAATTATGAATCTATCAACCAAAGGGGAACAAATGTCTCTGACAATGTTCTGAATAGAATTTCCCTTGAGGAAGATGATTCCCTTTCTCCTTTTCTGTTGTTCCCTGAGTTTATTGAATTAAGTGAACCTAACATTTCAAATGTTGAGGATACTGTTGAAGGGGGAACATCTAGAAGTAGATGGTTAGATAGTCATCCTACAAGTCAGATTGTGGGTGATCTAATTGAAGGTGTCAAAACAAGAAGGTTCCATGGTGAGAGTGCACTATTTTGCTGCTTCCTATCAGAGAAAGAGCCTACTGAGATTGGTGAAGCTCTACAAGATTCTCATTGGATTACTGCTATGCAAGATGAGCTGAATCAATTCTCAAGGAATGAAGTATGGGAGCTAGTAGATAGACCTGAAAGGCACAATGTCATTGGAACCAAGTGGGTTTTTAAGAATAAAAGAGATGAAAACAACAACATTGTAAGAAACAAGGCAAGGCTAGTTGCACAAGGTTATTCCCAAGAAGAAGGCTTGGATTATGATGAAACCTTTGCACCTGTTGCAAGACTAGAAGGCATCAGATTGTTTCTTGCATATGATGCCCACATGAAGTTCACAGTCTATCAAATGGATGTGAAAAGTGCATTTCTGAACGGTGTGCTTAAAGAAGAGGTTTATGTAGAACAACCTCCTGGTTTCAAACAGAATGACCAAGTTTACTGAGCTCGGAAAAGCCTTGTATGGTCTTAAGCAAGCACCGAGCATGGTATGATACTCTTTCTCGGTTTTCTTCGACCATGGTTTTGTCAAAGGAACTGTTGATAGAACTCTTTCAGGATAGAAGATGGGGAAGATATCTTACTGGTTCAGATATATGTTGATGACATCATTTTTGGATCTCCAAACCATCAGCTGTGTGAAAAGTTGTCAACACTGATGAAAGGCAAGTTTGAGATGTCAATGATGGGAGAGATTAATTTCTTCCTAGGTCTTCAAGTGAAACAATCAAATGAAGGAATCTTCATCAACCAGGCAAAGTACACCAGAGATCTGATTGCCAAGTATGGTGTACAGAATTGCAATGCAGTTAGAATTCCTATGAATACTAACTACAAGATGGATCCTCGATTACAAGGCAAAAATCGAGAAGTCATCATCGATTATAGAGGAATCATTGGATCATTGCTCTCATCTCACGACAAGTAGGCCGGATATAACATTTCTTTGTTGGGATATGTGCAAGATACCAAGCTAATCCTAAGGCTAGTCACATGGAGGCTGCCAAAAAGATACTGAAGTATCTTAAGGGCACAGTGAATAGAGGATTATGGTATCCAACTGATGATAACCTTGAATTAACTGGTTACTCAGATGCTGATTATGGAGGTTGCAGGATTGACAGGAAGTCCACTACAGGAACTTGTCAATTTCTTGGAAGCAAGCTGATATCTTGGTTTTTGAAGAAAGCAGGACCTCGATGCAACCAAGATTACTCTTGAAAATTTGAATACATGGTCTGCGAGGAAAGGCTGCGTGTGCTCGATTCTTTGGCTCAGACAACAATTAAGGGATTATAAAGTTGTAGCCAATGAAGTACCAATATTTTGTGACAATAATAGTGCCATTGCTATTTCACAAAATCCGGTATTGCACACCAGATGCAAGCATGTGGATATCAGACATCACTTCATCAGAGATCATGTCGAGAAAAAGGACATCAGGATGGAGAAAATTCATCTTGATAAGCGAGAGTCGATATCTTGACTAAACCTTTGGTCAATCAAGATTTCGAACTTTCGGTTGAATTAGGGATGTTGGATCTAGGTGTATAGAGTAAAATCAAAAAATTGAAGGTTTTCGGATGCATGAAACTTTCTCGAAATCCCACTTGAGAAGCTCGGGATAAAATGGAAATCTTGAATCGAGTCTCGAAACTTCAGTTCTTGAAGGTCAAGATTTTCGATATTATCTTGAACTCATTCAAGAACTTCGATTATCATCTTGACATTTTATCGAGGTCAATACTCAGTAAGACTGATAGAGGGAAATTAGTCTGAAGAAGTAATGACTCATGCGACTCATTTATTGCTTAAGTAAAACTCAGTAATCATTTGCAATAAATACAAAACACCTGAAGAATGTTTTGGGCGGGATCTTTGAAATTTCGAAGAAGGTCAACAGTCATTAAATGCTCTGTTGCATTTATTAACCAATGAGGACATTTTGGCGGCTTACTTTTTGGAGATCGACCTTTCGTATACCCGATTAATCGTGGATTAATCTTAACCGTTGTTTCTCACCAAACCGGTACAACTACCCACGATCTCGAGCTATATATTCCTTTGAAAGCCATTCAAGCCAAATTTTATCAAACCCTTCATTCCCAAAACCCTCTGCAAAATAAATCCCTTTTACCCAGAAAAGCTTCTTCGCTCAAAACCCTAAATTTTCAAAATCTCAAATGGCTCCTACCATATTTGAAAAATTGGCCAAAACAAACAAGCCATGGTATGAATACGTGGTTTCTTTGGAGAGCACCACAAATACCAAGCACGAAGAAGAGGCGCTCCATTTAATCCGATTGGCGAAACTGACGAACCTCGTCGCGAATCGACCGGAGGCAGAATATACTCCCGAGGTAATAGAGTTTGTCGCCAATCTGGAAATGAATGAGGATGATTGTATAGAGTCCGAGATTTCTGTTTCTCATCTTGAACAATCGATGAAATATGTGGATTTTGTTCGAGAGCTCTATATTGTCCCTAAGAACTTAAACGACGTATTTGAGTTGTGCGATAGGGGAGATGACCCCTCATTGTATATGTTGGGACGAGAGCAAGAGTATCTTGATGGGATTGTTGAGAATCCTGTTAAGTTTGAAGTCACTCTGCATAAACGGCATCTGAAGCCGAAGTACAGAGTGTTGATGGATATTGTTGGAAAGTGCATCATGAGTCGATCTGGGAGCTTCGAGCAGATCAGCACTCCCAAACTCCGACTTATGGCGGCGATTGAGGACTCACCCACCAAGGAGTTCAACTGGTTGAAATATTTGATCAAGGTGGTTAGTGAGCAAGCCAAGGTCATAAAAAAGGAGGAGGATGGGGCAATATCTATCAAAGGCAGAATCCTCCACGCCACCAAAATAGCCTTCATTTTGGAGATGTGCCGAGAGGAGGAGGATATCTTCATCAAATCTACTCCATTCCCTAAGTCCAAAATAATGTTCAAGCCAATTGCGGCTAAGAGGACAATCAAGGGAAAGAAAGAGAAGAAAGTGGAATCACCAATTGCGGCTGCTGCTGAAGAAAGCCAACAAACCAGGGGGAAGGTTTTGTTGGATGCCAAGAAGGATCAGGGTGAGAAATTGAAGAAGAAAACCCTTGCTCCAAAGCGCAAGAGAATGGTGGTTCTCACTGATGAAGATGAAGAAAATGAGACTGAGGAGATTCAGCCTGAGAGCCAAACTGCTCAGAAATCGCCTTTACTCGTATTGGCTCAGGCAATCTCAAAGGCACAGGATCAAACTGAGGAGCAAGTCTTCTCTGAGGTTCTTGAGACATCGCTTAGCTCAGATAAGTTTTCTCAGGAAATTTTCCAAGGACCTCAGACCTCAGAAAAAGTACAGATTCCCTCTGAGGAAATGCCGGCTCAGACCGCAGAAGATGCTCAGATTCCTACTGAGGAAGTGCCCGCTCAGTTCTCAGAGCAAACTGTTTTTCCCACTGAGGAGGCGCCAGCCCAGACCTCAGAACCAAGTCAGATTCAAACTGAGGAGCTGCCTGCCCAAACCTCAGAGTTTGCTGAGCCTCAGGAGCAGATGAATTTTGATGAGCTCCTGAATGAGCTCTTAGTCGATCTTTCAGCAGAGCTTCCAACTGAACCTGAGAGCCCGATGCTCAAGAAAGGTGAAGCTGAAGAGACCGAATGGCGAAGCAATGGGGAACGGTTCATCATTGACCGCTACCCTGAGCTGAGCTCATTCCCTGACCTCCAAGACATCTTCTTCAGATTGAGGTCAACGGTCTACATCCTCAACCAGACTCTTCCAGAGATGTTAAACATTAATTCATTCAGAGGCAAAGACTGGTGGAACGAGGAGACAACTTTCCTTACTGAATTCTCAGGGTTCAGGAAAACCAAGCTCAGGATGAAAATTTCTGATTTTGATGAGCTGGTGAAGAGGAAGGTTGCTGAGAGGAAAGCTACTGAAGTTGGTGCCCCGAGCTCCATTGACAAATATCAGGATGGGGACCAACAAGGGGATGATGAGAGTCAATCTCAGAAGGAGAAAGACTCAACTGATGCTGATCAGGCTGCTGTCGAACATCCTCAGACTGAAGTTAGCCTTCAGGTAACTTTTGGCACTATTAATAATTATGCCAGGATTACTGAAGTTCCTACCTTTAAATCTGTAATGTCTGATATGCAGACTGAGGCTCAGGTGGACACCCAAGCTCAGGGTGAATCCCAGACTCAGACTGAGTCTGAGGCCCCAGTTCAAACTGAAGCTCAGGTTCAGACTGAGACTCAGGATGAACAACCAACTCAGGAGGCACAACCAATCAGGTACACTCCTGAGGTTGATCTCACCCCCGTGATGGAAAAGCTGGAGAAGGTTGAGCCAATACTAAACAAAATTGCTCAGATGGAGGAAGTTTTGGCCAACCAATCTCAGAAGATTGATGGATTGAGTTCTTCTTCAGAACTGGTGCTGCTTCAGGATACTCTGTCAGAAAAATTGACCTCCATGGAAGCAAAGCTAGAAGCAAAGATGGAGGGGGTCAAGGCTGAGATTAATGCAGAGCTGAAGCAAAATCATCAGGAGCAGACTGAAATTCTAGAAGCAAAGATGGCTGAGAAGAATGAGAAGAATGAGATGCTGATAAAAACTGCTGTTGAGGAAATGAGCTCAATGCTCATGACCAAGATGACAGATATGTTCAAGGAGGCTCTCTCAAGCCAATTTGCTCATTTATCTGAAGAATTCTCTGTGGCGAAGAACCACCTCAGAAGGCTCGAGGAGGAGCAAGATCAGATGGCAGGGGAGGTGTGGAGTGTCAGTAAAGAGCAATACCATATGGACACAACACTCTCCAGGCTTCTGCCAGAGTATGGTTCCAAGAAGGGGGAAAGACCTGGAGCTGATCTCAGGGTTTTATTGGAACATACTCTGAAGGGCAAGGTTGTTAAAAATGCTGAAAAGAAGATTCTTGCCGAAGCCATGAAGGAGATAGAAGCCACTGAGAAGCTTAAGTTCAAAGAGGTGGAGAAGCCAGTCTACACTCAGGTTTCTGAGGAAACAATGCAGGAAGTTGCTGTAGAGAAACTGAGTGGTAGAGGAAGGATTGGGACAAGCCAGGCTGGTGCTGAATTGCCCATCAAGAGAAAGGCCGTGGTGATAGAAGATCCTGAGGGCAAGAGAGCAAAGGCTTCTAAGCCAGTTCAAAGGAAATTGATGCTGGGTACTGAAGATTCTGAGGCTGAGCCCAAGAAGAAAGTCTTCAATACCAGAAGCGCTCTGAAAACACTCCAGATTGAACAAGCGAAGAAAACTGTTGCTTCTGTTTCTGGTGTACCAGTGATCAGAAAGAAGGTTGAAGAAGAGCAGAAAAGAAGGAGTGGGTTCAAGAAGTTCGCAAGCAAGAGGAGAGGGAGCACAAAAGCACATAAATGGCTGCATGTTGACAAATGGATGCCAGTCCATCTCAACGATGCGTGGGAAGAAATCAAGAGAACCTTCTGGTTCTACTATGATGTGCTCAGAGAATGGAGAGGGGAGAGCTAAGATCCGAATGAGGCTTTCATCGACTATCTCCTGACCTTCTATCCAAAATATCTTCAAGGATGGATAAATCTTGCGAATGAAGGAAAGGTGCAGATAACCGCCCCTGGTCCATATGTGTACCCTTCTCCCAGGCTGGAGAATGGCTGTGTAAATGAGAAAGCCATTTCTCAGGAAATCACTCAGTACGCCACTCAGTTAGGTCTGACAGGAAACAATCCGGATATCATTAAAGAGAGAGATGCACTGAAGAGAAGATATTACAGAATGTTCAACCTTGAAGTCCCTGCTGATGAGGTGGAAGAGCAGAACTGAAGAACCAATCTGAAGAGCTGAACTGAAGAGCAGACTGAAGACACAGAAGACTCATGTAATCCTTTATCTTTCTTTTGTCTTTTTGATATTGTTTGATAAGATTCATTGTAATTTGTAACAGTCTACCTATCATCAATGAAAACGTATCATTTATGCTCAAAAGATAATATCTCATTATCTTATTTACATGTCTTTTAAATTTGATATGCCTGAATGAATGCCTCTGAGATTAATTGATTGAGAAATTAAGTATTTGGTGATGAATCCTTTGAGAGATTCATTACTGAAGAAATTGTTGTAAGATTCTCTGTATGGAAATTATTGGGAGAATAATTTTTGAGGAGACTCATTATTTTTGGAGGAAATTGTTGAAAATAAAATCAATCTTGTAATAGGATAAACTGAAACTTGAGTATATGTTAAATATGTTTTGTAACAAGATAGGTTTTGGCATCATCAAAAAGGGGGAAATTGTTGTGAGATGAATTTAATAAAGATATATGATTTTAATTAAGATCCCAAAACCCCTGAGTATGACATGTTCAGGATAATCTTGATAGTTGAGTCAGGATTCAGTTTTAGAGTATTCAGAATGATATCTGCAAAATGTATAGTCAGCAGATATAGATCAGGTTAGGATCTGAAGATTCTGAAGAACTCAGTAAGTTTCTGAAGAAACCGAAGTTTCAGTATGAAACTGAAGTTTCTGGAGTTTCAGTATGAAACAAAGAAATTGAAGACTCAATGTGAAACTGAGATACTGAAGACTCAGTGTGAAACTGAGATACTGAAGACTCAGTATGAAATTGAGATACTGAAGACTCGGTATGAAACTGAGGAACTGAAGACTCAGCATGAAGACTCAGTATATCGGTCAGTATATCTGTAAAGACTCAGAAGACGCTGAAGACTCAGAAGACGCTGAAGACTCAGAAGACCCTGAAGACTCAGAAGACTCTGAAGACACAGAAGACTCTGAAGACACAGAAGACTCTGAAGACACAGAAGACTGAAGAACTGAAGATCAAGAATACTGAAGGCACAATAATTACTGAAGACTCAGTAATGTACTGAATGCTCGGTATAAACCTGAATGTTCCGAGGCACTGAAAATATCTATCTGAAGGATGCAATACTGAGAAGATCGCGATTCCTTAGAAAAATAGATATTGCCCAAGACATTCAAATGCAGACAAAAGGAACTAAGACAAAGTGTTGTTAAGGTTATATCAACTCAGAGATTGTAACCAAAAGAGTCGTTGAGTTGTCTACCTTTAACTAGAGACAAAAGTCAAAAAGAGGAAGACAGCACTGTACCATACTGACACTGACAACGACAGGTCACTGAAAAGATGTCAGAAGTACTAAGTTCCAGACTGCAAAGAGTGAAGATCGGCTACATGAAAGGCTAATGCCTAAAACGTGTTAGGGAGTGTCAAACCCTAAATATAGCCATTTCTCACACACCATAAGAGGAAACTCTCAGAGCTATCTCTCCAACGGATAGTTTTTTAAGAGTGACTTTGGTGTATGCCTATAAATACTTGTGACCTTCTACATTGAAAGGTTACGGGAAATTTGTAAGCAACTCAAGAGCTCAAACTTATTATTGCAAGTTGAAGCACTCGAAAACCCAAGAATTTCCCAAGTGCTTTAAATCGAAGAGAGCTCATTCCACTAAGCCTAGCTTGATAAGATATATCCAAAGCTTAGTCGAGATATCCTAGCCTTTGCATTGTTCTTTATTGTAAAGGATATCTCATTCTAGTTGGAAACCAACCAAGAAACCCCAAACCCTTTGTAAGGTAGTTTGAGTGTGATTGTTGGTGAGATTGGAGTTGTAAAGAGTGAGTAAACTACATTGAGGTAGTCAGAAAGATCTAGAGAAGAAGTTAGTAAGCTACTAGTGGTAGTCTGAAAGCTTGTGTGAGTTGAGTAAGTAAACTACATAGGTAGTCAGAAAGCTCAAGGTCGGGTTGAGTAAGTAAACTACAGAGGTAGTCAGAAAACTCAGGGCCGAGTTGAGTAAGTAAACTACAGAGGTAGTCAGAAAGCTCAAAGAAGTGATTAGTGAATTTCTCTAAAGAGTCAGAGAGAGTGGACGTAGGAGCTTGAGTCTCTGAACCACTATAAATTGTTGTGTTCTTTGCTTTCTGTTTTGCTTTGCTTAACTGTTGCATATATTTTGAAAGCATATTTTCACTGATATTTCAGTTGGAATCAATCCACTGGAAGTTGCATATAATTGAATCACATCCTAATCACTATTCCATTAAAGGAAGGTTTTCAACAAAAGCTTAAAACGAGTATAAACTAAGGGCCAACCATTCCGCACATCTGAGTAGCTAGAACAGATAGTTACCAAACTGAACTTACTCTTCTGAGGGTTCAGTAAGTTAGTTATCTGATCCAAGCAACTCAGGATCTCTGAAAACTCAGGACTCAGTTGGGATTATCTGAGGTATCTGAAAGCAGCTCAGGATCACTGTCTCAGTAGACTTTGACTCAGAGCGATTTGTGCTTCTCAGGACCAAATCATCAGGACAACCTGACCCAAGCTGACCTCAGTAAGAAAAGTTTTAAAAACACTGAACACGTGTATTCCCCCCCATACAGGTGTAAGACTCGTTGCACCGGGACCAACAGAGCTTTTTGCAACCAAACATGTATCTTTAGGAGTAGAACTCCAATCAGCAAGATACACATTTTCCTTTCTAGTACTAGTCAGTAAAATTTTCTGTGAAGCATTGTCTTTCACATAACATAGGTTCTTTGAGAACTCAACACTGAATCCTTTGTCACAGAATTGACTGATAGAAAGCAAGTTATGCTTTAAACCGGACACATATGAAACACCATGGATATGAACAGACTCAACTTCAAGAGTTCCATATCCTTCAGTCTGTCCTTTGGAACTGTCTCCAAAAGTGATCTGAGGGCCTTTCTGCTCAACATAGTCAGTGAGTAATTGCTTATATCCTATCATATGTCTTGAACATCCACTGTCTAGGTACCATACAGTAGGAGCCAATTCATTTCCACTCATCAGGGCTATGTTGTCTTCATTCAGCTCAGTGTCCTTTTCCTTCACCTGTAAAACAGATCAGTTCTTAGGTACCCATTTGGTGTAGGGTCCTACCAGGTTAGCTGTACCTTTTGGAACCCAAATATGCCTGACAACTATAATTACTTTAGAGTGGTTGATTTGTCTTCCATAAACATCTACATACACATTCACCACCCTAGGTGCCTTGGCAGTATCCTGTGTATGAGTGTCAGCCTTAGCATGAACATGAGCCTTTGAGTTCTTCTTGGGTTCAGGCCTCTTGTTCCAATTCTTTGGCCTTGGTGCAGCTAGTCTCTGTCTCTGCTGACTTGGCTTCAGGAAACCTTTACCCTTAGGCAAGTGGGGTTTAGGTTGCCTGTACTGAAATTGTGGTCTTTCAGTAATCTGAGGACTTGGTCTTTTCAGTTGAGAATATCTCTGCTGAGTGTTTCTCTTCTGAAAATTCATCTGATGGTTCAGTGCAGATCTCTTCAGGTTGGTATTCTTAGCCCGAGGCTTTGAAGTACTGGCTTGAAAATTTCCTACTAAGTGTTCAGGTTTTCTAGCGTTTTCCTGAGGTTTGGGCTTTCTTCCTTGAACCTTCAGTTTTTCTGAAACCATAGGTCATTTACCCTTGTCTAAAACCCTGGGCTGTTCTTCAGTAAGAAGATTAGATGCCACTGGTTTAACAAAGACAGTCTTAGTGCTACTAGAAGCTGTTGGGATTATACTGAAAAGTATGCTTTTTACTTTGTTTAATCGAAACTGAATTTTCAGACTTATTTACTGAAATAAATTGTTTATAACTGATGCTTTAAATATGATTGAATGTTATATATATTTACTGCATAACTGTTCAATAATTCGTACGTGTTACACTGTAGTTAATTTAGTGATACCAGATCACAGAAGATTAAATTAATAGTCCCTTGTAACTAAAAGTACGTCATTCACGACCTAGATGGAAATGAACAACCATCGTGAAAGGTTGAGGTGTAAGGCTCAGATTGGTTTGTCTTGACTAAGAGATTGCACTAGTGCATGACTGATGCGCTGAATAGGACCTACAGGAGGATAAATTCTTCAGAACTGAACAAGGAAGAATTAGACCTCAGTGGTTCGTTGTTTCTTAACCTTCGTCCCTTAAATAGGATCACGTGGGATTGGTAACTATTGCTTTGACTTATCATGGGTAGCGAATCAGAGAGATTCAATACTTTTTATCTTGGGCAATATTATTGGTCACATGTGATTGCTAAGATTTAATACGAAGTATCGTGTGCAAGTACGCTTGCTTGATTTGCCCCCTTGGGAGGTTCATAAGTTTTATCATACCAAATCTTGCAAGTGGAATTAGTTTCCGGTATGGATAATAATGTTGACAGTTCCTCGACCAAGGACAAAAGATATTAATTAACGAAAAGCTATTTCAGTGGCTTGAATTAATTAATGGGCTAGATAATCTTAAACACGGGAAATAATGATCGGGAGCCATATTGACTGTAATATGGGTTAAGATGAATGGTGAAATATTAATTATGTAGTGGGATTAATTAATATTTATGGGCTTGAATTATATTGTGGCTCAATATTAGATATTCAAGATCCATTAGAAGGTCCAATCTTAATTCTCCTAAAGGCCCCCTGAGTAGCCCAACATATAGTCCAATAACTGAAAAGGTGATTAAAATAAAATAAATATTGTTGCTTATATTTCCTCCAATTTTTCGAAATTTATGGATAAAAGAGGGAGAAAGATTTTCTTTGATTTTGTTATGGAATGAAGATATGTATTCTTGGAATACAAGATTTTCTCATTAAATTCAAGAAATCTCCCACTTGGTTATTCATAAAAGATATTTCAAAATTTTTGAAAATAGAGGGCAAGAAAGATTTTCTTGATTTTCTTGAAAAGATATTATGGAAGATATGTATTTCTTGAAATACAAGAATATCTCATAAATTCAAGAAGATCCAAATCTTGGATTCTTGACATCCTTAATTTTCGAAAATCATCTATTATAGAGGAGGTGGGATTTTTTGTGGAATATTTTAATTATGGGAAAAAGAATATAAGGGATATATTCAAGATTTCTTGGTGACCAAGAAAAGTCTTTTCCCACATTGAAATATCACTAAAATTTCGACCACCCTCCCTCTTATAAATAGGGGATGATTAGTTCATTCCCAAGTACAATTCCATGTGATGGAAATATTAGCAAATCCACATAAGTGGTGCAACAAAGTTTATTTTTTCCTTTTGTTAATTGTTCGCGAGTATCCTTCCACCGGATTGTCGAGCAAGGGCTAAGGGAATACTTGGGAAGTCCTTTTGGTTAGTCCGTCCGACCGAAGTCACTGCCATCCCGAGAGGTACGTTCACATAAACCCGTAGATTCCGCATGCGTAGGTTTTACGTGGCTTTTTATATGCATGATATGTTGTTGCGATTATTATTTGAATTAATATAGGATTAATTCATGCTAGTAATAATTAATGAATTAAATTTGTATTTAAATATTCACCCCGAATAGATCTGTGCAACTCATTCCCCAATAGAAGCAGCATTCAGAAGACCTTGTGAGGTTTCCCCTGGATTATATCCCAATCCAGCTTTTATAGTTGCAGGTCTTTGATAACTCTGAATTTCATCTATTACTTTAGATGCAGAATTCAATAGAGCTAACTTTCTCTGCGCACTATCCTCACATTTCTTTAGAGTCTCATGCTTCTCAAAGAGGTCATTGAACTCAGTTCTGATAAGCTGAATCTCCTCAATGGATTTCTCTAATTTTCCATTCAGGATCTCTATCACCTTCTCTTTTTCTGAGAGTTGTACTTTCAGAACATCTAGTTCATCATTAGTTCCCATCAATTGAGAAGTGATCTCAGCATTATTAGAGTCTTTCCACTTCAGTTTCTCAGCAGTCAGTTCCTTGTTCTGCTCTTGAGTTTTTATGAGCAGTTCTTGTAACACAGAATAGTCCTTCATAAGATTCTCAAAAGAATCCATCAGGTCAAAGTTACTGGTTACAGATGAACTTGATAACTCAGGTGCTTGTGTAGGAGCAACAATAGAGATAGAAGAATTTACCTCCTCCTCAGCCATAAGACAGACATCATCACTGTCACTATCTAAGAAAATCTCATATGAGGAACTGGAACCTTCTTCAGAATGTTCTTCCTCTTCTGCAATCATAGCTTTCTTGCTGAAGATCTTTCTGTCTCTCTTAGCTTGTCTCTCCTTTCTTTCTTTAGCACTCAGCTCAGGACAGTCATATTGAAAGTGACCTTTCTTCTGGCAGTTGTAGCATCTGTTGGTATCATCATCCTGATCACTTTCCTCCTTGGTCTTGGAGTCCTTCTTTTTGGATGAGGATCCTTCAACTTTGTGGTCCTTTATTTTCTCTGTGGATCTGTCCTCAGCTTCTGAGTTATTCCTGTTCTTGTACCTGTGATTCCTGTAATATTTCTTATATTTTCCATATCTGCTATTAAGTCTTTCAAACCTCCTTGCCATCAGTACTAGCTTATCCTCCTGCTCATCCTGATTTTTGGCAAGTGAGTTCTCAAACTCTCTAGATTTACAGGATTTCTCTTTGGCTTTGAAAGCCACATTCTTGCTAGATGAAGAATCATCTTTGCTGTCAGATTTCTTAGTTTTCTTGTCAATCACAAACTCATAAGCTTTCAGTTCAGAGAAATTTTTTTGGTATGGCATGGAATCAATATTTTGGTGTTTTCAATCACCACAGTATGTATATCCCATTTCTTAGATAATCCTCTAAGAATTTTCAGTGCCACTTCTCTCTGTGGGTATCTCTTCCCAAGAGCATTCAGATCATTCATAATGCTAGTGAATATGACTTCAAGTTTGTCAATGGATTCACCATCTTCCATTTCAAAGCTATCAAACTTTCCAATAGCAACATACAGTTTGTTTTCTTTAATATGATATGTGCCTTGACACATAATAGCAAGTGTGTCCCATATTTCCTTTGCAGTTTCACAATGAGAGATCATCCCCATAACACCATCATCAATAGTGTTATACAAAGTATCTTTAGCAATGTAGTTAAGATTGACTAACTTTCTCTCATCAGGAGTAAGTTGGTCACCAGGCTTTGGAAAATCATTTCTGGGATCATTCCTCTCAGTATCAGTGATTCTGGGATTCACAACAGTAAATTTGAATGGTCCTTCAGAGACCACTCTCCACATTCTTTCATGTTTGGAATACAGATGAGCCTGCATTCTCAGTCTCCATAGGTCATAGCTCTCAACAGAGAACATAGGAAGTTTCTTAGAAGGCATGATGACTGAGCCTTGTAAGATATCAGCAAATAGATCTATTCAGTAGACCACCAGTCTTTCAGCAAATAAGACTATGGCTACCAAAGCAAGTGGTCAAAAATGAACCACTGCTTTGATACCACTTGTTGGTCCCGGTGAAAACGAGTCTTACACGTGTATGAGGGGGGGAATACACGTGTTCAGTGATTTTTAAAACAATTTCTTCACTGAGGTCAGTTGGGTCAGGTTATCCTGATAGTTTTACCCTGAGAAGCACAGATAGCCCTGAGTCAAAGTCTACTGAGATAATGATCCTGAGCTGCTTTCAGAAGTTTCAGATTAGCCCAACTGATCCTGAAATTATCAGAGATCCTGAGGAGCTTGGATCAGATAATTATCTTACTGAACACTCAGTAGAGTTAGTTCAGTTTGGTAACTATCTGTTCTAGCTACTCAAGTGTGCGGAATGGTTGGCCCTAAATTTATACTCGTTTTAGCTTTGCTGAAATTCTTCTTCCTTTTAATGAAACAGTGATTAAGGCTGTGATCAATTTGATACAAGTTCAGTGGATTGGTTCCAACTGAATATCAGTAAGATCAACTTTCAGTGAAAAACATGCAACAGATATAATGCAGTACAGAAAGCAAACAAACACAGCAATTATAGTGGTTCAGAGACTCAAGCTCCTACGTCCACTCTCTCTGATCTTCAGAGAAATTCCTTAACCACTTCCTAAAGCTTTCAGGCGAACTCATTGTAGCTTACTCACTTTTCTACCTTTAGTTTCCTGGTTGACTCACTGCAGCTTACTAACTCAAACACATACAAGTGTTCAGACTACCACAAGTAGCTTACTAACTTCTTATCTAGAGTTTTCTGGCTGACTCACTGCAGCTTACTAACTCTTTACAACTCTAACTCACCAACAAATCACACACAAACTACCTTAACAAAGGGTTTGGGTTTTGGGTTGGTTTCCAACTAGGGTGAGATATCCTTTTACAATGAATACAGATGCAAAGGATAGGATATCTCTCTAAGCTTAGGATATAACTTATCAAATCTAAGCTTAGTGAATGAGCTCTCTCCAATGTGAAACACTTGGGAAATTCTAGGTTTTTCGAGTGCTTCAATTTGCAATAATACGAATGAGCTCTTGAGTTGCTTGAAATTTCCCGTAACCTTTCAATGTAGAAGGTCACTGGTATTTATAGGCAACATCTTCAAAGGTTACTCTTGAAAAACTATCCGTTGGAAGAGATAGCATCAAGGGTTTCCTTTTCTTTTGGTTATTGATGAATAACTATTTTTAGGGTTTGAACACTCCCTTGCATGTTTTAGGAAATATGCAGCCAAGTAGCCAATCACCAATTTCTGTGAACTGGAAGATATCAGACCTGACATTCTTCAGAGAGATGTCGTTTTCTGTGTCAATACAGTACAATGTTGTTGCCTCCTCATTGGTTGAAATCTTTGTTTAAGCAGAGACAAACAAACGGCTCTTTGTTCTTGATCTGATATGTTCCTTAATGTCCAAAAATGTCTAACATTATGTTTGTTTGTACTAGGAATGAACATAACACTATTTCATAAAAAAATATCTTGTTCAGGATCCTTTTGATCAAGATTACACAAAACAGATCTTGATATCCTTCGGTCTTCGTGGATATTAAATCTTCAGGATAATTCTGAGTCTTCAGAGTCTTTAGTAACTTCTGATTTCTTCAGTCTTCTAATCTGGTTCATCTGATCAGTTCTTCTGATATGTATTTCTGATCAGGTCTTCTGGGTCTTCAGTATACTAAAAATCCTGATCTATATCTGCTGACTATACATGGTGCAGATAATTCTGATCCCTAGCATCTATTTGAAACCTGATCCTGATTCTATTCTATCAAGATGTCTTGATATATGTCATACTCAGGGGTTTTGGGATCTAATCAAAATCTTTATTAAATTCATCTCCCAACAATTTTCCCCTTTTTGATGATGCCAAAACCATCTTTTACAAATATGCGAACACAATAGAAATAAACCTATCACCTAATCAGGTTTCAATTCCTATACAAGATAAGATATTAAAGGCAACCATCAACCATGAATCAGTAAGATAATGAGATATTATCTTTTCGGAACAAAAGCATCAGTAGAGTTTTCATTAATCAGAAAGTTTAAGTATAGGATACAAAGTTGATCTTACTCTACTGGAAACAAAATAAACAAACACAAGATACAACATTCTTCATCGGATTCAATCTCATCAGCTGGAGGGTCGAGATTGAACATTCTATAGTATCTCTTCTTCAACTCTTCTCTCTCCTGAATGGTCCTTGCATCATTTCCTGTCAGTTCCAAATAGTTGGCTTGATCCACAAAGTCTGCATGGATGAAATCGAAGTTGATCATCCCATTCTTGAACTTGGGTGGAGGGTACTTCATCTGTCCTGGAGCTTTTAACTGATATCCCAGTGTGTCAAACAGATTGAACCATTTCTGAAACATATCAGTGAAATTTCTCAGAAGATATGCAATAAATGCATCATCTCTGTCAGCAATAGGACGAGGCCAAACTTGCAGCACATCATAGTTGAACACAAATTCTCTCTTGGCAAGCTCCCATCTATCATTCATCTCAATAGGCATCCATTTATCAGTATGGGGCCATTGCCTCTTCCTTTGTTTTGTACTAGGAATGAACATAACACTATTTCATAAAAAAATAGCTTGTTTAGGATCCTTTTGATCAGTACACAAACAGTCTTCAGTATTCTTCTGGTCTTCAGGATATTAAATCTTCATGATAATTCAGAGTCTTCAGAGTCTTTAGTAACTTCTGATTTCTTCAGTCTTCTAATCTGGTTCATCTGATCAGTTCTTCTGATATGTATTTCTGATCAGGTCTTCTGGGTCTTCAGTATACTAAAAATCGTGATCTATATCTGCTGACTATACATGGTGCAGATAATCCTGATCCCTAGCATCTATTTGAAACATGATCCTGATTATATTCTATCAAGAAGTCCTGATACATGTCATACTCAGGGGTTTGGGATCTAATCAAAATCTTTATTAAATTCATCTCCCAACACATTACTACCCTTACTAAAAGTGATTAATAAATGAAAACACATGCAAAATTCATTCCTACCACCCCTCAATCAAGTAAAATTACCCACCCTCTGCCACCCCCACAAGACCGCCCACCCCACTGCCACAATATCAATTTATATCTACTAATGATTAATTGAAGATTGTAGAATCTGAGTGTTGAATACATACATTTTGAGTGTTTTGAATTTTGTATATTTCGTGTAAATTATAACTTTACAACTTTTAGTTAGTCATGAAGATTAAAAAAAAACCAATGAATGCAAGAATAATTGAGAAACTAGACTGAACTTTTGAATTTGTACATCTGTGTGAAGAGTGATCTATCATGGAACGAATACAATATATGCGAGAAAATATTGAATAGGATAAAAATAAATAATTTCTCTCTCTATTATTACTGCTCAGCCGCTTCACCGGGCTTGAGAACTCTGCGCCACCGTGCACTTCTCCCAAACCTAGAGCATTTATTGCTCTGAGTGTTTTTCTCCCAACACAATCCCCATCATTGCACCTAATCTCCTCCTCTCCCCTCCCTTGCACGCCATATCCAGCGCTATCACCCAGTCTCGATTTACAAACCATCTCCCTGGGTTGCGTGTCCTCCCAACACTAACCTCTCCCTCTCTCCTCCCTTTCACGCTACATCCGGTATCTCTCTCCACCTCGGGTATCCAAATCGCCGCACTGGATATCGTTTTTGGAAAAAAACAGGCGGCGCTTCATCATTACATCACCACTCACCATATACTAGTCGTTTATAACCCATCCCTCTCATCATGCTTCACCCACCTCTGAAACTAGTCGTTTCCGATCAAATGCATCACTACCTCTCCCTCCTTGCAATCTTACTCTCAACCACCTTTCCATCCATGGATAACGATATGATAACTCTCTGGGACAAACTTTCCATTGCCGATTCCGAATCAAATCCCATCACCATCAAAACTGAAAATCTAGCCAAACCAATCAATGCTCTTGTGGGAAAACTTGCTATGAAAAAATACGTGACCTCCTTCGATCTGGAAGCGGGGCTCAAAATCATTTGGGATCTGGTTATCCCACTCAGCATCACTCAAATCGGCAACAACCTCTATATTTTTTACTTCACGAACAAGAAGGAATGTGACCGCATATTCAACAAACAGCCGTGGAACTTTAGGGGCGCGACCTTACTTCTGGAACGTGCAACCGGTAGTGAATGTCCCTCCGACTTTGCGCTCCACAGAGTGCCTTTCTGGATACAAGTGCATGGCCTCCAAATTCAGGCCATGACGAAAGGAGCCGGAGAAGACCTTGGATCACTCCTTGGTGAAATCGTTGACGTGAAAAGTGACTATGATGGGGTTGCTCTGGGCCGCTGTGTTCGCGTTCGCACTCTGGTGGATATTCACAAACCTCTCCACCTATGGGCCAAAGTTAATATTGAAGGAACCGATTGCAGGGTCCTGTTTTGATACAAAAAACTGGCCGATTTCTGTTTCTATTGTGGTAGGCTAAGCCACATGGACAAGGACTGCACATTCATTCATCCGGATGGCAGGAGGCATTTCGGAACATGGCTTCGTGCAAACGGCCAAAATACAGTTTCGCTGAACGTCATCATGGCGGAACTCGATCGCTTGAACAACAAAAAGCCGGACCGCCCCCTATCCCAATTGCCCAAAACCCCTCTCTCGCTCATACCAGCCATTACGTCCCTGGCCATCCCGGAGTGGGTCCGATCAAAAACCATTAATCGAAGCCTCTCTCCCATACCGTTCTTCAACCCAAACTTGGAAAACCCTAACCCTAAAAAACCTCTGTTGTCATCACCTCTCTCCCACACCCCGCAGTGGAACAAGCTAATCCCCAAGCCAACCCTGCATAATGCCAACCTAGACATTACCTCAAACCCCCAAACCCAATCCACCATCACTACAACCAAACCTTTCTCACCCAAAGATGAAGGACCTAGCTTCAAGAACAATGGAACACCCCCTCTGTTCATCCCGTCCAAATCCTCACCCTTTGACTCTTTTCTTGCAGATTTCAACATCATGGAGTCTATCAATTTTGCCGTGGCAGACCTCACCCCGACTGAAGACCTTCTTTCTCTTTTTGCATGAAATATGAACACTAACTTCACCATGGGAGAAACATCGGTTTCAAGCACCGGGCCGAAACGTGTAGTAAGCCGAAAGGGCAAAGCCACTAACAACAAGAAATCTCCCAGTACGGGGGATTCATCTTCCAAAACAAAACCCGGACGAAAGAGATCACTTAAGACCCTTTCGATCATAGAGGACAACGCAAAAAAACTGAAAACTGAGGCAACCATGAACGAGGATCAGATCATGGCCGACAACATGGAGAACAATACTGATGAACCAGCGGCGGAGGTTAGACGGTTCCAGCCCCGCCGGGAAGCATGATCTGCATAGCTTGGAATGCCTGTGGACTCGGGGGACAGCGGGCATTCAACAACCTCCAGAGGCTTTTCAAGGACCTCACCCCCGATAATTTGTTCATCTCGGAATCTAAAATTTCAAATTCTGTTGCTTCTATGTGGCGTCATTTGTTAAACTTTGATGGTTGTTTTTGTGTCGATGCTAAGGGTCGTAGTGGTGGTCTTCTTTTGTTTTGGAATGATAAATTTAAGGCTTCTGTTTTGTCCTTCTCTTCTAGTCATATTGATTGTATCGTTAAGTCTAATGATGTCGAGTGGTATTTTACCGGCTTCTTGTTGGGGAATTAATTGCACGGATCTATTCGGGATGAATATTTAAATACAAATTTAATTCTAACAATTATTACTAGCATGAATTAATCCTATATTAATTCAAATAATAATTCAACAACAAATCATGCATATAAACAGTTCACATAAATCCTACGCATGCGGAATTGCTACGGGTTTACGTGAACTAACCTCTTGGAGTGGCAATGGTCTCGTCGATAAGAACACACCAAAAAGTCTTCCCAAGTATTCCCTAGTCCTTGCTCGTCAATCCGGTGGAAGGAAGCTCGTGAACAATTAACAAAAGGGAAAATAAAAATTTGTTGCACCACCTTTGTGGATTTACTAATTTTTCCAGCACTTGGGAATGAAAGAATCATCCCCTATTTATAGATGAGGGGTTGGTCGAATTCTTTGCATGGAATAGGGGGAAGAAAATCTTTTTCTTGATCTCCAAGAAATCTTGAATATATCTCCTATATTCTTTTCTCCATAATTAAAATATTCCATAAAAATCTCAACTCCTCTTGTTATGGTGTATTTCAAAAAAATAGGAAAAAGAAACCAAGATTTGGATCTTCTTGAATTTATGAGATATACTTGAATTCCAAGAAATACATATCTTCCATAATATC
Organism: Stenogyne calaminthoides; assembly: GCA_037126765.1. Taxonomy (NCBI): domain Eukaryota; kingdom Viridiplantae; phylum Streptophyta; class Magnoliopsida; order Lamiales; family Lamiaceae; genus Stenogyne; species Stenogyne calaminthoides. The sequence continues at coordinate 11,706,355 of JBBCBC010000030.1, read as the reverse complement.
TTTTCAAGAAAATCAAGAAAATCTTTCTTTCCCCTTATTTTCTCAAAACTTTCGAAAATTACATAGCAAATAACCAAGTGGGAGATTTCTTGAATTTAATGAGATAATCTTGTATTTCAAGAATACATATCTTCATTCCATAACAAAATTCAAAGAAAATCTTTCTCCCTCTTTTATTTACTATTTTTCGAAAAATGAGGAAAAATAGCAACAAATATTTATTTTATTTTTAAACACCTTTTTCAGTTATTGGACTTTATGTTGGGCTACTTGAGGGGCCTTTAGGAGAATTAAGATTGGACCTTCCAATGGATCTTGAATTATCAATATTGAGCCACAATATTATTCAAGCTCATAAACATTAATTAATCCCAATACATAATTAATATTGCACTATCCATCTTAACCCATATTATAGTCAATATGGCTCCCGGTTATTATTTCCCGTGTTTAAGATTATCTAGCCCATTAATTAATTCAAGCCACTGAAATAGCTTTCCATTAATTAATATCTTTTATCCTTGGTAAAGGAACGATTCAACATTATTATTCATACCGGAAACTAGTTCCACTTGCAAGATTTGGTATGATAAAACTTATGAACCTCCCAAGGGGGCAAATCGAACAAGCGTACTTGCACATGATTCTCCGTATTAAATCTTAGCAATCACATGTGACCAATAATATTGCCCAAGAAAGTATTGAATCTCGTTGATTCTCTACCCGTAATAAGTCAAAGCAATAATTACTAACCACACGCGATCCTATTTAAGGGACGAAGATTAAGAAATAACGAACCATTGCGGTCTAATTCTTCCTAGTTCAGTTCTGAAGAATTTGTCCTCCTGTAGGTCCTCTTCAGTGCACTAGACATGCACTAGTGTAATCTCTTGGTCAAGACAAGCCAATCTGAGTGTTACACTTTAACCTTTCACGATGGATTGTTCATTTCCATCTAGGTCGTGAATGGTGTACTTTTGGTTACAAGGGACTGTTAATTTAATCTTCTGTGATCTGGTATCACTAAATTAACTACAATGTAACATGAACTATTTATTGAACAGTTATGCAGTAAATATATGTAACATTTGATGATATTTACAGCATCAGTGATAAATAATTTAATTCAGTAAATAAGTCCGAAATTCAGTTTGATTATACAAAGTAAAAGCATACTTTCCAGTATAATCCCAACAATCTCCCACTTATACTCAAAGTCTGCTTTTAAGTATACTACAGCATGTCTCGTGTAGATACGTGACATATAATGTCACCTACACGAACCTAATAATGTCTCCCACTTATACTCAAAGCATATTGACAACGGTCTTGACACCCATCCCTTCCACATGTCTCTCGAATGTATTTTGAGGCAGACCCTTTGTGAATGGATCAGCTAGGTTGTCTTCTGACGCGATCTTTGCCACCTCTATATCTCCTCTCTTAACGATTTCTCGTATAAGATGGTATTTCCTTTCAATGTGTTTGCTGGCCTTGTGGGCTCTTGGTTCCCTTGAATTTGCAACTGCTCCGGCATTGTCACAATAAACAGTGATTGTGCTGGGCAAATTCGGAACTACATCCAAGTCCACTAGGAAGTTCTTGAGCCAAACCGCTTCTTTCGCTGCCTCACAAGCAGCTACATATTCGGCTTCCATGGTAGAATCTGCGATGCATTTCTGCTTAACGCTTCTCCATGTCATGGCTCCTCCCCCCATGCAAAACACACTACCGGAGGTAGATTTTCTGGAATCTAAGTCTGATTGGAAATTCGAGTCCGTGTAGCCGATGGGGATTAGACTATCTGACTGATAAACCAACATTCTATCTCGAGTTCTTTTCAGATACTTCAGAATATTTTTAACTGCCGTCTAATGTTCTTTCCCCGGGTTACTTTGATATCTTGCCACCATGCCAACGGCAAAGCAGATATCCGGTCTCGTGCACAGCATTGCATACATAAGGCTTCCGACAGCCGAAGCATAAGGAATACCTTTCATGTCATCTATCTCCCTTTGTGTCTTAGGGCACATTTCCTTAGATAGATGGATTCCATGCCTGAAAGGTACGAAGCCTTTCTTGGAATCCTGCATGCTGAATCGTTTCAAGACAGTGTCTATGTATGAAGCTTGCGATAAGCCTATCATAATTTTCTTGCGATCTCGAGTGATCTTGATCCCAAGGATGTGTTCGGCTTCCCCTAAGTCCTTCATATCAAACTGTTTTGAAAGCCATGCTCTTACGTCTGATAACACCTTTACATCATTTCCGATGAGCAGAATGTCATCTACGTATAGTACTAAGAATACTAATGTAGTTCTGACACGCTTTTTGTACACACAACTTTCGAACTCGTTTTGATCAAACCCATAAGACTTTATTACATGATCAAAACATTGGTTTCAAGCTCTGGATGCTTGTTTGAGTCCGTAAATGGACTTCATGAGCTTACAAACTAGGTGTTCTTGGCCCTTTTCAATGAAGCCTTGGGGTTGTTGCATATAGATTTCTTCATCAAGACTTCCGTTAAGGAAAGCTGTCTTGACATCCATTTGCCAGATTTCAAAATCGAGATGTGCAGCAATCGACAAGAGAATCCGGATGGACTTGAGCATCGCTACAGGTGAAAAGGTTTCTTCATAGTCGATCCCTTCTTTCTGAGTATAACCTTTCGCCACAAGCCTTGCCTTGAAGGTTTCCACCTTCCCGTCCGATCCCCTTTTTCTCTTGTATACCCACTTGCAACCAATGGGTTTGACCCCACTAAGTGGTTCGACTACCTCCCACACTCTGTTATGATCCATAGAACCCATTTCGGCTTTCAATGCCTTTTGCCAAGAAACCGCATCCTTGTCTTGGATTGCCTCATCATATGTCCATGGGTCTGATTTGTCTTAACCGGGAATCAAGTCCGAGGACTCTCCTATCCCCATAAATCTCTCGGGCTGTTTAACAACTCTCCCACTACGACGAGGTTCTGGTTGTGTAAGTGTGTCATTTGGTATGTCATCTTGTACAGTTGGCAATGAGGTTAGCCCCCTTAGCTCATTTAAGGTAATCTCACTTCTGGGTCTTCTTTCGTTCATATAGTCTTCTTCTACCACCTTTTGATCTTCGGGACCATAGAACATACACCCTTTTGTTCCCTCGGGGTATCCTATAAACAACCTTAATTCTGATCGAGGATCCAATTTCTCGGCTTCCTTGTCCAACACGTAGGCCGGATACCCCCAAATTCTCATGTGTCTCAAACTAGGTTTGCGCCCGGTCCACAATTCTTTGAGAGTTTTGGGAACCGATTTGGATGGCACCAAGTTCAGAATGTAAGCCGATGTTTCCAAGGCATGACCCCAGAACGACTTGGGAAGATCCGCATAACTCATCATTGATCTAACCATTTCCAAAAGAGTTCTGTTTCTTTGCTCTGCAACCCCATTTTGTTGAGGGGTTCCGGGTGCAGTTAGCTGGGATACAATCCCTTCATCTGACAAGTAGTTCAAAAACTCATCGCTGAGGTACTCGCCTCCACGATCGGATCGTAGGGACTTGATACGTTTTTCCCTATGATTCTCTGCTTGAGCCTTAAATTCTTTGAATTTCTCAAAGGTCTCAGATTTATGCTTCATAAGGAAAATATAACCGTACCTTGAGTAGTCATTAATAAAAGTGACAAAATACTCATAATCTCCTCTTGCTTTGGTTGACATTGGACCACATACGTCTGTGTGAACGATTTCTAACACTTCTTTGGCTCTATTCCCCTTGGCTCTGAATGCCCTCTTGGTCATTTTACCCTCCAAACATGATTCGCAGGTTGGAATTGGTTCAACTTGGAGAAACTCCAGTGAACCGTCTTCTACCAACCTTTGGATCCTCTTTGGATTAATATGTCCCAATCTTAGATGCCATAGAAGTGTTTCGTTCACGTCTGATGAACGTTTTCTTTTATCTGAAACAATTGATGTGTTATAGGATGCATTTCGTGAGTGGTGTGCACAGTTAATTGTATAAAGATTATTCGATAACGTTCCATGACAGATAAATTTATCATAAAGAGAAATGGTAAAAACTTTATCAAAAGTAACTGAATATCCATCAAGGTAAAGTTTAGAAACCGAAATTAAATTCTTTCTAAAATTCGGAACGTAAAGAACATCTCTTAAAATTAAAACTATGTCTTCAAAAGACAGGTGCACTTCTCCCACTGCTTCAGCTGCCACTCTCGTAGCATCGCCCAGTGTGATGAGGATCTCACTCCCACTAAGTTGCCGGGTCCGCTTGAACCCCTGTAAAGTGAAACAAACATGATCAGTGGATCCCGTATCCACCACCCATAAATGGGAGGCATACGCCGCTAAGCAAGTTTCAACAACTAGTGCGTGAGAATTACCTTTCTTTCCATTCCCAAAAGAATCGGAACAGGCTTTCCTCGAGTGTCCTACTCTGCCGCTTTCCAAAACTTTCCTCATGCTTGATTCCATGCTCTTATTTAATGTTGAGTCTGCTTGGTTTAACTTTCTTCTCTTTTCATCATCCTTATCACCACTTGACCTAGGATGAAAAGAAGATTTCTGTTTTCCCAAGTTCTTTTCCTCGCGCTCCCTCTCCCTTTCAACCAAAGTGAGAGCATTTACAAGATCATCCACTGTAAAATCTAGATCTTCCAATAGATACTCAAGATAGTGGTGATTATAGCTCTTTGGTAAGGATTGGAGAATGAAATCAATCTTAGTCTTGAAATCACATTTTTCGCCGAGGATCTCAAGCTCCTCAAATAGCACCATAACCCTAAGAACGTGTTGCGCTGCAGTCGTCCCCTTTTCCATTTTTAATTCAGCAATTTCTTGCTTCACACTTTGGATTGCCATATGGGTCTGATGTGCGAACATCGCTTCGAGATTCTGTAAGATGTCTGCAGCTGACTCATATCCTTGGTGAAGGCGTTTCAACAAATCTGACAGATGTGCCAGAATTGTATCCTTCATCAATTCATTTGTCAGCTCCCATTCACCATATAGCATCTCGTCCTATATTCCGGCGTCCTTAGCTAGTTTTTCGGGTTTTGGTGTATCAAGTACCCATTTGGAAGGTGATGCGGCTAGGGATGTTTTTAGTTTGTATATCCAATCAAAATAGTTTTCACCAAGAAGCAAATTGTCTTTAAGTATATTGAGCATAAAGGATTAAAAGGTTGCGACATGATGAACTCAAATAAATAATAATATGCATAAGCACAAATATATCACAAGATTCGATCACATGTTTCATATTAAAATCTCAAAAAATATGAACATGCATCAGCCAACATCTCAAAATAGTTTAAATAAGCCACTTGGGGTGGGTCATTATTTAAACACATTCAAGCGAGTTACAAACAAGAACGAAGCACAAACCTTTAATAACTAGATTAATAGTTGGCTCCCACTTGACCAATATAAAATTAGACAGGGGACTTGGGGAAGTATATGCATATAAATTTTATACCTAAGTAATAACCATGATTAAATACTGAGAATTATTATTTCGCTTTTGAACGAGCCTCGTGGGGAGGGTCATAAATCGCCACTAGTAATAATCCACAATCATCAATTAGGAATTTATTCATGTGAAAGCTATCTTTTGACCGTCCCGGGGAATTTCTCCAAAAGAATTCACAAATAAATAAATCATGGAGGTCAAAATTAATTCAATTTTATTATTCATAAAATTGTCAATTAATTGTTTAAGCATACTTAGTAATTTTCGAAAGTGAGATTTTTCAAAAAACATTTTCTCATGCATCGCAAATTTAAACACAATTTAAATAAGCATAAAATAATGCATAACATCAAAAAAAAAAAATTAAACATATTGGGCACATATATCCAATTGTCATGGTTAATTTTTCGTCATGTCTTGATCTTGAGAAATCGCCTTCATAGCCTTCATCGTTAAATTTGAAAAACTCCCACTTGACCGCCTTTAAAAAACGCCTTTGTCAAGCCACGCCATCGACCAGCCATGGTCGAGAGTGCACGCCTAGCACTTCTCCCGGCCGTGTCGAGTGGAGTCCGTCTTGTAGCAAAGTGCCGGCGCGACACGCCGCCCGACAGATCACGCCCAGCTCGGCAGCAAACTTCGGCGGGTGTCGGCGCCAAGCCACAGATTCCAAAAGAAGATGTCAACGGATGGATGCTGACGCCCGCCCATCTTACGCCGATCCCGGCCGATCCGCCTTTCCAGAAACCGCGCCCCGCGCGTGCCACACGACGACAAGACGATGATCGCTGCGCCGACCCCGATCCGCGCGATCTCGCCAGCGGCCTCGCCCTTTACGCCCGCAGCATCACTTGACATCCGCGTCGCCGCGTTCCTTTGACACGTTTAGGTGTGACGCCGCTTACGCCTTTGCTTCCGGATCGATCTTTTAATTCTTCGTCTCGCCTCCGTTTAGATCCGGTTACAATTTATTTTACAAAAATAAATAAACCTAGATCTAGACTAGTCTATTACATTGATCAAATCAAACAAATTCTAATCTACTTTAAGTGGATTTTCTCACGAGGCAAAAACGAATTCGAATCTAATCAATTAAAAAAAAACAATTTATATGCATGCATAAATAAACACATTAAATTCCATGACAATTGGATACCTGCAAAAAAAATCTAGCAATTCTACTATCCAATTTCAAATTTAATGAAAACGAATTAAATTACAATTTAAAAATCAGAGCCCGAAACCGAGGCTCTGATACCAATTGTTGGGGAATTAATTGCACGGATCTATTCGGGATGAATATTTAAATACAAATTTAATTCTAACAATTATTACTAGCATGAATTAATCCTATATTAATTCAAATAATAATTCAACAACAAATCATGCATATAAACAGTTCACATAAATCCTACATGACGTGAATTGCTACTGGGTTTACGTGAACTAACCTCTTGGAGTGGCAATGGTCTCGTCGATAAGAACACACCAAAAAGCCTTCTCAAGTATTCCCTAGTCCTTGCTCGTCAATCCGGTGGAAGGAAGCTCGTGAACAATTAACAAAAGGGAAAATAAAAATTTGTTGCACCACCTTTGTGGATTTACTAATTTTTCCAGCACTTGGGAATGAAAGAATCATCCCCTATTTATAGATGAGGGGTTGGTCGAATTCTTTGCATGGAATAGGGGGAAGAAAATCTTTTTCTTGATCTCCAAGAAATCTTGAATATATCTCCTATATTCTTTTCTCCATAATTAAAATATTCCATAAAAATCTCAACTCCTCTTTTTATGGTGTATTTCGAAAAAATAGGAAAAAGAAACCAAGATTTGGATCTTCTTGAATTTATGAGATATACTTGTATTCCAAGAAATACATATCTTCCATAATATATTTTCAAGAAAATCAAGAAAATCTTTCTTTCCCCTTATTTTCTCAAAACTTTCGAAAATTACATAGCAAATAACCAAGTGGGAGATTTCTTGAATTTAATGAGATAATCTTGTATTTCAAGAATACATATCTTCATTCCATAACAAAATTCAAAGAAAATCTTTCTCCCTCTTTTATTTACTATTTTTCGAAAAATGAGGAAAAATAGCAACAAATATTTATTTTATTTTTAAACACCTTTTTCAGTTATTGGACTTTATGTTGGGCTACTTGAGGGGCCTTTAGGAGAATTAAGATTGGACCTTCCAATGGATCTTGAATTATCAATATTGAGCCACAATATTATTCAAGCCCATAAATATTAATTAATCCCACTACATAATTAATATTGCACTATCCATCTTAACCCATATTACAGTCAATATGGCTCCCGGTTATTATTTCCCGTGTTTAAGATTATCTAGCCCATTAATTAATTCAAGCCACTGAAATAGTTTTCCATTAATTAATATCTTTTATCCTTGGTAAAGGAACGGTTCAACATTATTATTCATACCGGAAACTAGTTCCACTTGCAAGATTTGGTATGATAAAACTTATGAACCTCCCAAGGGGGCAAATCGAACAAGCGTACTTGCACACGATTCTCCGTATTAAATCTTAGCAATCGCATGTGACCAATAATATTGCCCAAGATATAAAGTATTGAATCTCGTTGATTCTCTACCCGTAATAAGTCAAAGCAATAATTACTAACCACACGCGATCCTATTTAAGGGACGAAGATTAAGAAATAACGAACCATTGAGGTATAATTCTTCCTAGTTCAGTTCTGAAGAATTTGTCCTCCTGTAGGTCCTCTTCAGTGCACTAGACATGCACTAGTGTAATCTCTTGGTCAAGACAAGCCAATCTGAGCGTTACACTTCAACCTTTCACGATAGATTGTTCATTTTCATCTAGGTCGTGAATGGTGTACTTTTGGTTACAAGGGACTGTTAATTTAATCTTCTGTGATCTGGTATCACTAAATTAACTACAATGTAACACGTACTATTTATTGAACAGTTATGCAGTAAATATATGTAACATTCGATGATATTTACAGCATCAGTGATAAATAATTTAATTCAGTAAATAAGTCTGAAATTCAGTTTGATTATACAAAGTAAAAGCATACTTTCCAGTATAATCCCAACACTTCTATGGCAACCCTTGTAGTAACCTTAGACATGTGTCTTGGGATTTGCTCAATAAAATTGGTAAAACTCATACTAATACAAATATTGGTTGGCTTGTAGGAGGGGACTTCAATGAAATCCTTTACGAACGCGAAAAACAATGGGGGGTGCTTTACGACAGTTACAAGCCATGAACGCTTATCGCAAAGCCCTGGACGACAATGACCTTCGGACTTGGGGGCATCGGGACCTAAATTCACATGGAACAACAAGAGGAAAAAAGAGCAAGGAATTCTTGTCCGCCTTGATAGATTTGTGGCTAATACACGTTGGAAGTGCATCTTCACCAATCAAAATGTTAAGAATTTGGACTATTATGGCTCTGACCATCGCCCGATAAAGCTCGAGGCTACGACCTTCGACTCAGCTAACCAGGCTGGGACGTCGGGTAGCAGAAACAGATTCTTCTTTGAGCATAAATGGCTGCTTGAGAGTAACTACAAGATGTTACTTCTTGATATGTGGAATTCGGTGGGAGCCAACATTAATTTACATGACAAACTTGCAGCTGTGTCGCAAAAGCTTAATCAATGGGCGCGAGATGTTTGTGGGCAACTACCAAACCAAATTAAGAAAACCATGAAGAGACTTAATGAACAGCTAAACCTTGAGGACGATCGGTACAACGTAGATAAAGTCAACAAGTTGGAGTGTGCCCTAGAAAAGTTATTGTTTCAAGAGGAGACACACTGGAAACAAAGATCAAGGATTAACTGGATGTCATAGGGGGACCGTAACACAAATTTTTTCCACAAAACTGCCTCTGAAAGACATAAGCGCAACAAAATCATTACGATCACGAACGGGCAGGGATGAATTATATCGGATCTAAATCAGATAGAGGAAGAGGTGGTGGTTTACTACAACGACCTTTTTAAGTCCCAGAATCCTTCAGGTAATGCACTGGCCAAAGTTCTGGATCATGTGAATGCAATCGTCACACCCTCTATGAACCAAAACCTTACAAAGTCTTTCTCCCCGGAAGAGGTTCATAAGGCTTTACTTGACCTTAGCCCCTCTAAAGCTCCGGGTCCGGACGGTTTTACGGAGTTGTTCTTTCAGGATGCCTGGGATATAGTCGGGGAGGGAGTTACATCTGAAGTCTTAAATATACTCAACTCCGACAAACTCCAAAATTACCTGAACCCTACCATCATCACTCTTATCCCAAAAATCAAAAACCCTATTTCCCTCAAAGATTATCGTCCTATTAACCTATGCAACGTGCATTACAAAATTGCTGCCAGAGCCATAACCAATAGATTCAGAACTGTCCTAGCCAAGATCATTGCCCCAATCAGAGTGCCTTTTTGCCAGGAAGGCTCATCACTGATAATATCCTTATTGGCTATGAATGCATGCACTGGTTAAGGAACAACAAAAGCAAACAAGGGTATGCTGCTTTGAAACTCGATATGAGCAAAGCTTATGATCGAGTAGAATGGAGTTATCTTAGAGCCATCATGTTAAAGTTAGGGTTCGACTCAAAATGGACGGATCTGATCATGAAGTGTGTCACCTCTGTAACATACTTAATCAACGTGAACGGTAGCTTGTCAAAGACTATAACCCCAACAAGAGGCCTTCGACAGGGGGATCCACTCTCTCCCTATCTATTCGTTTTATGTTCACAAGGGCTATCTTCTGCTATAAACTCTTGTGCAGACAATGGAGTCTTTCGAGGTATCAAGATCGCCCGTGGGAGCCCGGTAATCTCCCACCTCTTCTTTGCCGACGACATTCTTATCTTCTTCAAAACAACAAAAGAGGATTGTGATGCTCTTAAAAAGTGCTTAATGGATTACGAAGCTGCCTCTGGCCAACTAGTCAACTTCGACAAATCAGCTATCACTTTCAGCTCCGGCACCAGTGCTGCGAATATTCAGTATATCAAGGAACATCTTAACCTGAGATTCTGTCAGGGACATGACCTGTATCTGGGCCTTCCAACCTTTTCTGTCAAAAACAAGAGATTATAGTTTGGTTATCTTAGGGACAGAGTCGCTAAAAGGCTGGACAACTGGAAACATAAGTTCTTCTCAGAGGGGGGACGAGAAGTCCTTATCAAATCAGTAATCTAGGCAATCCCGACTTATGCAATGTCCTGCTTCAGAATCCCCAGTACGATCTGTGGCGAAATGGAAGCGATGACAACAAGATTCTGGTGGGGAGCAAAGAGCGGGGATAAGAAAATTCATTGGAAGGATTGGAAGACCCTTATGTTGCCCAAAAACGAAGGCGGATTGGCCTTTAGAGACTTGGTGGCTTTTAACAAAGCCCTACTCGCAAAACAAGTCTGGCGGTTTATCACCAACCCCAATTCCTTAGTTCGCAAGCTCTTTAAAGCACGATATTTCAAGCATTGCGACATCATGGATGCGACCCTGGGCACCAACCCATCCTATATCTGGAGATCTATCTTCTGGAGCAGAGACATTATCAACAACGAGGCCCTCTGGAAGATTGGCAATGGGCATAATACTCATGCTAGAAGACATGCTTGGATTAGGGATCTGCACAATGGGAAAATCTCATCTTGCGTCACCTATGAGAGCAATGTTTGGGTGAATGAACTTATTCGTGAAGATGGAACGTGGGATACCCCAAAACTTAGTGACCTTTTTTTACCCCACGAAGTGGAGGCTACCAAAAGAACACCTATTTGTCAAGTTAGTGGGAAGGATGAGCGATACTGGAAGCTCGAGAACAGTGGCAACTTTTCGGTTACATCGGCCTATTGGAGTTCCTTGGGCAACCAATCTAATATCAATAAGAACAAAGCCGGTCTCTCCAGTTCCACTCAGCTAATTTGGACTACGATCTGGAACCTCCACATACCTCTTAAAGTGAAAATCTTCCTATGGAAAGCGGCTCATGACTCGATAGCTACGGAAGCCAACCTACGACTTCACCACGTGCCGTGTGAACCCAGGTGTGTTCTTTGTGGCTATCATTGGGCTAATACTAACCACAATATTTTTTTATGTCAGGTGGTCAAAGACGCTTGGAAGAGCACGGAATGGTGGAAAACAATAAAAGCCCTTAGAAGGCTGCCTAAGGAAAATTTGTTTCGAATGATTGCCGAAAAGCTGGACCGAGAACCCCTAGAAAGATTCGCAATGAAGATGTGGGGAGTCTGGAAAGAAAGATGCAACCTCACCCATGCGGGTAACTCCAATAAGCCTGATCGCACAAAAAACATCACAGCTACTTTGACAGATACATGCTTGGAGTCTTTCATTATGGCCAGAGAAAAATTGATTAACAAACAGGTGCCGCTCACCTCATTATTCACGCACAATAAGGAAAAAGACCCGTTACCGGCTTTCTCAATCTTTGTTGACGCAGCCTTCGACCAAAGCAAGATGCACTATGCTACTGGTTACGCTGTCTTTGATCCGGGAGGGAAACTGTACGCAGCAGGTTATCGCAAAATTAACCACCGGGGACAGTATTAGCGGCAGAAATCCACACAATCTTACATGGATGGACCTTTTGGAACAGTCATACAAGTGCTACTGCAAGAATCTACTCAGACAATATCAATGCTATCAACGCAATACGAACGGATAAACTCTATCTTGAAGTAGAAGAATACCTAGTGCATAAAGCGCGTAACCTCATCACAGACAACTCAGTGAAAGGAGTCTGGTACTGCCCGCGAGTCGACAACACTCTAGCGCACAATTTGGCTAAAGCCGCCTGCAACTCTCCCGACCCTCATGATTGGATCGGCGATGAGATCCCAAGACACCTGATGTCTACAGCTCTTATTCCTTAATTCTCATTCTTTAGAGCTCTCAAAAAAAAAACTTTACAACTTTTTGCATCTACTTTTTGGCCTACTCATTCCCCACTCCACATTCTCTCTCTATATCTCTCTCTATATATTTCCTTATCTCTCACAAAATCTATATATATATATATCTTTCTCTCTCAATATATATATCTCTTTGTTTTAAGCTTGGATTGGTTTAGTTTCTGTCGAACAGGCGTTTTGGATTAGGAGATTTCTGTATTTGTTGTAATCTCTGTGGCACTGAGCATGCCTTATACTCATGCCTTCTGATTTATAAAAGTTTCTAATTGTCTGTTCCAAAAAAAAGTTATATAGTTGACTTTTATATAGTCAATTTTTTTATGATTTATATAATAGTCTTTTTTTCTCAATAAAGTGTTAGGAACTTTTTTCCCTAATTGTCCCGAGGAACATATCAAGTGGTTTCCATTCAAATGAAAACAAAGAAAATTATAATATAATTTTGGCTAATTACTGTAAGGTTTTTATGTCTTCAAATCAGACGAATGGCAAATTCATAGTGGTCCATGTTTTTTCTAATTTTTATTTCATGTATGTCAATTTTATATCAGCATAATTTGGTCACACGATCTGGAATATTAATTTTAAATTAGATTGCAGTACTGCTTTTGTAAGCATTAAAATCTTGAATCAGTACATGCATCACTTTTTTACTTTAATGTACACTTGAACAATATAATGTACATTCGCTCACAAAAAATATATACTTGAACATTTATTTCTAACCGTGTAAAATTCTATTTAAATGTGCACAACTTGTTTCATGTAGGATTTGTGTATATTGTTGACCCCACTCATCATTGTTCATCGTTGTTGTTGGCCCCACAACATAAATTTTTCTCTTTATTTTTAAATTTCATAGTCCACTTGAACAGTAAAATATAATTATTTGTCATTATTATAGGATCCACCCCTAGTCACTTGTCATTTCAACTAATCAAACCTCTCTATACCCTTTCCAAACTTGAATAGACAACCAACATCTATTTCCCCTAATTATTACTCCATTCGTCCCAACATTATTTAAACACTTGCCTTATTTGGACGTCCCAACATTATTGAACATTCCCAAAATGGAAACAAACATAATATTATTACACTCACAACATCCTTATTTTATTTCACTAAACCCCACTAAAACCCACTTTACTTGGTTTGCGTGTCATTTGCAGTGTTTAAGTCATCTTGGGATGGGGGGAGTATTATTTAACTTTACTTTATTATTTAATCTTTTTATATTTTTCAATCTCATGACAAACTACTACTCTAACAAAATAGAACTACCGGCCCAACAAACTGCCCAACACAAAAAATATGTTAAAATATTTTTTACTTATCATTAATTTTTCTTCCTCCATTTTTAATTTGTAACTTAGTCTAAAAAAAAATTCAGAATTTGAAATTTATAAAAACTGTTATTATATTAGTTTTTGCAAATTCGTACTATATCTTCTCACAATAAATGTTCGTTCAAAAAAAAAGTACCATCGAACAATAAATGTATACTCGAGCGATAAAATTTACACTCCATAAAAATATGTACACTCGATTGATAAAAATGAACACTAGCTAATAAATGTACACTCGAAGAATAAAATGTACACTCGCTCTATAAATGTATATTCGCTCAATATAAATGTGTCACATAAGCATTTCCTACTTTTATTTTTAAAAGAAAAAAATAAAGGTAAGTCCATATTTATTTTTTTTTATTTTTTATGCATTCCCTAACAAAATGTACACTAAGTCAATAAATTGGTTAAATTATTAGCTCAATAGATTCAAATCAGAGTTCTCATTTGTATAAATCCAAATCCAAAAAATGACTAGGTCTTGTATGCGGCATAAGATTGCAAATATTCATAGTGCATTTTAGAAGCGATGCAACTTGTTATCTTTGAAAAAAGTCGACTTATTTACCGAAAAAGTGCAAATCATTAATATAAGAATATAGTTGCATGTTTCTGTTTGAAATAGTTGCACGTTTCTATTTTGTATAGTTGTTCGCTTTTAAAATGCACTATGAATGCACGGTGCACCCTAATGCACATGAGACCCACTCAAATCCAATTGCACAAATTTGAATTGGTACATGGGATGCACAGGAGAGTGACTCATTTTCTAAACGTGGAACTTATTTTATTAAAATATTCAACTTGATTACTTATTTTATTGAAATACTCAACTTGATTACGTTGAAACATCAAACTTGTTCAGTATATAAGAAGTTGAACATCTCAGTAAATTAAATTCCACGTTTTAAAAATATATTTAAATTGCACGGTGTACTATATATTACTAAAAAAACTAATACTCCCCGTCCCCCTAGTTTATGTAACTCTTTTTATTTTTTTGTCCTATAGTTTATGTAACATTTCCTAAAATGAAAATATCCACTTTAACTCACACCCTTCAAACACCTACTTATTTACCATATGTCACTCTCTCATACTCTCAACACTTTATCACCTTTAATAAATATTATTCTACTTTTTAATAAAATTTATTTTCCTTTCTACCTCAACACTTTATCACTTTATCACAAAATCTTCATAAACAATAAGGGTATGTTTGTTTTGAACTTGAGGTGGATTGGGCAAATCCGGATGGGGGAAAAAGGTGGATGGGGAAAATCTTGTGAATAATAATTCATTGTTTGTTTTGGGTTGGATGTAGTAGAGATGAATGAAGTTTTATGTCAAATCAATATTTTTTAATTATGATGATGTATTATTTTATTATTGTTAGTTAGTATGAAAGAAAAATGTAAGAAAAGTAAGAGAGATAATGAATTGTTGTAAGAAAAGTATGAGAGAGAATGAGTTGGTGTAAGAAAAATAGTGATGTAATAGTTTTAGGGTATATGTATAATATGTGTGGATGTGTATTTTGATGGAGGATGAGATGTAAAAATCCGAAAAATGAACGGGACGGGGGGAGGCCCATCCCCCATCCGGACCTCCCCGATTGAAAACAAACGTCACCTAAGAGTTACATAAACTATGGGAGCGAATTTAGTACTATTATTAAAAAAAAATACATTTGAATTGAAAAATAATGAGATATAAAATTATTTTCCTAAAAGAAAACAAAATACTCGAGAATACTGGTCGCCGCCAAAACCCGTCAGAGTGAGTCACATTCAATTCATGTTCATCCCAATTCCTATCAACATACGCACCATTCTTCAGCCAAAATTAAATGCTATACATACATCTGTGCGTGTTTCTAAATCCTCATGCATTTTCGCTCTTCATCCTCCTCCATTCTCAGAGCTTCCATTTTCCGCCTAATTGCCTCAACACTCACCTTCACTCACCCATACCGTTTCCTCGCCCTCTCAATTTCTCCCACCGCCGTCCGCCGATCGAAACACTGTTCTGCTCTGCGGTGGAGCCACGGTGGTGATTGGCGATCGCCGCTCAGTCTTAGGGCTCAGATCAGAACAGCTTCCCCTGTTTTACAACGGAAGATAGCTACCATGGGTATGATATCATGAGCTTTGGTATTTGTGATTTTATCGTGGATTTTGTTTTTTTGGATTAGTCGAATATGTTCTCTTTCCTGCTTTTTTTTTTATCAAATAGGAGTAGTATCTAATAGTAAGTGTTTTGATTAAGAATAAAATGTCACTTTCTAAGTTTTTTAATGACTTTTGCATTATTATTTAATCTCTGCCTTCAATTCATTCAAGAAAAATACATAACCCATGATGAATAAAGATAGTGAACCAGAGAGTGGTGGTACAAGAAAGAAAATGAAAAAAAAAATTAGAAAGCCGTGTCTCTCAGTACACAAAATGTAATATTATTATTTGATTAAATTATTAATTTTAATATTTTCTACTTTCTTACATATTTTCCATTGAATAAATATTTTATACTAACATATGTCCACCAACAATGATTTTTCACTGCTTACCTTATACTTCGCCTCCCTCTATTAATTAAGGATCCAATTTTTTCGTAATTAGTTAAGGGGTAGAAATAAAAGAAAATAAGAAAGAGGGTAAATAGTTCTTAAAATTGTCTTCCCCTAGTTTAGATTCTTCGACTTGCTTGATGTCAAAATTAAGAGTGATGTCATGCAATTGAATTCAATTTTAATTTGGGTGAATCATTAACTCTAAACTTTACACCCTAAATACTAAATTGTGAACCCTAAATCATGAACCACTCGGACAGGGTTTGATCCCGGTTCTCTCACACACTTTGCACCAATTTTAAATTGGTGCAAAGGGTGTTAAAGAGAATTCCGTCTCATCTAAAAGCTCGAGTTTTTAGATGAGACGGAATTTTCTCATGGTATCAGAGCCCAGGTTGTGGGTTCGATTCCCGTGGAAGCACTTCACCCATTTAAATTGTTCACTCTGTTGGGCCTCCTCTCCAGAGAGTAGAGATAATGATTCGGCCCACGAGTGAGGGGGAGTGTTGAGAGAAATTAAATAAATAAATTATTCCCGACCCTCTCTACAAACTCGAGCTTTTAGATGAGACGGAATTCTCTCAGGGTGCACACAAGAATTTGCCCAAAAAAATTAATACGGCAATTATGATTTTAAAACAAAAGCATATTAATTGTGATTTTGTTTTGGTGAAAATTAGTTCGAATAGAGGAAGAATGGTTGATGATTCTAATCTACTTGTTGAAGTAGGAATCTTTTACTCTACTTGGTGAAATATTGAGCTTCATGTCTCACTCTCTCATTTTCATCTTCCGGGTTGAGATTTTCTAAATACTAAATTCTATATTGAACTTTATTATGTAACATTTCTTATTGATCATTCTTTAAGGAACTTTTTATCTTTTTTTGTTGAATATGACATGAGGCAAACTTGTATGAGACGGTGTCACTGTGAGACGGAGTACAATGAGTTTTTATAGTCTAGGTTGTACCCCGTCTCATGCATGAGACCGTCTCATATGAGTTTTTGTCATATGACATACGAATTATACATTCTGCACCCTAGATTCATATCATGCATTGGAATAAATATTACTTCTCTTAGCATCTTTTATAAGATGAATAGACTTGTCTATCCATTAGAAAAAACAGCTACAATTTTCTTGTGTTGCTGTATAACATACTAATGAGGTTGACCAATCATTGCAGCTTCAGAACATCCTTTCGAGGGGATTTTATCCGGTCTTCCCAAGCCCGGAGGAGGTGAATTTGGGAAATTTTATAGCCTTCCTGCCCTGAATGATCCTAGAATTGGTAAGAGTTATAATATATATACCATTCAATCACCAACATTTTTCTTCCGATTTTTCATGCACCATGCGTATCTGAATCTTCTGAATAATCTAATTCTTGATTGATGTTTTCTAACTTAAACTCTTGTTGCAGACAAACTTCCATATTCGATCAGGATACTTTTGGAATCAGCTATACGAAATTGTGACAACTTCCAAGTCACCAAGGAGGATGTGGAAAAGATCATTGATTGGGAAAATTCTGCTCCTAAGCAAGTTGAGATTTCCTTTAAGCCGGCTCGAGTTCTGTTACAGGTTTGGTGTTGTGAATAAGGCTCTTGCATTATCCTCCTGCACATATTTATGTTCCTTTACTTCTGTTGTTTCTGTTTTATAGGATTTTACAGGAGTTCCAGCTGTGTTGACCTTGCTTCAATGCGGGAGGCAATCAAGGATCTCAGTTGTAATCCGGACAAGATTAACCCTTTGGTATGCATCATTTCTCTTTCCAATAATCATATTGCAGCTTGCTGGAAGTCAGCAACCATTTTATCTTTAAGTATGTTTCCTGTGAACTAGGTTTAAGTGAACTCTCTTCTTCAAAGTAATACTGTTTAGTATACGAAGTATCTCTTTAAAAAAAAATGCTTGATTTTATATGTTAATTATCTCAAAAATCGTTAAACCCGTATGTTAAATAGTATTACTTATTATACTAAACAGTATTACCGAGCTCACCATAAAAACTTCCGTGAACCAAGTTCATAGAGGTTTTTGTCTTTAACTTGTGATATAGTTAATTGCTGTTTTTTTCTTGATTGTCTATTATAAATGAAGAATTTTATTAATATGCAGTTATGATGAAATTGCAGTTCTTGCATAATTGCTTAACTTTTTTTTAAAAAAGATTATTGCTGGCATAACCTTATAGAATTTCGCTTGCTTAGTTCTAAATGATGTATTTTACAGGTTCCTGTAGACCTTGTCATCGACCACTCTGTTCAGGTTGATGTAGCCAGATCAGAAAATGCTGTCCAGGCCAACATGGAGTTCGAATTCAAGAGAAACAAGGAGAGGTTTGCTTTTCTTAAATGGGGATCCACAGCATTCCGCAATATGCTTGTTGTTCCCCCTGGTTCTGGTATTGTCCATCAGGTATAATATAACTTTTTCTTCTTATATTTATAATTGTCTATTATTGGTTGGTACTGCCGAGTTTCCAGACAATTTTTGATACATATGTCAAGAATTTTTTGCAAGTGATGAAATGTTTTAAATGCTTCAGGTGAATCTGGAATATCTTGGGCGGGTCGTTTTCAACAACGACGGGATTTTGTATCCAGATAGTGTTGTTGGAACTGACTCCCATACTACCATGATTGATGGATTGGGTGTGGCTGGATGGGGCGTCGGAGGAATTGAAGCAGAGGCTGTCATGCTTGGCCAGGTAACTTATCTTATCTATATTTATCATTTACTCTTTTTAGGATTCTTTTTATAAGAGAAATTATTTTTATTATAATATTTTTCTCCTACTGAACTTTGGCAGCCAATGAGCATGGTTCTGCCTGGTGTTGTTGGGTTTAAGTTGTCTGGAAAATTACACAATGGAGTTACTGCGACTGATTTGGTTTTAACTGTGACCCAAATTTTGAGAAAGCATGTCGTAGTTGGAAAGTTCGTTGAGTTTTACGGTAACTCTCTTCTCTGGGATGCTTGAAGAGTTATATTTGCTTCCCTTTGTTGCCTTTATATTTTTTTTAATGCACATAGGTGAAGGCATGGGTCAGCTATCCTTAGCTGATAGAGCAACTATTGCTAATATGTCTCCTGAGTATGGAGCAACCATGGGATTCTTCCCTGTGGATCATGTTACTTTGCAATACCTGAAATTGACTGGAAGAAGTGATGAGACAGTTAGTTGCACATTCTTTTGTATTATTTTTGAGACATTAGGTTTTTTTTTAAAGTCTTGTAAGTATGCCTTTGTTTGGCAGGACATTGCGTTTTCCCGAATTGAATTTTGTCCTGTTAACTTTCAACATTTAACATTTTAGTCCTTTGACCCACAGCCGGTTTTCAGCTGGCGTGACATTTTTTTTTAATTTTTTAAAATTTTGACCTGTTAAAATTGATTACTAACCCATTGTTGCCGGTCAAATGACTTAAAAGTTGAATTTTGGAAGATATTAAGGCAAAATTCAATTTGGGAGCGTGGAGTGTCCTGAAAGCAAAATGGGCAAACTTACAGGACTTCAAAAAAAACATTTTCCTATTTGATGTTGGGGATGTACCGATATGTTCTGATTCTGATGTGACATTTCTTGCTTACTTGGCTAGGTGGCAATGATTGAGGCTTATTTACGTGCAAACAATATGTTTGTGGACTACAATGAGGTAAATTTGTTTCAAGTTATCATCTTTTGCTTTCCATTCTATGAAGTTAAATTAAATGACATGAATATGAGCTTATTGGAGGGTATCTGTGGTACAGCCTCAACAAGAGAGAGTGTACTCATCTTATCTAGAGTTAGATCTTGATGATGTTGAACCCTGTGTATCAGGACCTAAAAGGTATTCTTCTTGAAATGTCTCTATATTTACTTCAAATAAAATCTTTTTTCCATCTAAATCAATTCATTCTTGCTCTGTGTCATTAGGCCACATGACCGTGTTCCTTTAAAAGATATGAAGGTCGATTGGCATTCTTGTCTGAACAATAAAGCAGGGTTCAAGGTAACGTGTGTATTTTCATGGAATTTGATTTAACAAATGCATAGATTTGCAAGTTTTCAAAATATATATATATTTTATAATGTGCGTCTTCTTTGATAATCGTCTAATTATTTTCCAATCAAAAGAAAATTGTAAATTCTTGCTTTATTCATCATGCAGGGGTTTGGTGTACCAAAGGAAGAGCAGGAAAAAGTTGTGAAGTTTTCGTTCCATGGACAGCCTGCAGAACTTAAGCAGGGAAGTGTCGTTATAGCAGCTATTACAAGTTGCACAAACACGTCGAACCCAAGTGTGATGCTTGGAGCTGGTCTCGTTGCAAAGAAGGCCTGTGAACTTGTTTTAGAGGTCAGTATTGTCTTTTCAGCTCTAGTGTTATAATCTTCACTTTGATCTGCAGTCTGTTTATGATATCCGTTGGACTTTGGACAGGTGAAACCATGGGTAAAAACTAGTCTTGCCCCAGGTTCTGGAGTTGTAACCAAATATTTGCTCCAGAGGTGAGCTTTTGAATCTCAAGTCATATATACATTATATAATCCTTTTATATTTATCTTCTCCTAAGTAATGTTATTGTGTTAGACATTGAATTTGTTTCTCATCTATTGTAGTGGCCTTCAAAAGTACTTGAACCAGCAAGGTTTTCATATTGTTGGCTATGGTTGCACAACTTGTATTGGAAATTCCGGAGATCTGGATGAATCAGTTGCTTCAGTTATTGTCGATAATGGTAGATCTCTTACTTTTCTTTGATGCATTTCAATACGTTAAGAAAAAGATGCCTCCCAGAAAACTCTGACCCTCTGACCCCTTCTCAGATTATGTATCCTGAGAATTGTCATCTTATTCGTCTATCTGACCAGCTATCAACTAATTTTTGTTTGATTAAAGATTGATGATTCTTTCTAGTGTGTGGAATTTTGAAATAGTATTGCTGGACTAAGTTTCTGCATTCTAAAAAATGGAAATGTTTTTCTTTCCCTCATTCCCGGGGCATTTAATGGATAAAACAATTCGAAAAGTAAAATTTTGTTACCTTATAATGCATATATCTGGTATATGACAAGATATATGTGACTCACTTTCTGGAAAATACTCCCAAAATAATAATAGAAGCCATTGCTTCTGAAAGAGTTATATGACGACGGGGGCCTAAGATATGCTTTGAATAACGGTAATTTCATCAAGGAAAAGACCAGTTGATAAACTTGTATTCAGAATTTGAGAAACCTTGGATCACTCCTGTAGGATAATCGCTTATATATAATCTTATTGATTCATTGCTATGTATTTGTGAACTACTGGTGTTTTATTTGTAGACCTCAATGCTGCTGCTGTGCTTTCTGGAAATCGCAACTTTGAAGGCCGTGTTCATCCTCTGACTAGAGCAAACTACCTAGCTTCACCTCCATTGGTTGTGGCATATGCACTTGCTGGCACGGTATGCCTCGGACTATAAAACTAGAAAGAAGTTAAATAATTTACCTTAACTCAGTCTGTGGTCACAATTGAAATCTAATGTGCAGAGTTATAAATATTAGTTTGGATCGTTGTTCCCGTCATTGTAAATTATCTGCTGCATGTACGCGGATCTGCTCTTAATTTTTAAATTATTCATTATAAGAAGGTTTATGTGTTTTTCTTAAAATGAGTGGAAGATGATCTAGAGGGCTATATATGTTGACTTAGCAAAAGACAAAGTCAATGTAAACCAGTTAGCAAAAAAGAAATTTTCTCAATGACCAACATTTTACCATCATATTTTTGTAATTGTTATTGTATATTTTCTCATCATATCAAATACAGTTATGACTTGCGATATCCAAGCTCTTATTTAGCTTTCAACTCCCTGTGCTTCATTATTTTCCAGGTTGAATTGACTTCGAGAAAGAACCAATTGGAACCGGAAAAAATGGAAAAGATGTTTATGTCAGGGATATCTGGCCTACAAGCGAAGAAATAGCAGAGGTAAATTGATTTTCATAACCATAGTTTTTTTCACATATTGCACAAAAAATATTTCTTAATAAAATGCTTCTCCAGGTTGTTCAATCTAGTGTACTTCCTGAAATGTTCAAGAACACATATGAAGCCATCACAAAGGGCAACGAGTTCTGGAACCAGTTATCAGCAACCCCGTCAAGTCTTTACGCATGGGACACCGACTCAACCTACATCCACAAGCCACCTTATTTCAACAGCATGACCATGGACCCACCTGGGCCCCGCGGAGTAAAAGACGCTTATTGCTTGCTCATGTTCGGTGACAGTATCACTACCGATCATATTTCTCCTGCTGGAAGTATCCACAAGGACAGCCCCGCTGCAAAGTACTTGATGGAGAGGGGAGTCGACCGGAAGGATTTCAATTCTTATGGCAGCCATCGTGGCAATGATGAAGTGATGGCTAGGGGTACTTTTGCCAATATTAGAATAGTGAACAAGCTGTTGAACGGAGAAGTTGGCCCCAAGACTGTTCACATTCCGACGGGGGAGAAGCTTTATGTCTATGATGCTGCAATGGTAGGCTTTGATGATTCAGCTTGATTTCATTCCTTCTTGAACGTATTTCAGTAATGGCCTTGAGTATGTTGTTTTTTCAGAGATACAAGTCAGCTGGGCAGGATACGATTGTTTTGGCTGGCGCGGAGTATGGAAGTGGTAGTTCTCGCGATTGGGCTGCCAAGGGACCCATGCTGCAGGTGAGTGTTAGATGGTTAATCCTAGCTGTTGTGATTTTCAGGTAACATTTTTTTTTCCTGTAAGTTTATCCATTTTTGCTTTCGGGACATTTTCTGAATTAAATTTCGTCGTGTTAATTTTCAAAATTTAACCTTTTGTTCTTTGACCAGCTACCGTGGGTTACCAGCTGGTATATGCTGGTTTGACATTTTTTTAAATAATTTTGTCCGGAAAATACTTCTATCCACCAGTTGCATAGTGCAATTCAAGTGTATTTTAAATGGTATTAGTTGTTTATTAAAAGGTATTAGTTTGTCAGCATTAGTTTTTTCATCGAACAATAATAATATTAGTTGATGCACCACCCTAGTTTTACTCATTTTGTCTTGTTAACTTTCATAACCAGTTACTAAAAAATGGAGTGTCGTGGAAGCAAAAATGGACAAACTTACCGGACTTTGAAAAAAGAACCTTTTCCCTGATTTCCACTATATATATATTCTCATGATTAACTTAATGGCAAAATAGGGTGTGAAAGCAGTGATAGCCAAGAGTTTTGAGAGGATTCACCGCAGTAACTTGGTTGGGATGGGTATTATACCACTTTGCTTCAAGGCCGGTGAAGACACGGAGACTCTCGGTTTGACAGGGCACGAGCGCTACACTATACATCTTCCTTCAAAAGTAAGCGACATAAGGCCCGGTCAAGATGTCACTGTCTCAACTGATGCTGGAAAATCCTTTACATGCACTTTGCGGTTCGACACTGAGGTATGTAATGTACCTTAAGCCCCTTGTCTGTTCTTCATTTTTTTCTTTCGGTAATTTTTGAGCTGCTCCATTAAACGAAAGTAGAGTTAATTACTTAGACTTGGTTAGATGACTAATGAAACAAATAAAGATCATATAGGAGAGAAGATACAAAAAAGGAAGTTAAAATTGTGTGGCTTTCATTTCATTTAATTGTTTGTGCAGGTTGAGCTAGCATACTTTGATCATGGAGGAATCCTGCAATATGTCGTTAGGAATTTAGCCAAACAGTCCTGAAGTAAGAAGCTGCTTTTTCACAATTTCATGATCTTGCGTGATAAAAATCTTGGTATAAGACTATGTTCGATCACACATCCAGTGTCGTATTAATAAGTCTTCTCGGTGTACATTAGAGTGAACTTTATCATGTTGTGGATTTTGTTACATTTTTATAAAATAAAGCATGAGATTAAATTAATTTATTAGTAGAAGATTGTGTGATCTAAACAAATGCAAGAAATTACCTAGTTTAGGAGTCTATTTGCGATTTTGCCAAGCATTCCGTTCTTGTCATTTATCATGATCATTCAAATTTAATGAATCTGAACTTGAGTTTGTATCTAAATCTATCGAGAGATTTTCATTGAGAAACATTTGTAAAATAAAATAGGTAAGATAAATGGGTAATTATATTTAAGAGGAAGCTAAAGAGTTAAAAAGAAAAAGAAAAGAATTTTGGTGTAAGTATGATGGAGTGATGTAATTTGTTCTCTGGGTTGATTTTGACTTGGGATATGCATGTGAGGAAATGTAGCTTTAATAATAGAGGGATACAACTTATTATGTGGTTTGGTAATGAAGTGAAATAACTTGTCGTGTGGTTGATTTTCATTTGGGATATGGATGAATACAATTTATCATGTTGTCTATATGAAAAGTAAATTTAATATTAAAGATACATGAAAATTACTAATAGAAAAATTACAACGAATTGATTTTATAATTAAAATAATTAATTGAGATTACATGAAATTAAACAAAATCATACAAATTAAAAAAACTCAAAACCAAAAAAATGAACAAAGTGAAGTATATGAAAATAAATGACATTGATTATTTGAACAATGTCAATAGATGATCTTTCATCTCTTCTTCCACCAGTGATAAGTGTGATCTTTCGCTATCAATTGGGATAAAAGAGAGTTGCAGTTCAATATTGATCTCTATTTATATCAATATTTAATTAGCTTGATTAATTTAATTATAAATAATATGTGCATATTTTCGCTACTTTCTTATTCTAAATTAATTCCTCTCATTTAAATTAGATGTTATTTCAGTCTTCTACATTCTACATTATTTACTTAATATATGTCGGTTTGATATTCCCTCTATCTCATATATGTTCCTAATAATTAATATCTCATATATGTTCCTAATAATTAATTTTCACGGTCATTTAAAATTTCAATTTTCTCTTCATTATTTACATAATACATGTCGTTTTGATATTTCATCCTATTTAAAATCTCACAGATGATACTAAAATAAAATATATAGTACTATATTATAATTACA
Organism: Stenogyne calaminthoides; assembly: GCA_037126765.1. Taxonomy (NCBI): domain Eukaryota; kingdom Viridiplantae; phylum Streptophyta; class Magnoliopsida; order Lamiales; family Lamiaceae; genus Stenogyne; species Stenogyne calaminthoides. Next base: position 11,680,983 of record JBBCBC010000030.1, on the reverse strand, counting down.
CTTAATTTATCGAATCTAATTTTTTTAAAAGGATTCTTTAAATTGAAGGTACACTTTAAGAAAAATATATATTAATTGTATTTTATAAAGAAAAATTAAAAGCAAAAAATTTTGAAGCAAGAAGAAAGATAAATGGGTTGGGCTGGGTTGAAAAAAAAAAAACAAAAAAGGGCCGGTTAAAAAATCCTGAATCTTCTCTCTCTTCCTTAATTTTCCAGTTTCTTCAATCGGCTGCCGTCTCCGCCGCCCGCCGCCTCCCATCCACCACCTGACCACCTCTGTTCCCTCTATCCGATTTCACGCCACACGCTCTCTTTCTCCCTCAGATCTCTGGTAAAGTTACGCTCTCCTCGATTATCCTTCTGTTAATTCCTTGTAATCGTGAACTTTTCATATAAATTAAAGTTGCGATCGTCTTTTATCTCTTCAATATTGTTATTGTGTTTGTTGTTGAGTACTTGGGCCATTACACTCCTTTTTTTTTTTGACGCCAGAATCAAAATTTGTTAATTTCAACTGTTTTTTGCCAATATATATATGTGATGATTTTCGATATATTTTTTACCCGGCGTTCCATATTTTTTATCTCGAAAAAAAATATATAAAAGTGACGGCAGATTTCGGTGGCTGGCGGCAGTGTGGTTAAATTAGGGATTGAAAATATATTCTTAATATAAACGATAAGGGTATCATGGGATTTCATGATATTTTGTATCTTCTAATATGGTGGGGGTGTTAATAACATAAAATTCACTTGCACAGTATTAGCTCAGATATATACAACATAAAAAACAGAATTCAGGCAATTCTAGAGAAAAGAAATCACTTCATTTTGGGGATGCAAGTGTACCCCTTTGTTCTATGGTGGATCCGTACTCCTACTAATTACTTAATTTTTATGATCATTTACAAATGTGTTGTATAAATAATTTTTTTCTTTTTCAATTAATAATACTCCCTCCGTCCTAAAAAATTTACCCAAACTTTATGGCACACATATTAAGAATAAGGTGTAATGAGTGGAGTGTTGAGGGGTAATGTTGTAAGTTTATATATACTCCCTCCGTACCGGTGTAATTGTCACATTTCTTTTTATTGTTTTGTTTAAGGAATAATAATAAAATAATAAAAATGAAGGGTAGTTTTGGGTATTGGAGAGGAAAAAGGTATGTGGAGTAATGGGTGGAATAGTGAGTGATATTTTTTGTAATATTATATGAAAAGTGAGGATAAAAATTATGGGTAGTGGAGTTACTTTTTCCTTTTATGGAATGAGAAAGTTATAGTGGGACCTCCATAAAAGGAAAGCGAGACAATTATAGTGGGACGGAGGGAGTATAAAGTAAATGAATTAAATGGATTGAGTGTGTATATGGGTCCCAAAAGTAATGGTATTTGGTGTAAATATGCTAATATTGTGAGGATGAAGTTTAGTAAGGAGTTTTCTTTTTTGGGTGTGCAAATTTTTGTGGGACGTCCAAGAAAGGAAATTGGGCAAATTTTTCTGGGACAGAGGGAGTAATTATTATTAAAAATATTTAATTATCATAAATTAAGATTAATATTGGTATAACAAAAATATTCATAATTTATCTTAAAAAATAAAATGACATCTATAAAGAACAGGAGCAATTGCAAATTATGGAGTATTTATTTAATAAAATATAATATATAAATTTTTTAAGATAAAATATTATACCATAGACATCTCTTCACAGAAATTCAAAGATTTGAAATAAAGTCACTATATGAATTGGGGTGTGTGTGTGTGGGGCGTTGATTCACTTTTATTAGTAGATAAGAGATATAAAGGCAAAGTAGAGTTTCCATACATTTTCTTATGTTATTGATTATGAAAGACTTGCCATTTTCAATTATTTCTCCATTTGTATGGTCCCTAATTTCTTGATTCTGTGTCCATCATCAGTTGTAAGCAGAGAAATCCTAGTTGAGAGGTTACAGCACTTAAGGGAAAAGTGAAGTGAAAGAATCCCAGCTTTTTCCTGCACTTTATCTCGGCTAGAATAGGCGAAAAGGAATGGGTCTTCTCAGCATAATCCGTAAAATTAAGCGCAAAGAAAAGGAGATGCGCATTCTCATGGTGTAATGAAGCTTTGATCTATTTTCATTTTTATTTCTTCCATTTATTTTCTTGTGTAGCCTTTATCATTTAATTGCAGTAGTTCATGTACTTATCTTGATTTTCTGGTAGTGGTCTCGACAATTCAGGAAAGACAACAATAGTGATGAAGATCAATGGTGAAGACACCAGTGTTATCAGCCCAACACTTGGATTCAACATTAAAACCATGGCATATGATAAGTATGCTTTGTTTCCTTTGGTTTTCCTTTTCCCTTTTAAAAATAATTATGGTGAAGTAATGTGATTAGTGGCATTCTTGTAGATACACTTTGAACATATGGGATGTTGGAGGGCAGAAAACCATAAGGTCGTATTGGAGGAACTATTTCGAGCAAACCGATGGTTTAGTTTGGGTGGTGGATAGTTCAGATCTCAGGAGGTTGGATGATTGCAGATATGAATTGGAAAATCTTCTCAAAGAAGAGGTGATTTCTCTCTATTTCATATTACTCTAATGTTTGTACAAAGTCTCTTTTTCGAAGTGAGATGCCAAATCTTCTGATGCGGTTATTACATCTGAATTTGGTGTTTTAGTAAGAAAATATTAACTTCTTTTGAAGGTTACTTTAGCCAATGAGTGCTACTATTAGAAATTTAGTGTGGCTAATTCTCATCACGTTTCATATTCAAATTAATATTGAAATCATAAATTCTTTATCGATTGATAGTAACTAGGTAGTCCTTTTGTTATCTATGTTATATGATCGCATCTTTCTTTCTCGAATGAACCCAAAAACTTGTATATCTTAGTACACCTTAATGTTTTACATATAGTAAGATGATGGCCACACCATACTTTGTACAAGTTTAAATAGAATTGGTTCTATAAACATGTGCTATTATTGTGTGCTGATTAAAATTAAATATCTTTTTATCATATTGAAGTGTTAATAATGACATTTATAGAGTAAAGCTAGGAAAGATCGTAGTTTGGTCGTATCTATGTTTCCTTTTCATTATTGAAAGTTTTATGGTCTGCTCATTAATCAACTTACATCTTTACTAAATGTTTCCAAATCTAATGTTTCTGCATATTTTTCTTCTCTGGAGCTCATTTATGTTGCCATCATGTGGTGCGAGGATTTGATAAATAAATAGATTTTTCTGTATAAATGTTGGCAATATATGGGGAAAATGTATACGGTTCTGTTTGCCCGATCAAGATTTGACTTATGTAATAAAAGTCTATAATGGGATTACATTCTTATTACCTAGTGATAAAAACTGAATATGCAAGTTCATTTCTCTTTATTGTATGGTACTAAAGGTTTTTGTTTATTAAGATGTAAGCTTGTTTCAGAACAAAGTTTATACTTTCTCCATTTCAATTTCTACAATAGTTAAATCTTTAATTGAGGTTTTGCTTTTCATCACAGAGACTATCAGGATCGTCATTGTTGATTTTTGCAAATAAACAGGACATACAAGGTTCACTATCACCCGATGAGATAGCTAAGGTAAGGGATCTTTGGCAATCTGACTTCTACTCCATTTTAATTAAGAATTCACTATTTTGCATTGTGTAAATATTTTTTGCCAATTAGTGGATATTTAATGGTTATTATTTTGGAAAGGATATTTTCTTTTGCAACGTACTCTCTCCAGCAACAGATGTACATGAATGAAATTACATGATTGGTTTACTTTCTTAAGCACAAGTATACCCCTTATGTCAGATTTTTCTTTACATGTTCTCTTTCACAAATTATGGCCATATGTCCTTCTGTACAAGTTAAATTACTCATCCCATTGGCTTGGAGTTGAGTTAAAATGTCTTTTTTTAGTCTCATAAGTTGTCTATGTCCAATTTTGGTCCAAAAAAAATTATTAACTTTTTTTAATTTAGTCTCAATATTTAAAAAATTGTCCAGTTTTGGCCCCAAAATAGCCAGAAAATAGAAGACGGTGTCGTTTTATGTTAAATGTCCACTAACTTGTCTACTGCGCAGTCTTGGCACCAGATTAAATTCTCACGTGACATTCGTGAGACATGAAACGACACCATTTTCAAATTTCCGGCAATTTTGGGGCCAAAAATTGGACAAATTGTTTAATATTTGGACTAAATCAAAAAGATTATTTTTGTGGGACCAACACTGGACAATAGATAAGTTACGAGACCGAAAAACTTTTTCTTGTTTGGAGTTGGTTATAAATGGTTGTTTGCGCAACCATTGTACTATAGAGGGGTCAGTCTCTGGGTTAGGATTTTCATCGAACAAATACCCGTGTTCCTTTGTTCAAGGGGCTGCTTGGTGTTTGACTATACATTATGTTAGAAATGGAAATACAAAGAATGTGTAAACCCCCTCTTTGTGATATATTGTGTCAACATTGGGTTGATTTGGAAATGAAAATATGTTTGACATGTTCAGATTTTCAAGTGTTTTTTGTTTCTAGATTTGATCTCGTTTAAGATTTTACACGTGGTTGATGCAGGTGCTTAACTTGGAAGCGATGGATAATAGCAGACATTGGGAAATTGTGGGATGTAGCGCGTATACTGGGGACGGATTGCTCCAAGGTTTCGATTGGTTGGTTCAAGACATCGCTTCAAGAATTTACATGCTCGACTAGCTAGCTACGTTGTGTTCCTGAATCTTGCTATTTTTGTCTCCATTTTCATTCATTTCCCCTCAATTGTTGTAGGTAAGTTCCAATATAATCCCTCTTTTAAGTATTGATGCGCAGGTTGTTTGTCGAATGAATTGAAAACTTGGCTTCATAATGGGATCGTGTTTTATAATGATTTTATCGTATGATTTAGAGAGAAATGTTGAAGAAATATAAAGGAATTGAGAGAGGAGAGAGAGGGAATTGTGTATTAGGTTACCCCAACTCCAACTTTTTAATAAATAAATCAACTCTTTTACTGAACAAATTAATGTAATCAAGATGAGAAAGAACTGAACTCAGAACTCTAGACCTTTTCTTTTCTTTAGCACAAACTCTCTTATGAAATTTGTTCATAATATAAAATTTATATTATTATATTTATAAATTGATATTATTATTTTTATAAACTAATATCTGTATTATTTAATACTATAATCTCAATTTATAAATATAATGGTATCAATTTATAAGTGTAATAATATCAATTGATAAATATAGTAATATTAGTTTATAAATGAGACACTCTTGTGTGAGACCGTCTCATACATGAGACAGGTCCCACAATTGACCCATATTACAAATCAACGAGGAATAGCATGCACAAAGCTGACCCGTGCTTTAATAATGTGATTAAAAAACCTAATATACCCTTAGCAAGAAAGGAGGGCAAAATCACGGACAAATCAACAGAACAACACGCGCAAATCGAGTAAAAACACGCACAAACCAGAATCAGAGATAGAGAGAAGAAAGGAGGGCTAAATCTAGCGAGTGCTTGCAGCGATGTGGTTTCCATCCACGAGAGCGAAAACTCGATGATAGCTCTAACCGGAAGAGAAGATTAATTAAGAGATTGTTTTTCTTGTTTTAGTTTTACTTATTGCATACTGTTTGGGGCAATGGATGAATGCTCCATATTTAGTGTTTTTTTTTTAAAAAGTGTAATTTGATTTTGTTCATGGAAGGACTGAATGTTGTTAGGCTTGTTTGATACAGTAGAGTTAGTTACAAGGGGTTTCTTGCAATAGGTAGTTTTATTTGGCGAGTTAACCTTGTTTTTGAACGTATATGATCTGCTGCTGTTAATTTTCTGCATATTTCTTCACATGAGGATGAGGTAATTCATTCATACTTTGGATGTTTATAAAATACATTTGTATTGTATAACATTTTAATTGAGATGCAGTTGCTATTTTGTTCATTATTTAATATCTGTTGCAATCGATTTTCAAGTGCAAATAAGCTTCTGATTCTTTTTCATGCTATTTAAACTAATTTCATCATTGGAATAGTTGTGAAAGTGAAACATAAATACACCTAAGAAACAGGGTGCAATCATATTGCATATAAAAAACACTTTAATGTGTTTAATCTTAGTGGTATTTGAATATTTGAACAGGAATCTCTTATTATTGTACAGAATATTAGAATATCGAAAATCTCGTCTGGAGTATCACATATATTGTCAAGAGTATAAAAGTTTTATATGTTTATTAAAAAGATACAATTCAGGCCAGTGAATTATATTGCATATTGGAAACACCTCATGTTGTGCATAATATTAGTGATGTTTTGAATATCTTAATAGGAATCTCTTATTATTATATAGAGTATTAGAGTATCAAACATTTCATCTAAGATGTCAATTATATGGTCAAGATTACCAAAAAAAAAAACTTATATGTTTATCAAAAGTATACAATTCAGGCTAGTGAATCATATTGTATATCTATTATATTGCATACTAAAAACATAGTATTAAATTGTGTTTAATATTAGTGGATACCTATTTTGAATATCTGGACAAGAACTCTTATTATTGTATAGTGTATGAAAGTATCAAAAATACAACCTGAAGTATCAAATAAAATATTAAGTCATGAGTATCAAAACATATATATTTATCAAAGTATCTTTCGACAAAAATATACATTTCATGTTTGCTATTACCAGTACTAAATTTTCTCATTGAAGTCATTTATTATGGTACCTAGTTTTAGAGTATCAATAATCCAATTAGAAGTATTAAATATCTTATTTGAAAGTATCAATTTATATAGTTTAGGAACTAATAAAGTCTATAATCAAATATACCTCAATGAAATCACTTTGATGGAAAATACATCAATAAACCATGACTGAGTATTCACCAATAATCAAGTATACTAATAATTCAATAAAACAATGCACCAAATAAATCACCTCTAAATAATTCACATGTTTTCTCATTGAATGTTGAGACTACAATCTGATCTGTGACAATCGACTAATTAATTGCAGCTAGTAACTTTAAAAGTACTTTACATATCAATACAAAATCATGATTTCTTCTTCTTCTTCTTGTACTTCTTGAGCTCTGCTTCCATCTCCATTAAAGCATGTTTCTTTTTACAAAAATCAATCACCTTTTGCTTAAAGCGGGTTTGGTAGAAGCAGGTTTTTCTTTAGCAGGTTTTGCTTCTTTCCTTTAGCAAATTTTTCTTTGATGTCTTCCTCACTACAAAAATTAGGAGTATCAAAAGATTAGGTGAGAAGTATCAGAAACGTCTTATTATCGGTTAATAAAAAGAATAAGTATGACATTTTACTATCTTATTATCTAGTAAAATAACACTAAGACGCAAAACACTTTATTTAATAAAATTCAAGAGTCAAAATATATGTTCAGGAGTATCACATTTCTGGCCAAGAGTATCAGAGTAAAAGCAAGCATTAAGTTCAGTACTGTTACAAATAGGGAAAGCAAATATTCTTACAGCTCAAAATCATCATCACTGCCTACTTCCTTACACTTCCCGTTTCTTCTTTTTTCTTCCTTTTCATTTCTATTAGATCAAGAGTATCAAAATTCAGATCATAAGCAGCGGAGTATTAATAAGATATTGTTTCAATTCTTTTAAATTATATCTATTGTTTTCTGAAGTATTATATTATACAGCAACAGTATAAAAAATATTGTCTAGAGTATCCCACAAAAATTATGAAACATCTTTCTTTTCTTTTAAGAGCTGCTCTGGTAGAAGCATTCTTCATTCCTTTGACAGGTTTTTGTGATATCTTTCTCACTAAAAAAATTAGAAGTATCAGGTTATACAAATATTAGTTCATATGATATATTGATGAAACATCTATACCGAGGAATCCTAATTACTCGAATGAATGCACGAATACGCTAGGAAAACACATCAAATCACTGCTCAATTCAATCTCAATAATTTGCATAAACATTCAATCGTAAACCCTACGCCTAATATGGCGAACTAAAGCCCATGGGCAGTTCTAAAAAATCCCAAAAATAGCTACAATATAAATGGCAAGAAATCTAAATATGGAAATCATAAAAAAATTAAACTTAAAGGACAAAATTTTAAAAACTTCAAACTACCGCCACTTTCTTCTTTCCCCGCCTTTCATACATTTGCCCGAAGAGGTCCGGCGTGGCCATGGTTCCATCATCATCCCCCCTTCAAGTGGAACCTTGTCCTCAAGGTTCAAGTCCGGGAAACGAGCAAGAAGTTCAGCAACATCCTCCCACGTAGCATCAGTCGCATCCAAGCCTTTCCAACGAACCAAAGCCTCATGAACTCAGGTACGACCGCAGTTTCTCCAGCGGTACTCCAGTACATCAAGAGGTTCGAATACTGGCACACCATCCCTAGAATAAGGTGGCAGAGTCGGATTGGCCACTACAACATCCCCAATCCGGCGACGCAGCAAGGAAACATGGAATACCGGATGGATCTGTGAGTCCGGTGGATACTCCAAATGATAGGCTACACTCCCAATCTTTTTGAGAACCCGAAAAGACCCGTAAAACTTGCAAGCTAACTTCTAATTCATGCCCTTAAAGAGGGATTGCTGGCGATATGGCTGTAGTTTCAAATATACCCACTCATCAACCCGAAATTCCTTCGGCCTACGCTTACTATCTGCATATTGCTTCATTCGGTTTTGGGCCGCCCCAAGAGTAAAATGGAGCTCCCGAAGTAGTGCATCTTGGTCTCGTAGTTGCACATCGACCTCATGCACGACCGTTGAGCCGGCCTCATGAAAAGGAATTGGTACGGCAGGACGCCCATACACCACTTCAAAAGGGGTCATCTCGATGCTCCGGTGATACGAAGTGTTATAGCAATACTCCGCCCAAGCTAAATGACATTCCCACTCCTTCGGTGTACTACGCGTGAAACAACGAAGATATTGTTCGAGGCATCGGTTGACCACCTCCGTCTGACCATTTGTTCGAGGATGGTAGGCATAACTCATTTTTAGTTGAGTACCTTGTAACCTGAAGAGTTTGCGCCAAAAGGCACTAAGAAACACCCGGTCACGATTAAAAACGATGGAATTTGGAATTCCATGCAAACAAACAACGTGACGGACAAACAAATCAGCCATTTCCCTTGCCGTGTAAGGATGACTAAGTGCAATGAAGTGCGCATACTTAGATAAATGATCCACTACCACCATGATAACATCCTTGCCCTTCGATCGGGGAAGACCCGTAATGAAATCCATGGAGATATCGGTCCACACCTACTCCAGAATGGGTAGTGGAGCCAATAACCCAACGGGCAAACGACATTCACTCTTGCTACGTTGACACGTATCGCAAGAATGAACAAAAGCTTCGACATCCCGCTTCAAATCGGGCAAATAACAGCTGGGAAATACGCTTGAACGTGAATGGCCCCCAAATACCGAAGCATGAAATTCTCGTAGCAATTTCTCATGCAAACCTCCCTTATGCACCCAGATCCACTCGCGTCGCGTCAAACACTCGTGTTTGATGGTAACCTTCAATGGCCCACTGTTCGGGTCATTCGCTTTGATCCATAATGGGCCCAATTTGTCGTCCCATTGAGTTACTTGGGCTATATCCGTCCAAATGCCCGTCGTGGGTGAGGACATCACGGTTAACACGTCGGTTGACTCACCGTGACCACTACTAGATAGGGTATCGGCAGGCCCATTCTCTTTTTTCGGTCGATAGACTATTTCGTAGTCGAATCCCACTAGCTTGGCTATCCATTTTTGTTGCTCGGGGGTCGTTATCCGTTGTTCCAACAAGTATCGTAGACTCTTCTGATCGATCACTATCTTGAATTGCCTTCCCACAAAATATGGTCTCCACCCCTGAATTGCTTCAAGATGGCCAACATTTCTTTCTCGTAAATTGACCATGACTTCTTCGAATCCGAGATTCCCTTGCTCATGTACGCCACGGGTCACTTATTCTGAGATAGGATAGCCCTTATTCCGTACCCGGAGGCATCCATCTCGATCACAAACTCCTCCTTGAAATTCGGTAATGCTAGCACCGATGTTGAGCTCATTGCATCTTTTAGGTCGTCGAACGCACGTTGTGCCTCGCTCGACCATACAAAGCTATTCTTTCTCGTCAAATTGTGTAACGAGTGAGCCTTTTCCCCAAACTTGGCGCAAAACTTACGATAGTATCCGGTAAGGCCCAAAATTCATCGCAACTCAGTCACATTTCTCGGAATTGGCCATTGTCGAACAACCTCGATCTTCTTCGGGTCCACTCTTACTCCTTCGCCCGAGATGAAATGGCCAAGATACTCCACTTCCTGAACTCCAAAAATACACTTGGACGGTTTGATGATAAATTTTTGTTCCCCCAATATGGTGAAAACCATGCGCAAATGTGCCAAGTGATCATTCCAAGATTTACTGTAAACTAGAATATCGTCGAAAATCACAAGTACGCACCTTCGTAGATATGGCCGAAATATATGGTTCATGATAGCCTGAAACGTGGATGGTGCATTGCTCAAACCAAACGACATGACTAGGTATTCATAGTGTCTGTTGTGGGTCCGGAAGGCCGTCTTATAAACGTCGTCGGGGTGCATGCGAATTTGATGATAACCCGCACGTAAATCAAGCTTAGAGAAGAAGCACGCTCCGTGTAATTCGTCAAACATGTCATCCACTGTGGGGATAGGATAACGATCCTTGATGGTCGCATTATTCATTGCTCTATAGTCTGTGCAAAAGTGCCACGTCTCATCTTTCTTCTTGATGAGCAAAATGGGCGAGGAAAAAAGACTTATGTTATAACGGATCAGCCCCGCGCCCATCATATCGTTGACTTGCTTTTTGATCTCTTTCTTCTGGTAATGGGCATAGCGGTACGGTGCTACATTAATTGGTTTGGACTCGTCTACCAATCGGATTCGATAATCAAATTCTCTAGGTGGTGGTAACGTCCCGGTGGCGGACAAGATCGGATGAAATTCTTCCAGCAACACGTGGATTCCTTTCTTTGGCTCTTTAATTACCCCCTCCTCCATTGCGTTCACTCCAGAGGTTGCCAACAGATACATTACTCCACCCCTCGCTCTCTCCCTTTCAAAACTCCTTGCATCCACTTGTTCGGGGGTCCTGTACCCAATTCCTTTGAGCGTAATGACCCGATCCTCCAACTAAAATTGACATGATAACTCATTGGCATCAAGGAACATTGGGATGATTGCTTCGAGCCAATGCATGCCAAAGATAACGTCGATGTGGAGTATCGACAATGCAAAAAGAGTCATCTTGAAGCGAATCCCTTGCTTGTTCACCGGCACCCTATCAAACCACGTGTTGAACATTCCCGAGCGTGATGTCAAAGTGTGAGTTTTCCTGAGTTCCCGAGAGTTGTAAGTAGGCTGCCAACGTAGCCGAAGTAAAGTTTAGAGATGCTTCACTATCGACTAAGATAGTCACCGGTTACCTTCCAATTGCACCCTCAAACTTTAGCGCACGTGGCCTTTCATGGTCATTTAACGCAGTCAGTGTTATGGGAGCATCCCCATCCTTCTTCCCTGTTGGGGAATTAATTGTCCGGATCTATTCAGGATGAATATTTAAATACAAATTTAATTCTAACAATTATTACTAGCATGAATTAATCCTATATTAATTCAAATAATAATTCAACAACAAATCATGTATATAAACAGTCCATGTAAATCCTACGCATGCTGAATTACTACGAGTTTACGTGAACTTACCTCTTTGAATGACAATGGTCTCGTCGATGAAAACACACCAAAAGTCCTTCTCCAAGTATTCCCTAGTCCTTGCTCGACAATCCGGTGGAAGGAAGCTCACGAACAATTAACAAAAGGGAAAATAAAATTTGTTGCACCACCTTTGTGGATTTACTAATTTTTCCAGCACATGGAATTGTACTTGGGAATGAAACATTCATCCCCTATTTATAGAGGGGTGTTGGAGGATTTTTTGGCATGGAATAGGGGAAGAAAATCTTTTTCTTGATCTCCAAGAAATCTTGAATATATCTCCTATATTGTTTTCTCCATAATTAAAATATCCCATAAAAATCCCAACTCCTCTTGTTATGGGAATTTTTGAAAATAATAGGAACAAGAAACCAAGATTTGGATCTTCTTGAATATATGAGATATACTTGTATTTCAAGAAATACATATCTTCCATAATATTTTTTCAAGAAAATCAAGAAAATCTTTCTTTCCCTTTTATTTCAAAATTTTCGAAAATATCCATATGAATAACCAAGTGGGAGATTTCTTGAATTTAATGAGATAATCTTGTATTCCAAGAATACATATCTTCATTCCATAACAAAATTCAAAGAAAATCTTTCTCCCATTTTATTCATAATTTTTGAAAAAAAAAAGGAAAAAAAAAGGCAACAAAATTTATTTTATTTTTAAACACTTTTTTTCATTATTGGACTTTATCTTGGGCTACTTGAGGGGCCTTTAGGAGAATTAAGATTGGACCTTCCAATGGATCTTGAATTATCAATATTGAGCCACAATATTATTCAAGCCCATAAATATTAATTAATCCCACTACATAATTAATATTGCACTATCCATCTTAACCCATATTACGTAATATTGTTGGTCCCTTGAAAATCGCTTAATATGACTACACGTGTTATTAAAACTTTTTTTTCCAAGTGTTTAATCCCGAAGATTATTACGAGAAGACGGCCCATTAATTAATAATCCCAATCAAGATCCCGAATTGCTTGGATGAAATAGCTTTCCATTAATTAAACTATCTTTTATCCTACTTTCGATGTAATGGTTGGCCCTTAGTTCTCAACATTATTATCCATGCAACTTCGGTGAATTGATTCCAACCAATTCCACTTTTCAAAATCGGCAATGATTTGGTATGATAAAAACTTATAGAAGAGACCTCCCACATCCACTCTCTCTCGACTCTTGAGAGAAATTCACTATCAACCAAGGCTTTTACGACTACCTCGTGGTTTACTTACTCAACTTCGGCCTGAGTTTTACGACTACTCCACGTAGTTTACTTACCTCAAAATCGTAGTTTACTTACTCAATCAACACAAAGCTTTTGGACTACCCCAGTGAACTTACTAAATTCTCCTCTGGGAGTTTTTCGACTACTCCGCGTAGTTTACTAACTCTTTTACAACTCTACTCACCAATAAACTACCTTCTCCAAGGGTTTGGGGTTTCTCGGTTGGTTTCCAACTAAAGATATCCTTTACAATGAAGCACAATGCAAAGGGTTAGGATATCTCGACTAAGCAATAATATCTTATCAAGATATAAAGCTCTCTTCATATAGAATCTTGGGAAATTCAAGGTATTTAAGTCTTTAACTTTTTGCAAATAAGTTTGAGCTCTTGAGTTATAGTTATAAATTTCCATAACCTTATTTAGGGTCACCGAGATTTATAGGCATACACCAAGGTCACTCTTGAAAACTATCCGTTGGAGAGATAACCCGTGAGTTCCCTCTTATGGTGTGTGAAAAACTATATTTAGGGTTTGAAACTCCCTAACATGTTTTAAGCAATAACCTTTCATGTAGGTCTTCATTTAACTTTCGTACCTCTTTTTTTAGGTTTGCACATCCTTTGTCGATGTCGGTATAGTCAATTGTCCTTCTCTTTTTGACTTTTGTCTTGATTAAAAGGTAGTCACCTTCAACGGCTCTTTTGGTTACAAACTAGTGATATAACCTTAACAACACAAGACAATTTGAATGTCTTGGCAATATCTAACTTTTTTAAGGCATTCATATTGCATCCTTCGGATAGATATATTTCATTAAATCGGAACATTGATTCATCTTGAGCATTGATTGTTCTTGATCTTGATAGTTCAATCTTTCGATATTCTTGATCTTGAATCTTGATCTTGCGTCTTGATTTGCGTCTTGAGGTCTTCGAGTCTTGAGGTCTTCGAGTCTTGAGGTCTTCGAGTCTTGAAATCTTCGAGTCTTGAGTCTTCGAGTCTTGAGTCTTCGACTCTTGAAATTATCTTCGAGTCTTCTTGTTGAGTCTTGACAATGTAACAAAACATATCTTGATTCTTGATCTTGAACCTATCTTATATCTGGCGACTATACATTTTGCGATCCCTAATACTCTAAAACCTGAATCGATTATCAAGATCATTCTAACATGTCATACTCGGGGGTTTTGGGATCTTAATCAAAATCATATAATCTTTTATTAAATTCATCTCCCAAATGACTCCGGTTATTATTTCCAAGTATTATCTAAGAAATTAATTAATTCAATGCACATGAAATAGCTTTCCATTAATTAATATCTTTTATCCTTGGTAAAGGAACGGATCAACATTATTATCCATACCTAAAACTAGTTCCACTTGCAAGATTTGGTATGATAAAACTTATGAACCTCCCATCGAACAAAGTGCTTTCTTGGATTCTCCGTATTAAATATTAGCAATCGCGTGTGACCAATAATATTGCTCAAGATATAAAGTATTGAATCTCCTTGATTCTCTACCCAATAATAAGTCAAAGCAATAGTTACTAACTACATGCAATCCTATTTAAAGGGCGAAAGATTAAGAAATAACGAACCACTGAGGTCTAATTCTTCCTAGTTGATTAAAGCATTTATCCTCCTCAGTGGGTCCTCTTGATTACATCGATCATGCACTAGTGTAATCTCTTGGTCAAGACAAACCAATCCGAGCCTTTCACTTCAACCTTTCAGATGGATTGTTCATTTCCATCTAGGTCGTGAATGGTGTACTTTTAATTACAAGGGGACCTGTTAATTTAATCTTCGTGATCGGTATCACTAAATTAACTACAATGTAACACGTTATTTATTGAACGATTATCGCAAGAAATATATGTAACATTTGATGATATTTAAAGCATCAGTGATAAACAATTTATTTCAGTAAATAAGTCCAAAATTCAGTCTGATTATACAAAGTAAAAGCATACTTTCCAGTATAATCTCAACATTCCCTTCGTCGCCCTCATCCTTACTTTCATTCAAATCCTCGTCATAAGGGGTTGTGAGTCATAACCCTCGTCGATCACTACATCGTTGATGATCAAACTCATTACCTTTGCGTTTGGGCACACGTGGTTCCACGAATATTTTTCGTTGCACGTGAAACACTGCCCCAATTGTCGTTGACGGTTGATTTCCTCTTTAGATAGTTGTATTCTTCTCCTACCAAAAAATTGGTATGGGCGTCGGGCATTTTCCCCACCGTTAAATCGAAGGGTTGGTTCTTTGCGATCTCCGGGTTTTTATCTTGGAGGTCCTCCTCTTCCCGATCTGGCATGGGTAATTTGGATTCGTGCGGTTGAATCCGAAAGGGATGCGAGCCATTCTAAGCTATTCTTATTTCCGTGTCGCGTGTTCGATCGCCTCTGTGAGACTTTGAGGCTTCCACATCTTCAGTTCCACTGCCAATTCCGGCTTCAACTCCACTATAAACATCCCGAGTAGGGCACTCGGTGGCCAATGGGGAACCCTACTGATAGCCTTCTTGAATTTCCTTAAGTATTCCCGGAATTGCCCAACTTTCCTAATCTGGCTCATTGCTTCATTAGCATCTTCATGTTGTGATGTGCCAAACCGACTTAAAATACCCCGTTTGAACTCGGACCACGACACTTCTTGCCTGCCGTTGACCTGTTCAAACCATCTCCACCATTGGCGCGCTTCTCCTTCAAGGTAGAAGGACGCAATTTGAACGCAATCTTTAACCCGCGTTCCTTGCCACTCGAAATATTGCTCAACCCTGTCGATCAGTTGACAACGTCTTCACTCTAAAATTTAAAAAATTCAATTCGTTGTCCTTTCGGTCGATAGTCCTTAGCTGTAACAGTGCGCCTGCTGAAGACTGATTCATCCTCTGATTTCTCGTCTTCTTCTTCAGTGTTCCCATCTTCCTCGCCATGTTCCGACTCAGAACCGTCCCTGTGGAAAGGGACGGGATTGTTTTTGAATGGATTCTTTTCCTATTCCAGTGTGTAGGATTGTTTGCGTCATCCGTGACGCCCGCCGCCTTCGCCAGTTCTCCCTTGATTTGCACGGTTCTTCGCTTTCCGAATTTCGTCCCTTCGAGCGTCTCCGAAACGCTCCGGTCCTTCTTCGCCTCGTCGGAAGTGCTACGAGCCCTCATCCTGAGTAGATCGTCTATCCCGAATGAATGAATGCACGAATACACTAGGAAATCACAACAAATCGCTGCTCAATTCAATCTCAATAATTTGCATAAACATTCAATCGTAAACCCTATGCCTAATATGGCGAACTAAAGCCCATGGGTTGTTCTAAAAAATCCCAAAAATAACTACAATATAAATGGCAAGAAATCTAAATATGGAAATCATAAAAAAAATTAAACTTAAAGGACAATTTTATAAACTTCAAATTACCGCCACTTGCTTCTTCCCCCGCCTTTCATACGTTTGCCCGAAGAGGTCCGGCGTGACCATGGTTCCATCATATATATACATAATGCAGAAATTTGCATGGAGAATACGGAACTAGAATTCATCTTACCTTCCATTTTTTTCCTTTGCAGCTTTATCTTTATCATTCCTACTCATAACTTGAAAATTGCTCTGAATTTTACACACGAAACATTGTATTATTGTACAGAGTATTAGAGTATCAAAAATCTCATATGAGGTATCACATATATGGTTAAGAGTATCAAAACTTATATGTTTATCAAAATGTTACAATTCAATCATATAAACAGAGGCTAAAGAAAAGAAAATGACATCAACAACGCTGAATTTTGAAACGAAGCATGCAGGACTATTAGATAAACCAATTATAATGATCAAAACAAGAAACGTGAAAGTAACAAGCTCTATTGATTCCATAAGCCATAAGGAGTACCAAAATATGAAGTCATGGATTAGTATTTACATAATCCTAGCCAAATGATAAGCCAAAAATTGAAGATCAAGACCCAAATTCCTAACTGTAGTATGAAGTCTCAACAAGAAAGCCAGGTCTATAAAGATAGCCTACTGCCTCACCTGCTTAAGAAGCACAAAGTAAGGAGAGAATAAGAAACATAAATATATCTTTAATCAAACAAAAGATAACAAAAACTCAAATTGATACTAGTTTCAGTTCTTTTTAGTAATTTTTGCCCTTCCATATCCAAGTCCCATGTTAGGTGATAGAAGAAACTCACATACACACACAAAGGCTAAAGAAGAGATAATCATCTTGAAAACAACAAAACTAGCAAGTTCTTTTACTAAACAGGGAGTGGTAAATCACAAATAAGTAGTAACATTCAACGCCCTAATGATCGAAAATCTTAGCAATAATGTGAGTATACGAGTAACGAGGGAAATACCTATAGAATGAGTATACTATTAACAGGCCATGTCTGGCGACATCATGAAAAATAGACTCAGAAATGAGTACGGCGACCAAATGAAGCAAACACAGACCGAGAGTAGAATGGCCACGTAGCGTCTGATGACGACGCCATGAAAAAAAAAAACATGATTTATGACCGAAAAAGAATTACAAGACTCGACGAAGAATTATCACTAATACACATTTGGTCTTGGACAATCAGGAAAAAATGACCTTGAGAGCGGTTATAACCGCTCTCCAAGCATCACCGTCTAAGCTTGATACCGATAAAAAACCTCCGTCCAAAAAAAGATTGGGACAAATTTTTTAACCGCTTTTGAAGTTTTTATATTGACAACGGTTATCAACCGCTATCCAAGATGATATATATTTTTTTATTCGTTTTTTATTTTACATAGACAAATGATTTGAAAACCGGCCCAATATCTTTTTTTTTTTAATTATTAATTTACATTTTAAAAATCCTATAATAAAAAACTATATACGCCTAATACCATATAATAAAACTTATATATACGTCCAATACCATAAAATAAAACTTATATATACGTCCCAATACCATATAACATAAACCAAAAAATCCTATAATAAAACCATAAATCACATATATATACCAAAACATCAAAATATATAAACATACAATCATAAACATACGTCCCAATACACCAAAAAACATGAAATATATATCATCACAAATATATAATTTAATTAAATGCTACCAATATTTCAAACAACATTCTCTCAATATTGATCAGATGAATATAAGAAAACGATTGTAAAGGTACCCCGTCAATCGTTTTTCCATTTCTCCGATCTTTTCTTAGAGTAAGACTTGAGCTCATGTTCATAGACAAAACGCAAACAACGAATCATTCAATATAGTATGAATTTTTATTCAATCAATAATAATTTAAATAAATCAATAATTGACTTACATTGGGAGAAATGTTAGATTATAGAAAGCACGCGGATTATATCTTCTATAAAGCAACAAACAAAATGTCCACAATGGTCATTATCTCGCCCTCGGAACCTGTTGATTAACAATATAATAACGTATTACAATTATGATTTCTTTCTATTAATTAGTTTGATAATTTACTAAATTAAATTTTCCTTAATGTTAATCTAGTTCACTTTATTTAACCTAGATCTTGAGCCTCGACTCTGGGCGACTCTCGATACATCGTCATCACACTATTATTATTATAATTAAAAATAAAAATAGATTAAATATGCATAATTTTAAAAGTAAAACAAATCATTGTATATAATATTAAAAATGAACTTACGCTTCCATATATGAAACGAGATCGTATTAGAATAAACTCCATCACGAAATTTGGGTCCATAAAATACACACTTAATGTATTCATGTGTATGGCGACCAAAGACCCAATGGTTCCTATATTATATTGAGAGTATTAAAATTAATCGCAAATTTAGCATATATATGTGCAATATTATAAACATGATGTTTCACTCACCCCACATTTGTTGGCCAAAAAATGAGATGTTCGCTCCCAATTAGATTCAGCATGTGATTAACGAACCCATCCATGGTTTGTACCTATCACCCATTATGCAAGACACTTGGGGGAGACGAGAGTACATTCCACTTGCTCGGTTATCTCTGAGAGATATAGCTCACCCAAATATCTTTAACCAACATATATATACGCTTAATTAATATTTAAAAAGAAAATTAAACTATACGAAAAAGTGAATATTGAGAATTAGTAAACACATATCTGAGGTAAAGGGCTATGGTGGTTGCACTCAACCACTTGTCATTCAAGACTTCACAAGACATGTTCCTCAATTGACGAATTCTTGGAAAGTATTCTCGATGAAAGTGAGCAAGCATGGGAACCGTGACGATATCGAAAAGCATTAGACGATACCATCCGGTGCACCCTAAACTCAAATGATCATCGTGATCTAAGTCTCCACCGTGGGATAACCAAGTCTTAGAGCGTTGGAGTCCTCGATTTAGCCTCATGTGGGGTTGACCAGATTCTACAATTAATTTACAATATTATTTAGAACCACAAATAAGATAATGAACTTTAATAACAAATATTTTACCCTCATGGTGCTAGAGACCAAGTTGCTCGGCCATTCGATGAAGTGCCCGACCGCTGTTCCGACTGTGACTGCTTCATCGATTGGTTTTGGCACCGCTGAATCCTCCTCTCCGATTACGGGTACATCGAGTGTGACCCTCACGAAACCAGGAGTGATGGGATGACCATGAATCATTCCATGGGAGCTGTGCAATGAGCCTGTGGCCACCAACCGATCGGGATCCTCCAAATAAAGGTAGCAAAAGGTCGTTGGCTGTTCGAATAAGATATTTAGTTAGAAAATTTTAATACACTAGTCTTTAATTAAAACAAATGTGAGACATGCATATCTGATACCTGTGAGACGTTTTGAAGTGCCTCAATAAAGTCGTCCCTAGGGTTAGCTGAAAACATAGCATTAGCGACACTATGTTCACAGCTTGCTCCACCCGACGATATTCCGTGGCTCGATCTTTTCTCAGACCTCAAACGTTCCACATCTTTAGTCAACTTGGCAACCTGTTCCGTTAGTATACCCATCATATTCATGGCTTGAAGACTAGGTGACATTGCTAAAGATGTCTTCGTCACGCCATATCCGACACTTCCGTGGCGGTAGGGATGCTCTGGCGACCCATAGCCGAATCAAAGCAGATCATCGGGGCCGATCATGCGAATGTCGTCAGGCGTCATGGTCTGAGATAGACGCTCCTGAATCACAAAAACAAAAGATTATTATTTAATTATTTATTTATAAATAATAGTTTGTAATTGAAAGATAAATTAATGGATAGATTACCACTTCTTCGATGATGTGTTGTGCATTGAGATCGTGAATATTCCGTCCTCGACCCTTTCGGTAGTCTGAAATAAGTCGAAACGGATAACAATAGGCTCACTCTCTCCAGCTTTTCTTCTTTCATCTTTCTACGATAGTGATGAATGTGTCCCTTTATTAGATATATTAAAAGTGAATATATAAAAAAAAAATTAAAAGTTAGGATTTTGATCTCACCATATTTTCTCTTATTCGTGCATAACCTTTGTTGATCCACGATATCGCCGCCTCTATCGACTTGGCTTGAACGCGATTTTTTTTTTTGCTTCGATCCTACAAAGATAATAGAAATATGATAAACACCGAAAAACTTAGGGCATTAGAAATTGAGGAAATGACATTGATCAATTTTACACCGAAATCATCCTCCATTGCTCTTGCTTTCACAAACTCCTCCCAAGATGGAGCCACCATAGGGTTATTCTCGACACGCGGGAGGCGGACTAGCCGAAAGTAAAGACCGGTTCCGGATCTCGTGTGTTACTTCTCAACCAAGTCCGGAAATTCTTGGTCATTACTCCACTTGCGACAATATTTGCTTTTTCTTTGTGAGGTCAAGACCTCTGAAGGGTAGTCTATCTGATATAACATAACAATTTAGTAAATTTAAGGGTCATACTACAACTTTCAATAAATATATAATTAACATACCGTAAGCTCGTCCCATAATCTTTCCTTCAAAGGAGTCAGTTTGGGGTTACACCAGTCGTTGGCTGGCAGCACGATAGGGATCACGCTCCTGACAGGAGCTCCAATGTAGAAGGACAACGACTCACTCTCTTTTCCTATTGCCTGTCCAAACTCATTGAACGATAACTGCAATAACATAGTATTTAATTAGGTTTAACGATCAATCAATATATTTATCGATTTCAAACTGCTTCATTGTAATAAAATTACCTCAAGTGTTTTCCCCTTACAAAGCTCTCTTAATAGATGACATTGTAACTATACCCCGAGAAAAGCTTCTTCTCCCCGAGTCGCTAGTGGTGGTGGGAGCATCAGTGTCACACTCTCTCAAGTCATCATATGCACCATGATCTCTGTCAGAATCTCCATCATCTCCGGGATATGGCAAACGAGACATGATCCTGTAAAGCATAAGAAACAACATTTAATAAACAAAAAACAAACAATATTCACAACTGGATGTTTCATACATGATAAGAACTATCTATGCAGTATACATGATACATCTACTTATAAGTTACATATGCATCATCTACTTATAAATTAAAATTTCTGTTGATAGCATACTCTTATACTATGAACACATGTGTATTAGCTAGGCTTTGAATGACATTGTCTTTTCCTCAAGTAGACCAAGAATATAAACAACAAGAGCAACTAAGTGTTATGGAGCAAAATATAATATTTCAAATAAAAAAACAAGAGCAAATATATATAATATAAACAAAATTAACTAAGTGTTATAAACAACAAAATTAGTTCGGTTTCAAAAAAAACAACAAGAGCAACATATATAATATGAATAAAGCTAAAGCTTGAAAAAATCAATGGAAATACGACTTGAGTTGAGGCCTATAAATATTTCAGTAGATATTAATTGCCTATAAAATATTTCATGGAAGACCTATTCATTTGATTTTTTTTTTAACACACGTTATATTGACTTACTCATATATTAATGTTCAATTCAACCTGTATAATCATATTTATAATGTTCAATACTGAATATCTGATATGAATAAAAAGTTAAAGCTTGAAAAAAAAGTAAAATTAAAGATTGCACAATCCAATGTACCAACTAAGTGTTATGGAGGCGTAGGGCGGGGGGGGTAGGATAATGCGACGGCGGCGGCGGTGGGAGAGGGAGGGCGCCAACTAGGGGAGAGAGGGAGGGAGGGCTAGCGATTTGGGGGAGAGGGAGAAGCCGACGCGGCCGGCTAAAGGTCAGTCAATCGGACGGCGGCGATTTGGTTGAAGGGAAACCAACGACGGAGGCGATTTGGTCTTCGGTTTTTGCGGCGATACAATTGAGTCTTGAGGAAGTGATAATTGAAACGGATGCACAGTATGTAAGGGATGCGTATGTGTCGCCAGCTCAAGATGATTCCCTCTTCGGGGATCTTGTCAAAGTAGGAAGACGATTACTTGAGGGCCGTTCGCGATTCAAGGTGGTTTGGATTACTCGAAATGTCAATTCTGTGGCACATAACTTAGCACAGATTTCTAGTCAGCATGACAGTCCGTATTGTTGGGTCGAGCCTCTGTTCCTTGTGGATGACCTTCCTGAAATTTGCAATGGTTGCATGTAATCTTCCTTTGCTTTCAAAAAAAAAAAATTATGAATAAAAAATTTAAAATTAAAAGTACCGTGTTAGAAAAGACACGATTCTTTTCAAGGGTCGTTCATAAATTTTCTTATGAACGCACTATGTGAGATGTATAACACTAATTTTAAGAGAGGAAAAATTAAAAGAAGTGAAGAAGAAGAAAAGGGACAACGTGATTTATGAAGTTTGTGTATACATTTGGTTTGATAAATTTAAGAAAAAATATATTAGGTGTAGATTTAATTTGAAAAAAAATAAGAAAGAAAATAGTAAAAAAAGAGAAGGATTGAAAAAAATGAGACCGAGTATGGAAAAAATATATTTAGAAAAAAATGTAATTTGAAAAATAATTAAAAAAAAGGAGAATATAAGAAAAAAAAGGATTGATACAGTATAAAGATTTTGTTAAGATTTGGAATAAAAATAAAAGGGAAAAATAATAATTTAAAATATAGGGAAAATGCTAAATCAAGGCGTTAAACTCAAGAACCTTCTAAGACATATGGTTCTTAAAGATCGCCTTTTTATTTAACTCAAATAAATATGATCAAATATGACATATTTATCGACTTTAATATATAAACCAATATATATATAAAGAAAAAAATGGGGCCCTCGCCGGAAAGGAGCCCTGTGTGGCGGCACCACCTACGCCGCCTCAGGGCAGCCTCTGTTCACCACACACCTTGCATTCATGTCAAACCAATGCACATGTGGTCCAACTAACATTATCACATCCTCATTAATGACAGTTGGGTATGCCAAAACGATGTTCAGTTCCTTCTAGCAAGAATTAATTTTCGATCAAGCATAATGTTAGTTTCAAGAGCTATTTGCCGCAACTGCTCCACCTTGATCGATAACCCCTTGTGTAACCCAGATTGCATCAACACATTGATTCTTCCACCATATTTCTCTACGTCACCACTTCATGAAACTTGAAGCCCTTGACATGCCATTTCTCCACCCCTAATTGAACAACTGTCTCTCAAGAGACTCCCGGACCTTCTCGAGAAATCTTTTCTGATGTGGAAGATCATACTACGCTGCAACCACAGAGCATACTCAGAATATCAAGAGATCTGACCTCAGGCTCTGATATCACTTGTTGGGGAAACTCCGTCCCCCATTCATACCAAGGAAAAAACAAAACAAACGAGAAATAAATGAAGAAACAAAACCACAATCAACAACAAATGACTTTTATGTGGAAAACTCCAAAACTGGAGAAAAATCACGGACCACGAAAGAAACATCACTAAATAATAAATTTCTACAATCATATAGATTTTTCCTCTCTTGCTCGATATCTCTACACTATTACAAGTCTACATGACTCTCATCTTCTCACAAATATGAGAAAGAAATTTAATTAGAATCAAACAAATACTAGACTAAAATGTATTGATCAGTGCATTTATAACAAAGACACGAAACTTCTTCATATATGATTTGGAAATTCCATTTCTTTGTTCTCACTGAAAGTGGGATAAAAATTCCTTTCATTTTAATACGAATCCCAACATAAATGGCATAGGAGAATCGATTTTAAATGGGGGAAATTGATTTCCAAGAGCGTGTGGAGTTACATTAGCGTCATTAGCTGTCTCCTTGAAGCAATGCATCTGGATGCTTCGTCCGTGGGTCCCACTCAGTATTATGCCGGTAACCCAAATATTTAGAGCCGGTGCGTTGAATCTACGCGTAAGTTATCATTGCCGAACTGGATTCGATCATGTCCGTTGGATTGGACGGCCTAGATTAACCATGCTTTAACCGGAGTATAAAATTGTGTGGCTACAAATGTCACCGCCTCTCCTTTTCTTCCCCTATAAATTCAACCCAACCTCTTTCTCATTTCATATCATATCACCATTCTTTAGAGCTTTTTCTTTAAGGTATGTCTCTCTATTTGCACATCTTAACTATTCTTGTTATCGTCTTTTGTATGTTTCTATCGTTTGATTTGATCCCGTCGTATTTATTTTCTTAAATTGCCAATTTGATCTTGTTCTCTATGTTTCCATCGTTTGATTTGATCCTGTCGTATTTTTTTTTAAATTGCAAATTTAATTTCATGATCGGTGTGCTTCAATTATGTTTTACGTGTTTGGTTGTTGCAATTTTGATTTCCTTGGTTTCTGGATCGTCTCCTTCTTCGTTGAAAAGTTAGGTTAACTGGAATTTAGATCGTACGTTTTTAGGAATTTGAAATCGAGTTTATCTCCATCTCTCCTTCCCTCTCTTTGTCGATCGTCGCCTTCGTTGAAAAGTTAGGTTAACTCGAATCTCGATTGTCAGTTTGTAGAAATGGAAATTGAATTTTGTTCTCAATTTTACAATTTGTAAAGAATTTATTCATCTCTCTCTTCGATCGTCGACAAATTAGGTTAATAACTGGATTCTGAATTAGGATTTTGTAGAATTTGAAATTGAGTTTTGTTCTGGAATCATCTCCATGGCGATCTGTCAATTTCTAACTTAATCATCCCCTGTTCAACTTTCCATCTCTCAATTTGATCAAACGATTATCTCCAACATATGCAGCAGCTATCGTGAAAGCAAATCAAATTCGAGCAATCGAGTCACCACAGTCTCCAACAACAAGGTTCATGGTTGAGTTAGACATCCAAATTCCATCTGCTTTCGATCCATTCGCAGAGGCCAAGGAATCAGGCGCCCCAGGGGCCAAAGAGTATGTGCATATCCGTATCCAGCAGAGGAATGGTAAGAAAAGCTTGACGACTGTACAAGGCCTGAGGAAGGAATTCAGCTACGAGAAGATTCTCAAAGATCTCAAAAAAGAATTCTGCTGCAACGGCAACGTCGTCCAGGATAAAGAGCTGGGGAAAGTGATTCAGCTGCAAGGCGACCAGCGTAAGAATGTTTCTCACTTCTTAACCACTGCTGGCCTTGTCAAGAAGGATCAGATCAAGATTCATGGTTTTTAGCCTTTGAATCTTGAATGTTATTATCTACTATATATTTTACTGTTTTCTATTGTGGGGTGTGTGGAGAAGCTTTGGTTATGTTTGTGGGTCATCTTTGAATTATGGGGTGTGGGGATTGTATTTCGTATTTTAATAATAATAATAGTAATATAGTTCGTGTTGATTTAGTTTTGCAATTTTATTTGTCGATTGTTCCATCTGATGCTCACTTGTTCTTTCATCATTAGTTTTGATAAAATTAAATTAAATGGAAAGGGGATATTTATATTTATACATCTCAGATTGATAAATTGCAACATGGTTAATTGTCTAGAAATATAAAATTAGGAATTTTATATCACGTCAATTAAAGGAAGTTATATGAGAGAGACAAGATTCCTATAGTAGAATCTCAATTCATAAATCCAACAGTTTGTAGTCAGATGTTTCTTTCGCCTACTTTGGCGCATGTGCAACTGGGGTATAAGTTTAAGATTCATGCATTTGTTTTAATTCTATTTATGTATCCACATAACATATTTAATATGTTCAATGAGTTAAATATTTTTTAAAATAGGTTCATTCAGTGGCATGAGTGAACGTGCACGGTGCATTTGGGTGCACACGAGAATCAATTTTAGTGTAAACATGTTATGAACAATTGAGAATATAGAAACGAACATTTTATGACCACATAAACGAACATGTTATGACCACAGAAAAGAACGAAGGTTAATTAATTACGATCGAATCATTAAATAAGAGGTCATTTGATATTGAACAAAAGATATCAGCTGTGAGTCATTAAATAAATCGAAACAATATCTTGTATGATTAGGTTTTGAGTGGTTGTACATACAGGTAGATGTGAGCAGAATATGGTAAAAATTGAAAAATCAAACCGAAATATAAATTCGATTCGGTTAAATTAATTTTTGGTTCGGGATCGGTTTTGCATTTTAAAAAAATTGGTGTTCTGTTTCGGTTCGATTTTTTCGGTAAATATACCGAATCGAACCGAAATATTTACTTAATATATATTTAATATATATACATATATTTATTATATATATATATATACATATATATATCCGAATTTTTGTGTTATTAAATGGCTTAATTCAATAATGGTAAAATTTCAGTTTTTTCGATTTTAAACCGAAACCGAACCGAAAAAAATTGGTTCGGTTTCAATCGGTTTTAGGCTTAAATGGTTCGGTTTCGGTGTATTATAGTGTGAAATTCGATTAATTCGGTTCGATTAATTTCGGTTCGATTTTTACCGAATGCTCACCCCTATATACAGGTGCAAGTTCAATTGACACCCAATTTTTTTTATGGACACAACTAATGATAACCCTATTAATATTTATTAGTAAATTAATTAATATTTAAAAATTAAGTCGCAGAGTGACCCTGATAGAAATTTTAGCGTAATACGGTATGACTTGCAAGTATAAATAATGTTCTCAATTTATGGATAAGTTGTGTTTTATAATTTGAAACATATAAGATACATTATGTTCTCAATTTATGGATAAGTTGTGTTTTATAATTTGAAACATATAAGATACATTATAATATAATTCATAAGACGCAAGTTTATTTATTTACATGTGAGGGTCATATTACATCCTGTCAAAAAAGAAAAGGAAAAAGAAAAAGGAAAAGGATCCTATTACAGATTTCAAGTAGATAGTACAACAAATCAACTCTGCTTGCAAGTTGGACCATTTTTTCGTTTACGTGATTAGTGATTTATTCTAAGTACTTTTATGCTCCAGTTGTCCCATGCAACTCAAGTGCATTTTTAATGACAATAGTTATTAATTTTACTAAAATGTATTAATTGGTCAATGCTAGTTAGTTTCGTTGAAGAGTATTAGTTATGCAATTGGTGCACCCAGGCTCCTAAATTTTGGCAATGCCGTTGATCCATAATCTTACCTGTAAGCAAATTGCACAACTGGTTTTAAAACACGATGGGGTAGTCTCAGTTTTATAAAATTCATGAACCGGCAACACTTTGATCACGTCCTGGGACAGGCCTTCGAAAGTAGTTGTTACATGAGAAAACTCAAAACAGGCTCAAAATTTGAAGTTTAAAAAGTTGGGAAGTAACCACAGCAGTACCTGCCATTGATAAGCTTTGAGCACTGCACGGCTCTGGCTCACCCACTCCGTATTATATCTTGCCCTTTACCAGACTGCGTATCAGTTCAACATAAAACAACTCTCTTGTTTTAGATCATATTAGGAAATCAGACACAATCATTCAGATATTACAATCTAACTGATAACAACTCTTTTGTTTCAAATCATATTAGGAAACAATAGCTTTCTCTAATCAGACACATTTGTTCAGATATTACAATCAAACCTGATAATAACTCACTTAGATCATATTAGGAGACAATAACTTTCTATTACCAGACACAATTATTTAGAATGGATGAAGCTTGGCCATGTATTCTTGATTTGATGTAGATATTCAAAGAAGACAACGGCCTAATTCAAGCCTTAATCTCGACAATGATATAACAGCGAAAATAAGGGCGGCTATCCTAAATTCAGTTAAATCTTTATACACTTGCTAATAATTAATGAACATTATCATACTGTTTGATATAGGACTAGAATCTTGTGTTTGTCCTTGGCCATATATTCTTGTCCTTGATTTGGTAGATATTCACAAGGGCCGAATTTAGAAGGCGCCGCCTAATTTCAGTTACATGCATATACACAAGTGTGAAACTTGTCTGATTCGTACAGAATCAGCTAACTTAATTGACTATGAAGCTCAGTTAGCTTACAACAAGCTAAGCATTTGAATCACACCATGACAACTATTGCATAATAAGGATTTATATCCTACATCAGAAACATTTGTATAAATCACCTTTGAAAATGGCTCTCCATTGGCTATGAGCTCCATTAATTGGACGCCCGTAATTGCTCCAACCCCAAACCCGCGTCACAGACCAGTTTCCGTCCTCTACCCTTTAATGGCGCCGGTAATTGCCCCTATTGCACAAAGTCCCGTAACATATACTTTAATTTTGGAATATAAAAACATGAGCCAGGAGGAACACATTGGGATTTTAAGTCCTAATTAAAAAAAATTTCATCTTATTTAAATGTTCCAACTTATAGAGGGGTGTGAAATTAATTCGTTTATATTATTTCTCTAACACTCACGAACAGGGAAACTTCCATTATACTCTGTACCATTTTCACGAAGGAACGGGAATGCTAACATAATTAGTGTGGTTAATATAGAAAGAGTGATTCTTGTGTGCTTCTTCAATTTGTGCAATTTGATTCAATTTTAATTTAGATTAATTATAAACTTAAATCCTAAATTATATACCCTAAACCTTAAACCATCCTAAACTCTAAACTCTAACCATTCGGATCGGGTAAACCATGAACCACTTGGACCGGGGTCGGGTCGGGTCGGGTTGGGGCCGGATTGGGAAAAAACTTTTAAAAAAAAACTAAACCCTAAATCATGAATCATTCGGGTTAGGTGAATGAACCAGTCGGACCAAGTTCGTGTTGGGTGAAAAAAACTTAAAAAGAAATAAAAAACTAAAATAAAAAAACTGAAAAAAAAATGGAAAAAAAGAAAAGCTGAAGAAAAAAATTTAAAAAAAAAAAAAATTCAATTGCACAAATTTAAAATTAGTGCAAATGATGCACATGAGAATTGATCATATAAAAATTATCTAATGAAACATACTTTAAACGCATCATAACAAAATTCTTTCAACTTAAGCACAATATCCCTCTCAGCCTTTGTTTCTTCTTTCACAATTTTATTCCTCTTAAAACTCACTCCTCAGTCTTTGCTATAATTAAACCTCAAGATATATAAATTCGAAAATAGTAATGTAACTTAAGCACAATTCCTAATGTAATTCAAATAGATTGGAAAAGAAGGAAATTATAGAGATACAGTTTTACGAGTATAGAAAAATATAAGATTAGACAAGGAGGAACGCACCTAAAGCAAAAATAAAAGATAATAGAGCCATGGAAAAAATCTTCATCAAGCTGAAGTAGCAAGTGTTTGATGAAAGCGTGGGATTGCAAAAACAACGAGCTATAGTGGAGGGCAAAAATTCATGCGAGACGATTTCATGACGGGGTACAAAAAAGTACAAATTAACGTCTATCATTTTCAAAATATTAAAACGCTATGTCCAAATTATGTCTCATTTCATCGTAAGATGACCGATGCAAATAGAGAGGGTGGGGGAGTGGGAGCATTAAAGTTGGTTCGCAGCTCAAGAGTCAAGAGTGTGTGTGGCTTCACACGTGCGGCTGCATGCATATCACCATATGTATTGCTTCTTTTGGAAATGGTCGGTTTGGTGTCAATGAATTTTGAAATTTGGTTTTGGAATTAAATTTTTTGTAGTCCAGTAATTTACCATAATTTTAAAAATTAGTACCGATTGTTTTGACTTTTTTTATTTTGATCCTATAAGTTTATGAGAATTTTGAAATTAGTCCAGGTGACTTGCAATAGAAGGCCACATATCTAGTCAATGCACATACAACACTTTATTTGACCTTTTTAACATGTGACAATATTGATTGAATTTTTATATTAATGTTACATTATTTATTTTAATAATTCATTTAATTAGTAGGAAAATTATAAAATTTGAATATTTATAATTTTTTTAATATATTCTCAAATTATGTTACTGAATTTTTTGTATATAAATTTATATTATTTAAAAAATATATTTATAATTCTATTAATAAAATTATAATTACCCTAAAGTAAATTAAATTTTGTCAAATTATTTTTAAAATTAAATTCAAATATTTTAAAGTAAATTCATAAAAAAAATTATGACAGATAAATTTGTAAAAACTAAAATCGTAATATAAATAAATTAAAATAAACATTAAAAAAATTAATTTTAATTTAATTATAAAAAGGCTATAGTATAATTCTTTTTAAAAAAAATTATTTTAATTTTATTTATATTACAATCTTTTTAAAATCTTAAGGTTTTTAATTTTTTCAAATTTAATGGTCATAAGTTTTTTTATTGAATTTACTTTAAGGTATTCCAAAAATTTTAATTTAACTTTTACAATGATTTGACAAAATTAAATTTATTTTAGGGTATCTAGATGTATTACGAAAATTAATAGAATTACATTTTTTAAAATAATATATTTTTATTAAAAAAATTCAGTAACATAATTTAAAGAATATATAATTTTTTAATTTTATTCTTTTTCTGCTAATTTAATAAATTATTAAAATAAATAATGCAACATTAACATAAAAATTCAATAAACATTGTCACATATAAAAAAAGGTCAAACAAAAGGTTATATGTGCATTGACTGGATAGGTGACTTGCAATAGCAGATCACTAGGACCAATTTCAAAATTTTCACAAACTTACAGGATTAAAATAAAAAAAACAAAACAATTTGGACCAATTTCAAAACAATGATAAGTTACTGAACTACAAAAAATTTAATCCCATTTATTTTTAATATCTAGAGGCTTTCTAAAAATAATTTGAAATAGTAATTGGATGAGTTCGATTTATAAGGCAAATTGCTTGGTTGAGGGTTTATTCAAATCCTTGTTTTCACATTATTCTTTAACTGAGGGGCGGATCTAGACTTTGGAAAATCGGGGTAAAATTACTATATAATAGAAAAAAAATTCAAACATAAATAGAGTTTTAATTATGTGCATCATTTGCACCGTACATCACTCTTAATTTGCACCGAACATCACTATTAGTAGTTAATAGTGGTGTACGTTACATATAATGCGCATAACATTTTTGCATAATAGTGACAGAGACAATATTTAGTTCAGAGACCAATTAACAATAATAGTTATAATTGGAGTGAGAAACCCAGGTTCGATTCCCTCTGGGAACTTGGCCACTGGGCTCCTCATTTGAGTGAGAAACTCAGGTTCAATTCCCTCTGGGAACGAATTGGAGTTATGAGAGTTATAAGGTGTATTGGCGATTTTGTGGAGTATTTGGGTGCTTGGTGTATTAACTACTAACAACTAACATCTAACTTTGTCCGATAAAAAAAAAAAAAAAAAAAAAAAAACAATAATAGTTATAAATTTTATCTTATAATGTATTATAACTGTCGATATATATATTTTAATAAAAAAAAGGATAAATATGATTTTTGATTTGTTTAACAAATGTTTTGGTCACTCGATAACAAACAAAACAGGGGCATATTAAATAGTTTTAAATTTACAATCGAAATAAATATTTCATAATTCTCAATCATGATTTTAATGGATAACAAGCGAATATCCACAATAATTTTGAAAACAATTTTAAAAAATCATTAATAAAAAATAAAAAAATATGATCAATTAACAAATTAAAAATCAAATAAAATAATTATCAATAACTTAAACAACAAATAATAAATAATCAATGAAAACGTAAATAATTATTCTGTTTTAACTGCAAAATTACTATCAACGTGATTATAATGAAAATATATTCAATATATATTAGAAAACAGGCATCCGTAAAATATAATAAGGTTCCAATTTGAAAAATTTTAGGTTCCAAGACTTTTTGAGATTACTAATAGATTCCAACTCATATTATTGTGACTTTTTTGCTCCCCACTTACAACTATTAAAAATGCAATTAAATTAATACAAAAGGTAAATTGTGAACTTTAGAAATTTGAAAACTCACCTGAAATTACTAATACGACTTTTTTACAAGGAAGTTTTTTAACTATTAAAAATGCACATAACTAAATTCACAAAAAAGGCTAATTTGAAATTCAAATTTTTTCAATGTTTTGGCTAATTTGCCTTGTATTTTCTTATTTCTTAATTTTTTGTTCTTATTGGGTGTTTTTACAAGTGAAAATTAAATTTTGATATAATAGGAAAATCCGAGAGTCCACGCTCCCATTTTGTTAAATTTGAAATTCAAATTTCATGCGGGTTTTGGTATTGCACAATTTTGAAAATATTTCTTATTTCTTGTTTTTGGCGTTTTTTTTTGGGGGTGTTGTTGTAATTTGGAGACAGTTTCCTATTTTTTCTTCTATGATTTTGGGTAGCGTTAAAATTAATCTAAAAAATTCTTTTCTTTGGTGGTCGATTTTGGGAAATTTTCCGATTTTCAAACCAATTGATTTTTCATTGGGTCTTGTTGAAATTTTCGCCTTCCCATTCGTTTGAGGATAATTACCCTTAGATTTGTTTTTCAAAGCAATTGATTGGATCTTAAATTTGTTTTCCTATTAATTAATCTTTTAAGGAAATTTGTTCTCTATTTTTCTTAATCATTAAAGCAAACTTTTCCGTTGATTAATGCATTTTCAGTATTTTGTTTTCCTTGCAGGGTATTTTTTTCTAAGAAACTTAAGCGTTTCTTATTGAGGCAATTTATATTTTGTGTTCAATTGTTTAATTTTCAAATTCAAGATTTTGGTAGGGAAGATGGTGTAGTCTTATGGTTTTTGTGAAATTTGTTTTTTCAAGAATTGGGCTTCACATCATTTAAAGTTTGTTTAACTTGTTGAAGATGTTTTCACATAGGCTCTTGTTAGCAATGATGTAAATTCCCCAACCATGTTATTTTTAGGTATTAATACAAAAAACACTTTTTTCTTAAGATAAAGCATAAATGCAATTTTAAAAAAACTAACCTGTGATAAATGGATACTGTGTTCTAGGTAGTAAATGGATCTTGCCTTATTTACACTTGACATTTTCTCAATAAGATCCATTTAAATGCCAATTACGTCTTGAATTCATTCATACTTCATTTCTCTCGAAACCCGGCTCCTCTGCATGAATCCGATTTAGTCTTGTAATGAGTTGGTTCCTTCATAGGCGGATCATGACAATACATGGCACTTTCACCAATCGATGTCTAGTTTTAATTTTATCGGTGGTCTCGTCTCGGATCGGTTGGATGGAAGTTATCGAGTCATACATTTTATTTTGAGAACATCATCCGTTTACATAAAATCTTATTACTAGTGATTGGGAGTAGTGCGAGGTTATAGTCCCACTTATAGAACAAGTCTCGGTGATGTTGGAATCATCATATCTTGAAACGATTACAAACCAAGTTCCCCAACCGGATGGTTCATACACTCGGTTGAATCCCTTTTTCATATGTAATTGTTAAATGCGTTAGGATCTTTGATCACGGTGAATCAACTAGATCTGGAATGTAAATTAATCTGATTTGAAATCGTTAAAACATCCATTTCTGAATATCGAGGTTACGGTAGATCAGTCTTCTTATTCATGATTTCTCTTGATCGATATCAAAGGCTACATGGGGTGTTTCTTCCACAATTAGGGTTCGTTTGTTGTAGACCACAAAAGCTTTGCTAGATGAGGAATACCACTAGAAATATACCCTCATCGGACTTGGCCTCAAAAGTCTTCAATTTTCCCATTATTGTGTATGAAACATTGCATATGTGGAAGTAAAAACATGCCCTTCCATAGTTCATAAAGTGTTTTGTAAGCCTTAGTCGGGGAACATTTTTGCGTATGGCATCTTGAAAGATTATACGCGAAAGCGGTTTGGTATATGTTGAACAACATTGTTCAACTTCTTTGAGAGGATACGTTCCTCGTTCGGCTACTCCATTACATTGTGGCGTCCTCGCGGTGATGTTTCATGTTGTATACCAAACTTAGAGCAATTAATAAAAGTTGAAGTGCAAATCGTCCCGATTTTTACTCTGGCGGACACCACTTCTCGTTTTGTAATCTTCTTAGCGGCTCGGGTATCTTGGTTGTCGTCTCATTCTTCTTATGTAAGAATATAACCCTTGGAATAGTCATCCAATTACGGAATTTCGTCGTTAGTTATGCTTCTTTGCGATACTCTAGATGAATGAAGCTTTGACTGTTACATGC
The DNA here is from genome assembly GCA_037126765.1 of Stenogyne calaminthoides. Lineage (NCBI taxonomy): Eukaryota > Viridiplantae > Streptophyta > Magnoliopsida > Lamiales > Lamiaceae > Stenogyne > Stenogyne calaminthoides. The sequence goes on along the minus strand of JBBCBC010000030.1, from coordinate 11,646,485 downwards.
GATACATATTCCTTTGAAACACTTCATTGAAGTCCTTCCACAAGACATCCTCTTCTTATTAAGAAAAGTTCGGATGGCTCGTTCTTTTGTGCGAGCAAAAACTTTACTTTTGGAACTCTTAACAATCGAACTTGGACAACCCAATCATTTGTGATCGTCCCTTTTCTTGAACCGATTAGCAAAATCTGTTGAGTGACTCGATTCTTGATAGTCGTTGATCGGTCGAGAACTCAACCTTCAAAATAGTTGTTTAAAACCTTCGACATCTGAGACTCGATTACTTGTACATCATCATTCTCTAAGGTTCCGAACCCTTTGGTATAACCAAAGTTATCATCACCGAAAGAGTACATGAACACATTCTATGTAAGGCGAGGAGATGTTTTTTTCAGGTCATGTGCCTTGAGCATCCACTATCGATGTACCAATAGTTGCTTGCACACCTCCTTTGTTGGCGGACCCACGAACTGCAATCGGTCGGGCTTTAGGTACCCCTTTCGGATTGGGTCTGAAGGTTTGGATTTGGGGATCCATACAAGCATTGTGATCGGTCGGATCGGAAGGCCCCGATTTCTCCCATACTGTCAACATAATCATACTTATCCTCGTAATGAACCTTGGATGACTTAGAATGATTTAACTTTTTATTTGTCTTCTTTTTTATCGACTATGACCCTAATTTAACTATAGGGGTAGATTACCATCAAAAGATTCATATCCTTTTCGCGTAGATGGTTTTTCGCGGTTTACAAAAGCATGTATTAAGCATTGACCTTGGTTCTAAATTAGACTTCCTTTTTGTAGGTTGTCTTTTTCGATTTTTCGAGGTTGAGGTCTCTTCGGAAAGGGTTCTTCAGTTGATTCTCGATGCTTTACCGGTTAATTTTACCATTCCCTTTACGGTTAGGCACTTGCCTTACTCCTCAACCCGGTCTCTTACCCCTATTAGATACAAGTTTAGCTTTTTGGTGTATCTTTTTTAAATTAGATCGATTACACCTTTACGAGATGAATCGGTGGGGCTTTTGAGGATGTGGAGGGTTTCTCATAGCGAGTCCCTCATATCAATCTTTATTCAAAATAGGCGTTCATGTCTTTAACGGTTTGAGATGATTTTGAAAAAACATCTATTTTCTTCAATTATCCTCGGAGGATTTGATTTTTTCTCATGAATTTTGCTTGCAAGATTTTGAAGTCATCGACTTCTTTTATTTTTGATCTGCTTTTCTGATCGAAGCTTTAACCATTTTAAATTCCTCGAATACAATTTGGTGATCTAAGTTCGTTTTCGAATCATTTTCTTGACAAATGATTATTTACAGTCCAACTTATCATTCTCGGCTTCCACAATAGCATAAGTTTCTCTTTTGCATTGGAGAGATCTTCAAGCAATTGCTCTGAGTAGGCTGAGTCAATCTCCCGGGGTGTCTTTAATGATACATGTAAAAGCGAGCAAGCGGGTTTGGAGGTTACCTCGAATTTCCTCCTGCATCCATCGAAAATATCGGATCTTCAACCGGATAAAATCGTCGATTCTGGCGTGTTTAACTCTCTTTTGTTCCTCTTTTCTTCCCTGGTTGCAGGCGATGCGTGCTAAAAGTGACAAACTCACAATCCTTGGTCCATTCCTTCGGGTGAATCACTCATCTATTGACCTAACGCCGATAGTAGTCTGAGTTTCTTCTATCGATTGGTTATCTCTTCCTTCCTTCGACTATCTCTTTCCTTTCATCTCTGTGATCCCTCCGATCAAGATCTGGTTCTTTCTGGAATCTATTGTCCGATCTCCTATCTCAAATCTCGGCTATGTTGATAGTCCTTTAAAATCTTCGATATTTACCAAGTTGTATGTGACTTCTCAAGCTTCACCGGTAAAAATGCGTCTGATACGCGACTTAATATATTTCCAATGGGTTCATTGGCCTTTGTTACATCTTTGGTTGCCTTGAAAATAATGATTTTGAAGTCGAGGTTTAAGTTTCATCGAACAACCTCTTTCAATCGGTCGAACTTCGTGAGCTTTAAGATCAAAAAGCTACTAGGTTTCATTCTTGAAATGTCACGGCAATCTTTGATTCTGGTGACCTTCATGTCCCATTCTTGGTGAGAGACCTTATGATCTTATAGTTGATATCTTTATCGGACATCTCTCTACCAAGTTCTCGAAAGCTTGTTTATAGACATTGTAATTCTTCCATCGAGTTATTGATGGTTTCGATTTATTCTTGATTTTCTCGAACTTCACGGTTATCTTTGAAGGCGTTTTTATCTGCTCATTTCCCGCATGAGATCTCATGGATATCCCACATTGCTTTTCGCTTGATTTGAGATACTTAATCTTTTCTTTTATACCTTATCCATTGTCTTCATGATGATATGTCTTGCAATAACCTCCGAGTATCAATTTTTTTTCTTACATGTCCATCGATTTAGGCTTTTTAACAAGACTTCCGATGGGATCTCCTCCATTGCGATTTGTAAAATGATGATGGGTCCTATGACTTCCATCATTACGCCTTCGAGCCTAGATGGTTGGACATATATATGGCCCCATCTGCATACTCAAATTGAGAACTATCATGATTCTTTGTTATCCATCTTTGAATTTTGGAAAATGAATGAGTTTTTAAAAATGGTTTTTCAAGATCGATTCGATGACCACAATGATCCGAGAACGGAATACCACTTGTAGGTCCCAAGGTTATGTGAAGCGAAGTCTAGAGGGGAGGGTGAATAGACTTACTCATGCGGTCAGGTGTGAGAAGCGGATAGCTTTGTCGAGTCTTGAATTCGGTTTGGTCGATAACCAACTTCTTGAGCATTCGGTAACTATCAGATTAAGCGATGTGTTAAAGAAGCTTTAAGTTTTACCGGTGTGAAAAAACCGGTTTGTATATCGATTCCAAGTTTTATCTTTTTAATCGGATAATGAAATATCAGTCCGTCGGATCGAAGCTTGGTGCAATCGATCTTAACTTAGAATATGTATCTTGCTTTAAGATGTGCGATGTGAGGAGCGATTAATCAAAGCAATAAAAGACAAAAGATTTATAGTGGTTTTTTCTTCCCTTTCAAAGGGGCACCAACAACCAACTTAACCGACTTAACCGATTGGACTTAGTTTAGTGTGTTAGTCCAACCTGATACACCAACAGATGTTTTAAGAGTTCTCCTCAACCGATCCCGTAAATCGATTACTAGAAACCCTGAAATGTAAACAACTTATCCTAACTTGGGGTTTGGGTAAGATTGTTGAGGTTCCAACTATGAAATCTTTCCTTGCGTACAAATTCCTAGATGAAAAGATTTCTTGCTAAGAACTTATGGGATGAACACAAATATAAAATAAGCTTGTTGTTGTGTTCTTCATGAAATCGACTATAGTTTGAGCTTCTTGATTATTTTGTTTGTCCAAGATTTCATTTCACTACAAAGTGTGATCCCATATTTATAGACCTTGAGATCAAAGACGTTGGAAACAATTTGAATCTCTCTTGATGTGGCGTCTTTCGAGGCGGCATGGCGTGTGAATGTGTATTTTATAGCCGTTTGAAAGCAACATCGAATCCATGATGTCGGCTCTGTTCATACGTGTTTCTTCCTTATTGGATGGAAGCCTTGCTTTGCGGTGTTGTTCTCCAACTAAGGTTGGCATTCTTCTTGTTTAGATCGCAGATGATAAGATGAAACATCGGTTTTCATCTTATGGTGACTGATCGATCTGGTGATCGATCCAATAGAATCTTCTGTTGTTGACTTAGTTTCAACCGGTGACTCGGCGATGTAGGTCTTACGGTCTTATCTTACGGAAGTCATCGATCTTCTAGTATTCGAGGTTTGAGCTTCATGACTTCATTTTATCGACAAGATCGATTCGTCGATCTTCCTCGTTTATTTAGCATTACGCCTTCGCTTCGGGATATCGACCTTCTGATTCTTGAATCGACCTATACATATTGAGTTCCCCCCTCAATATGTGACCTATCTATTACATCGGTTGTTCATACACTCATTATCAAGCGGTCTCCTATAGCGATAATGTAAACATCGATCAAATTACCTGTTACATGTGTTTTTGGAACTTTCATCAAAACTATAAATTTCCCAACAACGAGTCTTACGACCAACTCCTTAATGTTATTGTAATTATTTTTTATGAGGTGTACATTTTGAAATCCAACAACATATTGTGAAGTACTCTTTGTTTTGTGATATGTGTTTTGTAGGAAGTATTGTATCACTAGAGAGCAATCCCACAACACAATCCTTTGAACGTGTGTTCATCGCGTTTAAGGGTTGTCTAGATGCCTTCAAAAAGTGTCGTCAATGCTATTTATAGGCAAAGACATTCATGACGGAGACGTCTGAAAGGGTACTCTACTAATAAACTCAATAACAACGGTGATGTGTTCTAAAACCCCTGATTTCTTTATAGTATGAATGAACAAAAACCTTAATTTTTTTTTTTTGCCTTATAATGAATAACATGCATGTTTTCTGTTTTTTGTCCAGTGTTATAGTAATTGATTTATGTTTTTTACCATTTTTTGTTGTTGAAAATAATGAAAAAAGCTGGAAAATGTATCAGACTATGTAAGATTAAACAAATTATACACATTATTCATTTGGAGGTACCATATTATGCAGAATTCATGATTTTTTCTGCACACGTGACACACGAATTTGATTTTTTAGGCCTGTTTCCTGCTGCATATGCCATTGTATCTGCTGAGAATACCAATAACTGGAGATGGTTCCTCGAGAAGCTACGCGATAATGTACATCATGAAAGAGAGATTTGCTACATATCCGATAGGAACACGGGGTTGATGGCAGCGTTTCCATTGGTTTTTGACAAACCACAACACTATTTCTGCTTGTATCATCTATTAGCTAACTTGAGGGGACGATTTACAAAGGGTTATTGAACGAGCAGCGAGAAAATCTCCAGGTTCATTTCAAAAAGTACGCATACCCCAAATGTGCGCATATTTAATGAGATGTTGGTTGTATTTAAAGAAGCAGGCGGTAAGAAGGCCGAAGAATGGATGGAAGATTTACCATTCGATAAGTGGGCAGTTGCTCACTCACCACATATCAAAAGATACGGGGAATTGACTTGAATGCGGTAAAACGTTCAATGCAATAAAGGAGGCTAGATAATTCGATTACACATGATTGACCAAATTAAATGCGGTAATGCGAATTGTAAAGTTCATAACTATTGTATTCTAATGTATATCAATTTTTTACAATAACTATTGATTTTTTCAAATCTAATAGGTATATCAAAGTGGATAGTTGATAGGAGAAAAGAATGCAGCTCGTGGACCGGTGCATTGTGTCCTACGAAAGGAGAATTTGTGGAATTTTCTAAAAGACCTCTCTCGATTATGGATGGTGAATTCCCAAGTGGTAATTATTTGGTTATGTCTCACCCATCGAATTAATTTGGTAGAGAAGACATGCTCGTGTTATCGTTTTAGAAGGTTCCGGTTAATTGTATCTTGATGATGCGTAATTGATAGGAAATGTCCAAACCCATATCGAGGAGTATTTTTTCACCCGGAACTACCGTGAATGCTACAGCTACGACATACATGCAATACCAGAAATCAAGAAGTTCGAATTTCAGCCCGATGATCAAAACAAAACCAAAATTCTCCCTCCTGTGCTGAAGAAAAAACCAGGTCGTCCTAGGAAAAAAAGGAAGCCATCATTTGGTGAGTTCCCAAAGAAGAAGCCCTCTGTGGTATGCTCTAGATGTGGGACACTTGCAAATCATGATTGTACTACATGTTTATTACCACCTGATGATGCTTTCGAATTTCGTTAATTTTTGTGGTAGGTCCTAGGACATGCATGAGAAATCAGAAGCTCAACTAACTTAAACTTGATAATTAACACCTTGTTATTCAAGTTTCATTATGTTGACTATATATAGGACACATATTTTCTCTATTTTTTTCCCAGATGTGGAAAAACTCAACCTTTTTGCTAAATTCATGTTAATTATGGGTGCTTTTTTGCGTATGCAAAGTCTTGTAATGATGTGAAACATAATGCATATTAGCTTTTTGGTTGAATGGGGCACTTTTTTGCAGGTAATTTTTTGTTTAATTATATAAATGCATGCATGTATGCATTTTTTTTTGATCAGGGTATAAAACACATTTATTTATATATGATGTATGCAGGTCCAAAAGTAGAAGTATATTAAAAGACAATATCTAGTCTAATAACAGTAAACAAATTAAAGAAGATACAAGTTACATAATCGCATAATTTTGGAAAAAAAATATGGTTAAGGATATAGTACTAATCTTCCTACTTAAACAAATTAATGACCAATTGCCAAAACAAGAAAATAAAACCGATTGTCATCATATTTGCTAGTACTATAGTACTAATCTTCACATGGCCGGAATCGCAACTACGATTGATTGAATTCGTATTACGACGATGAATTTGCACACTGTTAACCTCTTCGTTGTCAGGTTCCACAATGAAGTAGTTGGTTGGCACACACCAATGGGAGAAATTACATCCTTCACATTTATAATACAACCTACCGGGATTGTAAGCCGACGCCGAAACATGGATTCTTGTTGCTCGACCACATTTTTTGCAATCTTCCGCTCTATACTTCAAATATTTGCTAAATGTTGTGCTTTGACTAGAGCTAGCCATGTATTAATTTTTGGTGAAAGTTATCTTTTTCATTGTAATGAATCCTCTATTTATAAGGTTGTGTAAGTGGCATTAAAGGCCACTTTATGCTGCCAACGGTCGAATTACAACGGTCATTTTTTAGTCCAATAATAAGACACGTGTGTCTTCTTTATTTCTGGGAAATTGGACAAATCTGACATGCACTTATGCATGTGAACATGCATATATGCATGAATGTATGACTACATGCATCTAGAACACTATGAATATGGGAATATACTATACTGATATATTCGTGTATAGTTCTTATCAGTAAATATTATAAATATATTACTATATTCGTCTATATTAATAAATACATTATTTATTAGTAAACATATATTACTATATTAGTAAATATTATAAATATAGTACTATATTAGTGTATATTATATATTCGTGTATAGTTCAAATCAGCAAAAATTATAAATATATTACTATATTCATGTATATTACTATATTAATAAATATTATAAATATAGTACTATATTAGTGTATATTAATGGATATCCAACATGCAATACATATAAGGGATAATTCAACATCCTGTAAAACTAAAAAAACTATATAAATGCATGCATATATACATAAATTCATGCATATATACACAAATTCATGCATACATGCATGCAAATCAATACTGTGTTGGGTTCAAAGGGCCTGCTTAACATAAACAACACATAAATAAGAGCTGAACAGCAACATATAAAAACCCATAATACCAAAACAGATCATAAGTATAAGACACATTCCAATGATATTAAATGAGATCTGGAGCATAGACAAGTTGCTCATTCTAAATTTTCCAATAGTCTCAACATAATCCATAATGAGTTGTCCAAAACAACATCTGTTTGAAAGATTAACCAACACATAATGCAAATTCCAAAACAGACTACGTAATCCATAAACTGTTAAATGGTGAAAGATGGGGTTTGAAGGAATAATTCAGCCATCAGCTTACTATAATCTCCAGAAGACGTCTCGTTAAAAACAGCAGTCACACCAGTCTTGTTTAGTATGGTGTTCTCAATATGCATGCAAACTATTACTCCACAACATTAAACAACAGCACAACAAGTGATAAACAAGAAAACACTCTCACTTTGTAGTTTAGAAGAGCTTCCCACTCTTGATCTACCACGACCACGGTGTCTCGAGCCCATATCCTTCCACTATGATTTATTAAAAAAATAATGGAATTAATAGGTGAATAAATACATATTACCGTACAATGGGGGGTTAGGGGCGACAAAAATGGAATGACCTGAAAAGATTATAGTATTGTTCTTCGCCGGAAAATGGTAACAGTGAAGGTTCCTCGCCGGAAACCCTTGTGTGAGTTTCAAACTGAAAGAAAAAACCCTATTGTGAGTTTCAAAACCAAACTCGCCGGAAAAATTAAAATGTTGCATGAAAAAACCCCCCTTTGACTCGCCGGAAAAACCAAACTCGCTGAAAAAAAATCGCAAACGGACGCAAATGGAAAAACTAAAATCGATTTAAATATTGCTCGAAAAGAGAGTATCTTACCGGTATTCTTGCCGGACGCAAACGGACGCAACCCGAAACCAGACGCAACCGGATGAGGTTCTCTTCCTAACATCGCCTGAAACCCGACGCAACCGAACGATTTTCTCTCTCTAAAATCGCAACCGGACTCAACTCTAAGGAGGTTTATCTCTCTAAAATGACTTCTCTCTCTTTTGTTGGAACCGGTGGATTAAGGACAAAAGGTGGAGTGAGTGAATTTCTCTCTCTCTCTTTTGTTGGAACCGGTGGATTAAAGTCAAAAGGTGGGAGAAATACTATATTGGGGGAACGGTTACTTTTTAAATTGGACGAGACAGTTGCGGGTGTTGGGAAGACAACTTTTGGACACAAGCTCAAGGTCTAAACTAAGGGTATTTAAGTAACATCAATATAGAATGGAACCTCTTAGTAATGTATAAAATAATTGGAATCTATATGCAATAAAGTTGGTCAAATGGTACTAGAAATTCACTCACTCGTGAATTTTTTTCATTATGGGGATGCACTTGTTACACACTAGATCCGCCCCTTCTTTAACATGTACGTAGTCATGAAAATCGGAATTAACTTTTTTCTCAGTCATTTTATTGGATTTGGATTATGTGTTGTACAGAATCGTCTTGTGCATTAGACCCGTATGGGTAGCAGGGGCGGACTTGTGAAGTGAAAGGGTACAACTTTACCTACGTAGTCATGAAAATCGGAATTAACTTTTTTCTCAGTTATTTTATCGGATTTGGATTATGTGTTGTACATAATCGTCTTGTGCATTAGACCCGTATGGGTAGCAGGGGCGGACTTGTGAAGTGAAAGGGGTACAACTTTACCCCCAATTTCAATTTTTTTTTTAATAAGTATATTATATAAATATTTTTCCAACTGAAATCACCACATTTCTTGTTTCCAACGGAGAAACTCGGTCGCAATTCAACATCACCAAGTCACCTACAATTAGTTGATTTGGTATGCTCTGAAACGTGAAATTAATTTTTTTTTTTACAGGCATACTCTTTAGTAATATACGTCACACTCTTTAGTAATATAAGTCACACCCTTCAGTTATCGTCATGATACTCTCTGCTATAATATAAGTCACATCCTTCACTTTTATGAGTAACTTTATAATAAAAAGTCACATCCTTTATAGTAAAAAGTCACACTCCTTAGTAATATAAGTCACACTCATTAACAAGTTTCGTCGTGAAACTTGTTCACCCTATACTTTGCTCAATTAGTTACCTTTAACATGTAGGTTTGTTTTATTTTAATTTAAAATTACAAATTTGCCATACATTTATTTGGCTTAAATTTTAAATTTTGAAAATTTAAATTTCCCACGTAAGATAATTTTTTGGTTCTTTCATTAATTTTTAGTTATAATTTTATTTAGTTACACAAAATTGACTTAATTTGGTGATACGTAGTGATATATTAGGGTTTGTAACTTTTTTTTTTATTATGTATATAAAATTAATGGTGCAATTATTTAGATAAATAAGTTAGCCCCGATAATAATTTCATAGATTTTCTTTCAAAACAGAAGACTCATCAAATGTAATAGTATAATTTATTGTTATAATTTTTTTAGAACTCTATAGTGTATCTTATATGCAGATTTAGTCTAATTTTATATAATTTAAACATAAAAACATGTTTATGTACAAATATTTTTAAATTGCCAAAGTATTGTGTGCACAATTTGCACCACACCATTATTAGTATTGCTTGTATAAAAATTAACATATTGTTTAAAAGTGTTAATTTTTAGTTTTTTACAAATAATAATAATAGTAATGTACGGTGCAAATAATGCACATAATATGTTCTTATGATCGTACCCCCAGTTTTGAAATCTTGGATCCATCACTAACGGGTAGTACATACAATATTGATCCAATTGTATTATAGATTCGTACGAGTATAATGCAAAGGATCCAAATCCCATTTTGTGTCCGACTTTTTGGTAACTTCTGTAGTCGAGTTATCGGAACCTTCTTGATGTCCATCTTCAGCGTTGTGTACTTGTGTTCGTGTCGTCACAACTGACATCACAAAATGTTGACTAGTTTGTGGTTTTTTCACTCTTCAACTTTATTTTCGATTTGAAGTTGGTCACTTTAATATATTAATATTTCATTCATTTTGACCAAATAAATACATCATATTCTTTCGAAACATACGTAAATTACCAATTTACAACTTACTTTCATTTTTCACAAATGGATCCTCACATTCAAATTGGTCAAAGTTGATTCAACACCCAAATTATAAACCAGTTTTCAACGTAATAACTTACAAATTTCAATCAACATTATTTACAGTTTGTATATAAGTTATATTTATAGTTTGAAAGTTATAAAATATAAGTTTAATTACAAATTAAATCACCACCTTTTACTGAATTGTAATTTAATTTTAAATTTTAAATTATTGTAAATAAATCATCAACTTTAAATACTAATTTGTACTTGCACCAATTTGCACAAAAGAGTGTCACATCGGCAAGCCACATCACACAAAGGCACAAAAGGGGTTGTTGAAGTTTAATTTACAATAATATTTAAAGTTGAATTATTTGCAATAATCCAAAATTTTAGATTAAAATGCAATGCAGCAAAGGTGGTGATTTAATTTGCAAGTAAGTCTAAAATATATTACTAAAAATTATATTTATAAGACACAAATTTATTATTAATAAGGGTATTTTTATTTATGGTTTGGGAAGTTTATTTTGAAATTTCAAATCCCAAATTCCCGTTTATTTATCAGAATTTCGGTAAAAGATTTTAAATCCTCCAAAATTCTACTCTATAATACCTATAATACACCTATTTTATTTTTTTCAAACCCAATTTTCAATACGCTATCAATCATCTATCACACACATTTCAATTATTATTATCTATCCAACTCAATACTATCTCTCCATCAATCATCTATCACACACATTTCAATTATTATTATCTATCCAACTCAATACTATCTCTCCCACTTTTTTACTTTATCATTATATATATATATATATATAATATTTACTCCAAATAAAATACAGTACATAATTTTCAATACAAACACATCAATCATTATATAATTATTCAATTATTTCTACATTACTTTTTACAATATAATATTATTTATATCATCTACTTTTTTAAAACCCTACTTTATCAAATCCTACAAAATTCACACTCCCAAATATACACAAAATACAAATACACTTTTTACGATACCAAATCATTTCAAATCCCCTCAAAATTGTAAACAAACAAAGCTAAGTGATTTAGACAGTCTAATATTATCTATAATAAGATTGTAAGCTATGAGAATTAATACTTAAACTTATAGTAAGCTATAAGCATTATACCAACAGTTACATATTTTAAGAGAGAGTACAACAAATTTTCTTTAGTTGCAAGTTGCATCATTTTTTTTTTGTTTATGTAATAAGTAATTTCTGCTATATAAGCTTCTTCTTGCATTTTCCATGACTTAAATATCATTTTTAATTCCATCAAACATATTTTCTGCATATTGGGCAGCTTCCTACCTTGGTGAGCCATTCATCTATGCAATGAACGTGGAAAATATGTTTGCAGTTTGGAAGCAACCTCGCAAATTCTCCATCCTTTAAATCCTAATATGAGATAAGCAAATGAATGGTCAATGAACTCAGATATATAATTATACAACTAAACTAAAATACAAAAACTTATATATATCAGTTAATTTTGGTTGACAATTAGTTGTTTTCATCGAACAATATTAGCTATTTCACCGAATGTTACTAGTTATTTTCATCGAACAAAATATTAGTTGGTCAGTATTAATTGTTTTCACTAAATTGTTTCTATTAATGTGAATATGCGATTGGTACACACAAGTGTTACTCCTGATTTTTATGCGTAAACTCAACATATGAGGGGTCAAATAGTAATTTTCTTTAGTAATATGGATCTTCTATTCCACAATGGGTTTTGATCCCACGTTTCATTTTCCTCCGCTTTCAACTTTATAGTGTAACTTCATTGTTGTACACGTGTAGCGGATATATAAAACACGGGACTAAAAAATTATTTGAGGGAGTGTGAGACGGTATCAAGACGGGTCTCCAACTCAGTACTTGGGTCATACTTTCCTAAGTCCATGGGTCATATATTAAGTAAATGAGATATGTCTTTATGTATTTGATCGTCTCATGCAAGTTTTTGTCAAATAATTTACCTGTAAGCAAATTGCACAGCTGGTTTTAAAACATGGTTTCGTATTCTCAAACTCACAAACTGGCAACTCTTTGATTGCATCTTGAGATAGTCCATCAAAAGTGTGGACATCAAAGATGTCGGAGAAGTCCCTCAAGCTCGTCTCCGTGCCACTAACCTGCAAGGGCTTGTTAGAGATACTCGAAAAGCTGGAAATTCGAAGTTAAAAGATTCGGAGGAAAGAAGTAATCAAGATCACCTGCCATTGGTAAGCTTTGAACACTGCAGGACTCACCCACTCCATAAATACTTTGCCGTTTACCAGACTATGTATCAGTGCAACCTGATAACATCTCTCTTTTTTCAGAATTAGGAAATGGTAGCTTTCTCTAATCAGACACAATTATTCATATGTAACAATCAAGCCAATAGATGAAGCATACAAAGTCTTTTTCTAATGGAGCGTAAAGATACCAAACAAGGACATCAATACAAAGAGAATGAATCCATTTTTGGATGTGCAATAATGCTGCCAGTATTAAACGTGAGAGCGAGAGGGGCCTGCCTGCATGATCAGGACCCTCCTCAAAACTCAGTTAAGTGCCTGTTTGCAAACTCTGGTATATATGAGCAGAAACACTAATTTTTTACAAAAAGTTGTGTCTAACAACTTTTAAAATAAGTGTTTCCCAGCAACTTTTTTAGAGTTCGCAAACAAGCCCAAAATCTATATAAATTTTACTAATAAGCATTATCAAATTATTTCATATATGACTAGAATCTTATGTTTTTCCTTGGCCATGTATTCTTGATTTGATTCCTAATCTAACTCAGAAGTGTGAACATGCTTTGATTCACACACAAAAAACCATTTGGTTTCTGCTAACTTCATTAACTCACATGCTAGCTAACTTAAATTTTCAATGAAACAATGTTGATTCACACCACAACAAATATTGCATAATAGATGATCTGTATTCTAAATCACCTTGGAAAAAGGCTCTCCATTGACTATGAGCTCCAACAATTGGACGCCTGTGATGGCGCCTGTAATTGCTCCAACCCCAAACCCGTGAGAGAGACCAGTTTCCGTCGTCTGCCCTTTAATGGCGCCGGCAATTGATCCTATTGCTGCTCCACCTACAAAAAGTCCCAATAAACATATATAATTTGGAATATAAAACATGAGAAAGGTGAATCAGATTGCGATTTTGTGTCCAAAATGAACTGGGAAACTTCATCAAACAGGTAATCTGCATCAGGGGCGGACTTGCTTGGGTACATGCCCCCCCAAATTAAATTATGTTCAGCTATATATATATGTGTCTTATATAGAGCAGCCTGGCTTAGGCTTAGTGGTCTCAAACACTGGTTTCTGTTGAATTCACCCGTGTTCAAATCCCATTACCTACATATGTTATTTTATTTTAGCTCCAAGAAATCATCAATACACTTTTAACTTTTGAATCGGGGAAAAAACTAGAGCATAAATTCACAATTGCCCCTCAGCCTCTGTTCTTCTTCCCACAATGTTTGCCATAATGAAACATATACAAATTCGAAAATACTAATGTAATTCCCCGATTTCCAATCAAAATTCTTCAAATTGATCGGGGAAAAAAGAAAAATATACACAAAACAAAAAATCTCGCAACTGAAAAAATTAATGCAGAGTGGAATTGAAAAGGAGGAACGTACCTAAAGCAAAAATGCAAGTGAATAGAGCGATAGCAAATATGGTTAATCAACCTGAAGAAAACTTGGAGTTTTGTGCATATCCATGTTTCCATTTGTGGGCAACGAATGGGCATTTGTGCTGAAATTTATGGGTTACGTATATAATATAAGTTTATAAGGATGTATCATGAGAAGTAAAGTGTTTGATAAAAGTGTGGGATTCTGAAAAAACGACGAGCATGTATAGAAAGAGAGAGATGGGGAGCATAATTTTTAATTGGGGTGGGCTGGCTATATAAATGAGAGTGGGCTGCGGGCCTAATTTACAAAATATATGGATAATATAATGGGTCCGGTTATTAACACCCCATAATTAATAAATACACCCACTTAATTAAGAAACTACCAAATCTACCCTTTTTAGTTCAATTCGTCTTCTCCGACCGTTCCTTTCCTTGAAATTATAGTCAGCAATTATCCAGGCGGTTCGCCACCGAGCGCCGCCCCACTGCCATTGTCAGGGTCGTCGCGCCGACACTTGTGTCCTAACATTTGAAAATCAAATAAAATCACACTGTAAAAACCTATCAATTAATTTTGGCCACGAATTTTGCCGGAAAAATCTGTGAAAATAACAGTGAAAGAGCACTAATATCTGAGCTCTTGAAACCTGAATGCCCCACAAATAGCCCAACTATAACAAGAAATTTTGAAAATTGGATGAGCATATGTATTCAAACGCGAACCCAAGAGTCCTTTTAATTCTTGGATATATTACAACCTTAAACAATTCAGCAGCAACTCTTCAATTATCATCTTCCCTTTTTCCATGGCGAATCAGAACTTTAGCACGATGGTGAAGTGGGACGGTGCGGGTGGGCGGCGTCTCTGGGCGGAGGTTGATGGCGGAACATAGGAGATATTGCAGATGGAAACAGTAAAATTAGAGAAGAGGAGTTGGGGATTTTATTTGGAGAAAGGATATTTTTGGTACTTCACTAATTAAGGGGGTGTATTTATTAATTCTGGGGTGTTAATAACCGGATCCTAATATAATGTATTTAGCCCAGTGCAGCTCAAGTATGAATCCGCCGCTGACCGTGTAATTTAAATTCATTTTTTAAATATAAAATTTTTTATTTGGTAAGAAAGAGATGGAAAAACTCTTCCATCTGTATTTTTTTCCTTGAAAATCATTTTGTGGCTCTTTACCCAATGGTAAAAATCCAAATAGATATAAATCATTCTTCCATCTAGGACCCTATTATACTTGGTTAGTTTCTTGCATTCTTAATGTGAGTCCTATTTTAATGTGAGTCATAGTATTTTATGTAGATTTTTTGTGATGACAGAGTTGGTTATTACTCCTCCATCCTAAATTTGATTGGCAAATACTATAGGCAAATCTTATGAACGGAGATTAAGAAAAGTAGGAGATAAATAATATTAAATAGTGTAAAAGTGGATTTGGTGGAGAAATAATAGTATTAAATAAACAAAAAGTGATTTGGTGGAGGGAATAATAATATTAAATAGAATTGAAAGTTCTTTATTTCCTTTTTAGGAATGACCAAACAAAATTAGGGCCTACTATCTACGGAAAATGGACAATCAAAAGTTAGGACATAGAGAGTAGTATTTTATGTGATAAAGTGATAAAGTGAGTATATCCATTTTAAGAAATGTTCCTTAAAGATTGAGACAAAAAAAATTAAAAAAAAAAAGCCGAAAAGAGTTTCTTAAAAATTGGGAGACGGAGGAGTATTAATTATCGTTTGGCGATTTCGTTTTCGCGATTAACGAGATCTTGACACAAGAAACCATTTAATTTTGGGACCAAATGTGCAAACTTGGTAAATTGTGGGACCACATTTGCAAATTAAAATTCTTGTGTGGACTAAATTGGGATAATTGAAAGATTAATAATTTTTAATTTGTTAAGACAGTTAATGTTTAACACATATTAATTATCGTTTAACACATATTTGTTTAGTTCTTTTTTTTGTCAAATTAAATTTCCACATTGGTCTCTATAATGAATAATAGATATAAAAAGAAAATGTGTTTTATTAATTGTTGTTCCTATTTAATGTATTTAGCCGGTCTGCTCACGTATGAATTGTATAATTTAAATTCATTTTTTAAATATAAAATTTTTTATTTGGTAAGAAAGAGATGGGAAAACTCTTCCATCTATATTTGTTATAAGATCTTTTATCCCAATAAAATCAAAAAGATATTATTCGAGTAGTAGACACTTTAGATGAAAAAAAAAAAAAACGATCCATTTTGCCTAGGGGTTTGCCTGAACGACCAAGTCAGGAGCTAGGCGGTTAAGTCGGGAGCTAGGTGTCCAACAAGACTTTGTTTTTAGAATAAATTGATGATAAGACAAAGATTAATAATTTTCACTATATTAAAATTTCAAAACACATATTTGTTTAGTTCTTTTTTGTTAAATTAATTTTCTTGGTCTCTATAATGAATAATAGATATAAGAAAATGTGTTTCAATTGTTATTTTGATTTAGGCGGTTGTATAATGAATTTGTTAATTAATTTTGAAGTGTATTTTTGTTATAAGATATCTATAAATAGTAAATAAAACTCATTTATTTAAAAAAAAAAAAAAGTTAACCGAATCGACATGCAACTTCAATTTTCGATTTTCTTTTATTTACAATTGACAACAAGATTCATCTAAAAAAAAAAAACATTAAACATGCAACTTGTATTCGTTGATACAATTGCATATCTCAGTACTAGAAGATGTATGTTTAAAAAATACAAACAATCTACTCGCAAAATTAAAGTAATTAGTTGCACACATATATTTGGCGTGATTTGTAATATTGATTGAATGATGTATGGTGGACGATCAAATACATCAAGGAGCAGAGAGGGAGTGTTGATTGTATTGAAAAATATGAAATAGATCCATAAATGTTTGTATGGATAGTTTTTAAAAATCGATTTTAAAAATAGAAACATTTTTTTTTTTTTTTTTCTCATATCGAACCTCCAGGATATATAATGCAATTATGTCGAAGCTTGACAGAAATATACTTATAAGACTCCATTTTTTGTTTTTTGTTCATGTTTTAGTTGTTCGTTGAGCTTTTTGTGGCGCATATTGTTGCTAGGTATTTTTGTTTTTTAAGAATTTTCATTATTAAATTGAGTCTCTATTTTTTTATGAATGACCTCCTTAATATCTTTATTATTGCACTTAATATCTTTTACTATTTTTAAAGATAAAGATGTAACGATATGTAATCGGATGTATTTAATTTCTTTTATTTATTTATTTTTTTTTGACAGGAGGATGTATTTAGTTTCTAAAAATAGTAAAATGTTAAATCAAACAGAATTGATATAAATAGATGTTATAAAGTCATACGTAAAAGAAATTGGCTTTTTATGTGAGGGAATTTATTTCGATGTCTAAAAATGACTAGAATGCTCGAAAGTGTCGTTTTCATCATAACTTTGTCGGGCTTCATTTTCCTCATTTGAATAGTTTTCATTGCTCGAATGTTCCAATTTCTTATACACTAATATAAAAGAGAAACAAAAAAGAATAGGCAAATTCTCTTGTGCATACCCGACCCGACCAAACCCTATTCGAAATGTTTAATAGCTCAATTTCTTACCAAGTTTTGTTCATTGTTCAATTCTACCAAATAGTTAAATATGATTTATGGTTCACTTTATTTGGGGATTAGGGTTTAAAAGACATCATTTTTAATTGGTTGTATAAGACATGGTGAGAAATGACTTCAAAAGAATAATAATAATAATAGTAATGGTTAATTAAACTATTTACGTATCATTTACCTGAAAATATAGAAAATCTAAATATGGTAATGCCATTGTGTAACATAATAATTCAACTAGACTTGAAGTGTGTGGCTTTCATTAGATTGCCGTGGAAGATAACTTAAATCTTAATGATCAGCCATTTTCATATGTTAAAAAATCACGTATATGGATGAAAAGATGTATACCAAAAATTTATAATCCATTTCGATTTAATATAATATCACCGTAATTTATAATTTCTCCACCCCGCAAGAAAAATAATCAATTACATCCATTAAAAATTATCCCAATTTATGGGGGCAAACGCTATTGAAAATCAGGAGTTCAAATTCTCTAATTATTTACATTTCTTCCATCGACACACAGGACAACATAATGCATTTTACCTATCTAATTCGAGAAAGAAACAAAGAACAATAAATAAATTTAAACAAAATTTACATAATTTACCAACAATTTGTTAGCTACATTCACGAGACAGAAAAAAAATATTTTGTATATTATTAAGAACGATTACACATTACAATAATAACGTTATGTCAAATACGAACATATATAATCTCTAACAGACTAGGTCGGTATGTGGAATAAGCTCAAAATGGAAAATGAGCCCAGACATAACATATACCATACCAGCTGAGCTTGCAGAAGGCGGTTCTAAGGCATTCCAACATGAACTCACAAGGCACATTCTCAAATAAGGATCCTTGCAAATTCTCTTATCAACTAAAATAATTTTTTTGATAAGTCGGTGTTCGGTCTAAAGATCGACTATTTCAAAAAATCATAATCCACCGTCCATTAGCGGGGGGTCAATTTCAAGTCAAAGCAGAACTCTGTATGAAATGGTGCATCACAAGAATATCAACTAAAATAATATATTAGGCCCTGTCAAATTTATTATTATTATTATTATTAGTCAAAGTCTTGTATATATGTACTAGCTCATTGACGCATATTGCATATTTCAATAAAAATAAGTTACATATTTCAATATAACTACACTTGAATTATATGGTACTTGTACGATATAACTACATTTGAATTATATGGTGTATTATGTACCTAGCGTACAAGAAGTCTACTCTTACTATTATTATATATCACTCAGCATAAAAATAATTAAGTTGTGATATAGCTTAAATGATATTTTCAAGTCAATAAATATATGAGAAAGTTTTACATGAGAATGTCCCGTTTAATACTTTTTTATTTTTATATAATTTTGTGATATTCTTGAAATTTGGGTAGAAAATATGCATACATTAAACCGTGTTCTAAAAGATTTTATGCTAACATATTTGTTTTATATCTTATTTCTGTAAACTTAGAACAAAATTATGTCAGCACTAATAATAATTTTTCATCAAAATTGTCGCTCGATAATTAAATAAAATGAATGTGGATCGATGGATCGAGTCTAATGATGTATGTAGTTAGTGGAGATGGCTAGGTTTACCATTGGGCAACCAATAAAAATAATTCAAAAATGATTAAAAAAGATACATTAACTACAATATTAATTGTTCCCCAATCTCATTTATTACTCTGAAATAATTCAAAAATGATTAAAAAAAGATACATTACCAGTAGCACAAGCAATTCTTTTTTTTTCATATCTAATTATAATATATGTAAAACTTATATACACATATCAATTTTGGAAGAATGTTAATTTAAAGTGGTACAATTAGGTTTACGATTTACAATTTAAAGTTCGATGGGTCGACTAGTGAACTTGAACTCATAAGATAGTGGCACTACTATATATATATATATATAGACAAAGTCTTGTCTTGACTAGGGTGTCTGTCTGAACTCAAGTCTTGATTGTGTTGACTAAAAAGATGTAGTTGTTTTCATTGAAAAGTGCAAATTAAAAAACTACAATTTTCAGTAAAAAATTGTTGATACTGCTAAAAAATATACTTGGGTTGCTCGGTGTACTTGTTGCACAAGAAATCTACTCTTATATGTATATCTATATTACATATTCACTATAATACAAATAAAATTTAGATAAAAATAATATTTTTAAGAAATTTTAATTTAGAGGTAACACTACTAATTTTTTTTGACATCTAATTAAAATATAAAATTTAGTGAAATTTGAATTTGAGTGGTATGACTATTGAACGAGTGTCACAAAAGAGTGACGTTGTTATCTTTTTCGGATATATAATTATAAGTTAACAAAATTTTCATAAACATAGTAATTAGGAGGAATTTTAATATAGAGTTATACGATAAGAGTTTGTTGTTTATATTTAAGGTTCAATGGTCCGACTAGTGAACCGGGCTTACAAAATAGTGACATTACTATTTTTTTTTCATATGTAAATACAATATAAATAAAAATTTTATAATATAGTAATTTGAAGAAATTTTAATTTAGAGTTATACAATTTTTTGCATTATTTATGATTTAGAGTTCGATGGTTCGACTAGTGAATAGAGACTCGCAGTAGCAAAATAGTGACAATACTAATTCTTTTTTTAACATACCTAATTATACTGAAAATAGAATTTAGATAAACATATAGTTTGAATAAAATTTAATTTAGAGTTGTATGATAAGTAACACTTAGAAATTAGAATAATTTAGTGGTATATTTATAATAAATATTTCAAAATTTTATAAGATATATACTAATGTATAAGTGATATTTATGAATATATACACCAAATATTTATGAGATATATTTAAGTATATTCCTATTTTTTAAAGACATATTCTAAATGTTTATACGATATATTTCGTATGACAAAAACTTGTATCGAACGGTATCATACATGAGACGAGTTACACCTAGTGCACAGAAGACTCACTCTTATGTATATAGTTGTTGACAAGATAGAGTTAAGGTAACTAAATGAAATTAATTTAATTTAATTTTTAAGTTAGTAATTTTTTAAAAGACATTCAAATTAAGACATGTTGATGCCGAAAAATTAACTCATTTAATATATATAATATATATGATATAGACAAAATAAATTTATAAGTCACTAAACAATTTAAATTTAAATTTAAAAATCATATTTTCTACTAAAATTTTAAACATAATATTCCAAATATATTTAAAAATTGAAAATGTGTATAAAATGCTAAATTATTTTTATTTTATTTTAAAGAGAATTGATAATCATATTTTTTTTTCAACTCATATTATACGAAATATAATTCTGATATGTGTGTATATATATGAGAAACTCATCTTCATGACATTGTTCCTCTAAATATTGTACTGAGAAATGTGTCAATAATATTGTACTTGGACCATTGTACTTGGACCATAGAAAAAAATTATTTTTTTGGTATTTTATTGACTTTTCAAAGGGAATTGAGGGTTGAGATTGTGAGGGTGGAGATTGTGAGATTTTTTGTCATTTTATTTGGTAAGGCGGACGAAAAAAAAGAAAAGCAGAAATTCTTTATAAATGTTTTATTTGAAAAAAAAAACATCTATAACTTAAGTTAGAAAATATTTTTTCTTCAAATTTTTTATTATGTTTTAGATGAATTTTAAAGATATGATTTTGATTAGATCCCAAAAATTGAGGATAGTTGAGATTGGGTTTTAGAGTATTCAGGATGTTATTGTCGAGATTTTTTGTCATTTTAAAGATTGATAAATTCGAAGTTTTTCAAGTTTATTGAAACGAAAAATCAAGTCTCGATGAAACTAAGATAAAGATGAAACCAAAAAAAACTCAAGGCAAATTTACTATAGACTCGAAAATATCTTTGAATGCTCGATATATCACAATATTCTCGAGGCACTAAAGAAATATAGTCATTGGAATCCGGTGGACCAACGAGAGGAAAGACAACGACTGGAAAAGGCTGCGAGAGGGAGAGAATAGTATGTTTTATTTGAAAAAAAATCAAATTAAGTGTGGATCGTGGAGGATTATCTATCAACTTAGTTAGATAAATATTTTTTAAGCAACTTCAAATATCACCGAATGTAAGAGAAAATCATGTATTATCATTGTTATACATTTGAAGGGTCATTATTTAAAATTCTAATATTTAATTTAAACCAAATATTATTTTTAAATGACTCTATAATCATTTATAATTATTTTACAAAATTAAGAAATATTATAAATACTTATTTATTCATTAAACAAGTAAGATAAAAGAGTTAATTTTTATATGCTTCATATATTATATATGTCACTTTAAAATTTGATTTAAACAGAATTATTTTTAAATGTCTATTTTATCCATAACTGTCTATTTTTATTTATTCATTAAACAAAAAAAGTTAATTTGCCACTAAATTATATGTCACTAGTTTGTTGAATGTTAATTTTTCCATATGTCTATTTTTAGCCTTAAGTATTGTGGCTTTGTAATTTTTGGAGACCTTTTTTTTTTTTTTTTTTTTTTTGGACAGTAAATAATTTAGATTCAACATTATTATTGTTTTTTTTTAAATTTTTTATTTTTATTAGGTGGGTTGTTAACCTAGTGGATCACTTAAGTTTTTTCCGTAGTTAAGGGGCATAAATTCTTGCACCTTCCATATTAATTAATTAGATATCCTTTAAGATTGGATGGTGATTAACTGATTATGATGTTTTTTATTTAATATAAATGAAATCTCTCTCTCTGGATCCTCATATTAAAGTTGGGTCTAACCGTAGTAAGGTCGTTCTGATATGGAAATAACCAATGACAATATTATTGGATTATTTTGCATTATTTATTGTTTAGCTGTTACATCCACGTGTAGACAACTTTTCACGTAAAACTTATTTTCGATATAAAACTGCTCCGTACTAATATTATAACATTCATTTAGAGATATTATTGTTCTTATAAACTAAAATCATAACATTTATATAAAAGTATTAATTATTAATGTAGTTGCTTTATTTTCTTTGTTAGTATTATTAATGTAGAGATTATATTGATGTAGTTGTTTTCATTTTTTGAAATGTTGCAACGAATTGCAGACATATCTTTTTAGCAAATGTTTCAACGATTCCAGTACGGAGAGAATATGATATTAGGGTCCGTTTGGTGGGAGATAATGAGAATTATTCTCATTAATATTTCTTGATAGTTTTAATACCCGTAACGAGAATAAAATAAAATAATTGATTATCCTATTTTCATTACTTAATTCCATTCTCACTCAACATTTCTCAAAATACCCATTTTTTATTTTCTAACTAAGCAATCTATAATCCCCAATAATTTACCTCTCAATAATATCATTACTATTACTATTCCCAAGTCTTATCAAGCGGTTCTTTATTTTATAAATGTCTGTGGTAACCAACTCCCAAATGTAATTGGTACGTTGATAGAATGATTTTCAACATAATCTTTCAAGAGTTAATTAAAAATGAAAGCGATATATTTAAAATTCATTTCAATCTATCCAGCCCGGTGAATTTGTTTTAGAGTTGGGTCCGTAACTCATACGTGGTGTTTGCAATCGCTATAAAATAAGATTAAAACGAAGTGAAATAACTCAAGTGATTAGAATATTATTATCTATGACATGATGTCATGATTTCGAATCACTATTTAACTAATAAAAAAAAAGATTAATCGTTTTTTCACAAATCCAATACAGCCTCCTACCATGTGGACTTTCTCATCTTTAATATATTCACAAGCACTCTTATGAAATATTTCACGGTCCAAAGATTCTTGATATATGATCCAATTAGAGGGAAAATGGATAAAACCGAGGTGGAAACATATAAATTAAATAGAGTGAGTATCGTTTTATTCATATTGTAACACAAGTTTTAATTTTCAACCGTATGTTATATAAGAGCAAATATGTGTACGAAAATGACAAATATGTGTTACTTGTCCTTAGAGTAAGACATATTTATTTTTATAGCAACAAACATTTATCTTGTAGTAATACAAACCTGAAAGTGAATTCTCTTATTTTGCCTTTGCGCAAATTTTTTTTTTTTTGAAAAAATAATTTGACCCCCGTCAACCGCGAAAAATTAGAAAATAATTTACCTCTTTCCAATTTACACAAATATTTACAAGAATGAGTCTCTTATAATTTTATATGTTTGGGCTCAATTCTGAACAAAGTCAAAGTCTTCAAACAAGATAACCCAGCAGGCCCAAAGGCCCAACACCATGAGCCATTTGAGACCAAAATGCTTTTTACTTGTTTTGTATATGACCAAAATTGACCTGAAATTTGGTAGCTTAACTTCACTCGCACTGAACCAAACCTCGAAAAGAAAGAGGAGTGAGAAAGAGTGATGGCTTGGTGCGCCGCCGCGAAGAGCTTTCACATGCCGGCAATCGATGTAGCCGCTCTCCGATCTCCGGCGACGATAGCAGTCGGCGTCGGCTGCGCGTCCTTGGTCGGCGCTAATCTCCGCCGCTTTGTTCGATCGCCGGCTTTCGCTTCATTGGGCATCTCCACTGATGCGACTGCAGGTAGTGATACTCGCACACATTTTAATGACTCAATTAAGTAGTTATATATTTACGAATCGATGTCTGCTAATTCAGGAAATGTCTCTTGTTTCTTTCCTTTTTTTTGCCTACCGATGCTTGAATTATAGAATTTGGGGTAAATCTGTAGTGAAAACATACAGGACTTTTGTGTAGAATTTGTACCTTATGCAGAATTGGTTGTACATATGTTCATGAACCATCTGCTGACAATTCGCCTTTTTTGGTGATTTTGGCACTTAATTTTGTATAATTATCTTTTATATTATTATTTATCAAGTTTATTAGAAAAACTTATTTATGATTTTACTTTTTGAAATAGTTTTATGGATTTTTCACAAATAATATATGTATATGTAAACTGCATTATTTAAAAGTATTTATTTTTAATAAAAAACTATATACTACGTAATTGATTAAAATTGATTTAATTGTGTCCAACTTATTCAGTTTCTTTCATGATTTTAACCCATTTGCATCAGGAGTCTATGTTACCATTGTGTATATTTTACTGTGCTGTTGATACTTCGTGCATTATTCTGACTGTGGTTGCAATATGCTATTGAACCTAGGCATAAAAGAAGCTGTTCAGACGGATAAAGCTCCGGCAGCATTGGGGCCGTATTGTCAAGCCATTAAATCAAATAACATGCTTTTTATGTCTGGTGTTCTTGGACTTGTTCCTGAGGTTTGTTACATTAGTAAGCTTATAGTAACATGATGAAATATATTCTCTTTGAAACGAAATTCTTAATTAATGGTTTGAGCATTGTTTTTAAGTGTTTTTGTGCTGTTTGGGATGCAGACTGGGAAGTTTGTTTCAGACAATGTAGAAGATCAAACTGAGCAGGTATGCTGATTTTCTAATCACAGAGAATTTGATTAAATTGAAGCTTGTTAGTTAAAACGTGTATTATATTGTATGCTTAAGGAAAACCTCCAAGTACCTAAGTAACATGTTTGCAAAGATGATTCACAAACATATAGAGGTTTATCATTATATGATTTTGAAACAAACAGAGACTATTTTGGGTTGTTTGATAACAATTTTCCTGTTTTTTAGTATATGTTGTTTGATTTAAACGCAATCAATACTATTACTCCAGGGTTTTGTCTTGTCTATTTCTTTGATTTGTATAATGCGATCAAAGTTTTCCATGGCATCCAACGAATGCTAACTTATTTAAACTTAATATAATTTAAGATGCATTCAGAATAACGCAATGTTAGGTCAGTGGATGAAATGCGTGTATGCTTCCATCTTCAATTTTCTTGATATCAAATGTGAACATACATGTTCATGTAGTTTTATCCCGGGGTGTTTGTAGATTATATCTGGCTCTTAATATGTTGGGTTCTCACTAATACAATATTTGAGGTACTAGGTACTTAAGAATATGGGAGAAATACTTAAAGCAAGTGGCGCCAGCTATGCCTCAGTTGTCAAGACAACAATCATGTTGGTGATCTTTTCTCTCTCCCTCTCTCTCACACACACAACCCTCGTGCATTTTCTCTCTTAAACAAGATCTTCAATCTCCCAATTAACATTAAGTTTTTGCTGTCTAGGTTGGCTGATCTGAAAGACTTCAAGAAAGTGAACGAAATTTATGCTAAATGTGAGTTTTTGATATTCCACTCAACTCGAACTTTTAGATTCTACGTATCAATTTATAGGTGTTTGACTGTAGAAATGCATTTAGATATAGCATCTTGCACGCTTACTAAAAGTCATCCTGGTTCTGTCCATAGGCTGCATGAAACAGTTACAATCCTGGTTTGTTCTGTTTGTCACATTCATTTTCTGTGGTGAAATCATTTTCGACCAGAAAAATGTTATGAACTTATTCTGATTAATGAGCATTAAAATCCCAAGTATGTTGAGATACACATTCACTATATTAGTTGCTCATGATGTCAACATTTTGACTTAATATGCCCTCATGAATTTCCTTTTATTGAACATAATTTTTTTTATACAGACTTGTATAAACATATGAATCATATATTAGTTGGCAAAATTATGCAGACTTCCCAGCACCAGCACCGGCTCGTTCGACTTACCAGGTTGCTGCACTGCCATTGGACGCAAGGATTGAAATCGAATGCATAGCTGCATTACCATAGCACCTCCCAGTGTTTGTCCAAAATAAATGGGCTACGGTGGGGTTTAATTAAATAAGCTGATGATATATTTGGACGATTTTATGATAATTTCTTTTTCATCTCCAGCATGAAACCATTATTCGTGTAATTTCTAGTTATACTGTTGACCACCTGATGAACACCCCCAATCGATATATGCGTAATTCGAAATGAATGGAAAATGTAAATTATAAGCTGATAAACTAATTATATTTTGTAAAGAAATGATAAAAAATAAAAATCAAATCAAGTTGGTGGATAAGTAGGTGTAATGAAGATATAATTAAGTTAAAAGTTTTTCTTACAATTTGTTTTATCATGTTTTTTATAATTTCATTTTACACGAGAATTTATTTTTCGTCATTTTATGTTAAGCTATTTTTTAGGCGTACTTCCCTCTTCCTGCTACTACCCTTCCAATTTTCGTTATCTAATTTATTAAACAAATTCTTGAAATTATTTTGTAGAGCTTGAATTGTAAGAGCAGATTTGCATTTTGCAAAAATGTTAGAAATAACTATTAATACATACAACTTTTAAGACTCTCTTACTATTAGATACTATTTTTTAAAAAAGTTACAAATAGTTACTAATAACAATTAGGTACAATTTGAAATAATTTTTTATATTATACTACTATCCAAAAAAAGAGTTAAAATTCAATACAAAATAGGTTATAAATGTACGACAATAACCCCTAACAATAAGCTCTGAAATTTTCTTTAATATCATGCCTTTTCGGTGTTTACCTTTTCTAATTGGTAATTAAAGTTTATCGTGAAATTAATTTGTAACAAAAATATCACTTTAGAGTGAAACTGATTCGTAACTATTTTAACTAATACTAACAAAATAAGACTTTAATGAAACAATTAATTAACATTATTTAAAAATATACACAAAATGCAAAACAGGAAATACTGTAAAACTTGCTTTTCACAGGACTTTGCCTCAATTTTATGATTTAACTCCTCCAAACTTAAATACCAACTCATTAAAAACGTAAATATTACTTAGTACTATCACATAGTGCCCTCAATTTATTTTACATTCGTAGTTGTTCAGGCCATTATTCCATCATAATCTAACAAACTCAGGCTAGTGAATAATGACAAAAGCAATGAAAATTGCAGATACATCCTCATTTCAATGTTTCCATCTGAATCAAGAACCAATTCATCCTGAATAAAATACAACATTACATAACTTACAAAATACTACCATTTGCTCCGCTGCATCTCATTATGATTTTTACCATGATAATAATAATAATAAGCCTTATTAAATTGATATTATTAAATTTTTTGCTTCAATACCTGCCTCAACTGAACCTTCTGGCTTTCCATTCTTGCTTCGAGTAATCTCGCCTTCAAACTATTCTTCTGAGCGCTACGTGGCCACTCGATACACCCTTTCATCGAGCGATTTATATGCGAATTCCCCGAGTCGGGCGAGCTCCACTGCCCCGACAAATCACGGTCAGGTGACATTATCGCCCCGTTGGAAAGTCGACCGTTCAAGAGACGTCCGTTCTTCATATCAACCGATATGATCTTATAGTCGTCACCGTTGGTTGGGCACGATCTCCAGATCTTGGATACAGACGACGCATTTTTTAACTGCCTCATTCTAGCAGAATCGATTTCGCCTATCTCCATGATGGGAGTCTCCTCGCCCCCGTTTTTTCCCCATTCCGTCCCGTTTCTTGAAACCCGATCGGGGGAATAACTCGAGCCTTGGTCCTCGGGATGGCTCACCGTTTCCCATTCACTAGCGTCCTCCTCTAGTTCACCACACTGATGATTCATGTACGCATTCGAATGCTCGTTTTTTACTTCAGGACTCACCATGTGAATCTTGGAGGCATGGCTTACGGGACTGTATCCAACCTCCCGTTCATTAGCTTCGCCAAAATTGACCTCATCAAAGACGGAGAAAATGTCATCAGAACTCGGGGGCTCATACGTCATTTCCCTCACATCTTGTATGTTGATAGAATCAGCCACTTTTTTCAGAAACTCTGCTTTCTTGATCTCGTCTGAATCTGAAATCGAGCTTTTAGAACTAAGGTACAACTCCAAGTCTGCTATCAGCCTGTTCATCTGGGAGTACTTCTCTTCAAGCATCACTTTAGCATCAACTAACTTCATTTGGACTCGTTCTTCACGCCAAACCTCAGCCATCTGCAACATTTTCCTCTCTTCGTCAACTTCTTCTCTCAATTTCATACTCTCTCTCTTCAAAGCTTCGACTTCAGCCTTGTCTTCCCCGATTTCTTTAGCTAGTTCGTCACACACCTCCTCTATCAATTCTCTCCCCTTCCTTTCCTTTTCGTATTCCTGTAAGTAACACTTGGCTGATAGTTTAGCATCAGCCAACTCATTTACCAGCTTCGAATTGACTATCTCCAGCCTTTGCCGGTTTTTCTTCTCCCTGTTCACTTCAGATTTCATATCATCGATGATTGCACGGACTTTTTCGTGTTCTCTGCTCCTCCACGCAGCCCGTTCCTCACTGAGTTTACGCAAGAATTGCTCTAGTTTCTTTTTCGAGGATCTTCGATCACCTTCAAGCTCGTTGATTCTGGATCGAGCCTGCTCAAGCTCTGCTTCAAGGGCTGATATTACTTTAGCATCAGTTGCTCGATAGTCCGTAGGCTTTGAGGGTCCAAATATATGCCTCACTTCATCTGCTATTTTCCATCCATCGGGATCCCACTTTGTTGCCCCCTCCATCGCATAGTTTGAAAATCGAGAAGATGGTTCGATCTGCAAGGTGTTATTTCCAGTTTAAGAATAACATACATTGAAAAGCTGCAAGAACAAAAGAAGCCACAACCAAAAGACGAAAGGCAAATACTTCTATGCACCAGTTGCACCATGCAATGCAACTCAAGTGCATTTTAAAATGGTATCAATTGTTTTACTAAAAGGTATTAGTTGTTTTCACTGAACAATATTAGTTGTTTTCATTAAACAATATTAGTTGCGCACTAGTTGCAATCAAAGACGGAAACATAGAACTTATCTTTGTTAATTGTATTAAATACTCCTCAAGAAAACAAGGCAACACCATACAAACTTACTAGTGAGTTAACGGACTACGAATCTTTTTGAAAAGTAAAATAAACAATCTCAGCATATGTTTCTTGATTGAGCAAGACACGCGATCATTTACAAGATCATGTCTTCATTAGCTTAGAGACCATTGTTTCACAGTCTCATTTTAAAGGAAAGCAACACAGATGAATGCACAATGGCTAATTGAACACCAAGAATACCTTGTAGAAGAGCCTGTTTTTTGGACCAGAAACGGAGTGTGGACTATGCACCAAATCCCGAGCGGGAGAACCATGCACTCTGTCAGCGTGATGACAATGAATAGGGGCTCCAAAATGGCTAGCTCCAGGGACCTGTCAAGAATCAAAGAACAAAACGAACTATAAACGATAATCCATTGAAATCGAAAAACAATTTGGGCAGCATCTCGAACAATAACCAAGAACAGATGATCTAAAACAGCACTAAACAAACTGAAAACTGCTCTTTGTACAGATTCAAATACTCTAAAATGTAAACGATATATGGTTCAAAAAGCTACATAATCAGATGCTTCAAATCAATTAACAAGATTGCAAGATTAACAACACAAAGCAAAGCAGGAAAAAAAAAAACCCAGAAAATTGCTTTTCTAGTAAACCAATAAACTCAAATAAAGAAGCCAACTTTAATTAAATAACTATCCATATTTAATACACTTTACTAATTCCAAACACAGCATTCATCAATTTCACACTCCCCGAAAAGAAAAATCACCTGATCCTGAAGCCCTAATTTCTCGCCACCGTCACTTTGCAACTCCGACAAACGGAGCCGCCACAATCCCGCGGCGAGCTTCCTAGCTGAAACGGCGGCCCTAATTCTCCGTCCACTTTTCCGGCCACCCTCACCGCCCGATTTCTCCTCATCCACAATATTACTTCCCCCATTTCCCTCATCGAATTTCCATCTGAGCAAAGGGGTTTCGGGCCGGCTGCCCCGTTTCGAAACCGGGGCCCCGGATTCCCCCTTCAACCGGACTCTGGCCTTCGATTTCCGGCGCGGAGGCTTGCGCGGAAACCCGGGCTTGTCGGGGAGATCTGATGGCGGCGGATGCTGGGGTTCTGCTCTTTCTACTGTAATCTTCATATTTGCTGCTGCATAAGCTCCGCCATTACTGCACGCGGAGTTCGGGTCGGGTTTGGGAAAATGGCGGAGCTTCGATTCGATTGAAGACGGTGAGTGAGGGGAGGGAGAGAGAGTAGATCAGTACGGTCAACGGCGTGTATTGTTGCAGAAAAAAATCAAACTTGGATTCCTGTTTTGTGCGTGTGTGTGTATAATGGAGGAGGTGACGACGTCGTATGGGTTCGTGGTATGGAACGGCGACGTTTTGTTGGTTTAAGCGACGGTGCCAACCCTTGGCCTTTTTCAAATTAGGCTTCGAATAATTTGTAGGGGTTCCTTTCACCTGGTCCTATTCTTCGATTATTAAGATTTAGGACACATCATCATACAAAATGTGAAAATTTGAAGTCGAAAATAAGTGTAAACTCGACTTGACTGTGAATTTAAATTTTTTAATATTATTATTATTTATAAAATATTGTTATTGTTACTATAAAATTATCAATATTGTATACATAAATTATAACTATTTAAAAAATGCAAGATCTTATATATACAAAATGCATATAATTTAGATTCGTAAACCTGCCCCGCTTCTACCCAATTAATCAATTCCGGGTTATATAAAATAAGTTCATTTTGGAATACGGACCTCTTTATCTCCTCTCTGTGAACACCCTGTCTTCTCCAAATCTCCTCATCCCGCCCCCACCACGGCAAGTTCACCTTCATCGACGTCGCCACCGGCCGCCGCCTGACCTTCGCAGAGCTATCGACGCCGTCTCCGCTTCCCTCGCCTTATTAATTTAATCTTTTGATATTGATTTCTGTTTTGCCCTAATTTCGTTCTTTTTGTTCGTACTTCCTTTTTATTTGGCTACTGATGGTTGTTGAAGTTTTCCGTTTGCTGTCTCAGGTAATTTTGATTTTTTATTTTAATTTTATTCCTTTCGAAAATAGAATTATTTTTTCTGGATCTGAGAAATTGTGGTATTGGACAGTTGCAGAAGGCTAAGAATGAGATGAGGGGGAGTTTGATGATGAGAAGGAAATTGGGGGATTGGATCATCCTAAGATGGAATTTGAATTTGAGGGGAATTATGGGTGTTTGGTATCATCGGATGATGATGATAGTGGCATAGAAATGGAAGTGATGGGATTGGATAAGGAGAATGAGCTGCTAAGAATGGTGGACCTTGGTGTTGGTGATAGTTCGTTGAGCCTTGATTCTGATGATATGATGAATCAAACGAGTGATGAGAGTTATCAGTGATGGGATTTCTAGTCTTGAGTTACAAGGAGAATTAGTTTTAGGTGGAATTAATTGTCATGAGATGAGATGGCTGCCTTCATTTGATCTCCATATTTACAAACTCAATATATGCATGGTGGAGTTCATTAAACTAAAATCTGGCATTCTCTAAGCGGTAGGTAGTTGCACGATTTTGTGTTAAGTAGTTGCACGTTTCAGTGATAGTAAGTTGCGATTCTACTATAGGTAGTCGCACGTTTCAATTATAAGTAGTCGCACATTTTGGTTATAGGTAGTTGCACGATTCTGTGTTAAGTAGTTGCACGGTTCTACTATAGGTAGGTGCATGTTTTTGTTATAGGTAGTAGCACGTTTATGTTAAAAGTAATTAGTAGCACATTTATGTTATAAGTAGTTAGACGTCTTGGTTATTGATAGTTGTACGTTTAAGTTATAAGTAGTTAATTATTTTGAAAGAAAATAGAATAAAGATTGAAAAGGCCAGAACAAACACGTTTCAGGTAGTTGCACGTTTTAATTATAAGTAATCGCATATTTTGGTTATAGGTAGTTGCACGATTCTATGTTAAGTAGTTGCACGGTTCTACTTTTAGGTAGTTGCACGTTTTAATTATAAGTAGTCGCACGTTTTGGTTATAGGTAGTTGCATGATTCTGTGTTAAGTAGTTGCACGGTTCTACTATAGGTAGTTGCACGTTTTTGTTATAGGTAGTAGCACATTTATGTTAAAATTAGTTAGTAGCACGTTTATGTTATAAAGTTACACATCTTGGTTATTGATAGTTGTACGTTTAAGTTATAAGTAGTTAATTATTTTGAAAGAAAATAGAATAAAGAAGATTGAAAAGGTCAGAACAAACACGTTACAATTATAAGTAGTCACACGTTTTGATTATAGGTAGTTGCATGATTCTGTGTTAAGTAGTTGCACGGTTCTACTATAGATAGTTGCACGTTTATTTTAAAAGTAATTACACATTTTTGTTATATATATGTAGTACCACGTTTATGTTATAAGTAGTTACACGTCTTGGTTATAAATAATTGTACGTTTAAGTTATCAATTAATATTTTTTGAAAGAAAATAGAATAAAAAAGACATAAATTGCCAATAAAAAATCAGAAAAAAGAATAGCATAGTTGGGAATTGAACCAAACACCTTCAACTTGAAAAGAAATGTCTAGCCACTGGACTACAACAATACATGAAAATTATTTTGACACTTTAATATGTTAATTTAATTGGCGACAGAAATGGGACTTGATCCCTGTACCTAGCCTCGGAGAAGAGGCGCCTGTCCGCTGGGCCAATTTTCATCATTGCAAATGTTTCGACAGAATATGTTTTTTTAATAGGGGACCCCTTTTTTTAAACGAGTTTGCGTGAGTCTTGACGGTCAAGACTTGGATGTCTGAGAGGCCCAATTTTTAAAAAAATAAAATAATTTTGAAATAGTGATAATTTTTAGTATATAATAGTGAAAAAGTTTATGTATAAACTTGATTCACTAAAATGTTTCTCAAATTTTAAATGCCAGGAATAAAGTTAGCATTTTATTTTGAAACGATTAATTATTATTTTTTTTAGCGAAAAAGGATTAATTAATTGTGTTGTTACGTAAGTAGTAAAATATAAATTTTGCAAGAGATTATTCGCATCATAAATGAAAATTACTACTCTTCTCAAAGATTCAATTTAATGTTCGATAAATTTAAAAAGTTATTTAATATTCATATGACCAATATATCGTGTGCTTTACATTCTAGACTCTTGAATTAAAGAAGAAGGTCAAAGTTGAAAAAAATATTTAATTTTCTTAAAAAATCAAATGCACAATTTTTTTCCAACTAAAATGACATTTAGTCACTTCATTTCATTTTTTTTATCGGACAAATGGTGACTTGAAAGTCACTTCATTTCAATTTAACTATCATTTTAA
The DNA here is from genome assembly GCA_037126765.1 of Stenogyne calaminthoides. Taxonomy (NCBI): domain Eukaryota; kingdom Viridiplantae; phylum Streptophyta; class Magnoliopsida; order Lamiales; family Lamiaceae; genus Stenogyne; species Stenogyne calaminthoides. The sequence continues at coordinate 11,612,563 of JBBCBC010000030.1, read as the reverse complement.
TGATATTATATAATTTTTTAATATTTTACATATTATATATCAATAAATAAATCATATTTCAATAATAATTAACTTAAAACTTTACAATTCAAGTCATATACTAATTGGAGATTTTCACATTGAGCTTTCTAATTCATTCCCATAAAATATGCATATACACTTATTTTTACAAAATTTAATACAATTATATCACCTCTTTTCTTTCAATCACTTATTTTCTCTCCTACTTTTTTCTCACCCAATACAATATAATAATACAACAACAATCATTATTTCATATTGATTTGAAATAAAACAAAAATCTCGTCATACCAAAATCCCAAAACAAACATATACTTTTGCTATTAATCAGGATTTTTTAATTCATTGAATTTCGAAGTCATGACTTCTCCCACACACTTAAATCCTTAAACAAACATACCCTAAGAAAATGATACATTTATAAAGCAGAAATTTGATAGAATTAAGTTGGAGCTTATGACTGAAAATATATTCTTGAAAGTCATAATGCATCAAAAGAGTCGCATACTTTTCTTTTCTTATCGGATATATATGGTGATTAGAATTCATTATTTTACGATAAGTAGTAGTGTCTCTAACCGCTCAAATTACTTTACTACATCCAAAAGATCCATGTACTATTAATATTTATTTCAAAAGGTCTATAAATTATATTTTGTTTTAAAAAATTCTTAAATTATATAATTATTATTTCGTAAGCTCCGTCTTTGGCCGTTTGTTAGAGACTTTTTTTTTTTGAGTTTTGATTTGAATATAATTGTATTAAAATTGGGATGATGTGTCATATGTTAATGGAAAATATTAAAACGATTTAGCAAAATTCATGAATTTTCATTACCAGGAATCTCATGAAACAAAAATTATATAATTTAAAAACATTTTAAAAAATATATATTTAATTATCTTTTTCAACAATTTTTGATAATCTAAGTGCCTTTCAACGCATTATGTCTTCTTGAAACCATTTATTATAGGTGGCGGTGCTCTTGAATATTTCATTCTTTCCGTAATATAGCACTTTAATTTCACCATATCCATAATCAAATGGTAATATTAATTTTTTATCGTGAATTTTTATTTTCATAAAATTAATATGAGATGTGATATTTAATTTTTTAAAATTTAAAAAAGTCTCATGCAAAATTTCCTCTTTCAGTTTTTATATATTAAGTGAATGAAGATAAATGTTTTTACCACTTGTTAGGAAAGCTTAATTCATTTGTTCTAGTAAGATATGTCTTGAATAAATTTGTTGTGTAATATGACGTAAACCACTCGAAAGTATATAAACTATACCAGGTAATTTATACATGACAAAATCGAACAAGAAATTAAGCGTAGACATATTATTACTAATTAACTCAAATAGATCTGAATCAGTTGGTGGTACTTTGTCCCTTAAATTTTATTTTTTTATTTTTTTGATTAGGGACATTAAACTCGTGGTCTTTAATTAGGCTTTTAAATCTTATATACATTCAGTTGCACCATGTTTATAGTGCATTTTAGAACCATATGATTTATTATACTAAAATATGCAACATGTTTATATTATGCTAACAACTATTAATATAAAAAATAATTATACGATTCATTATAAATAAGATACATAGTTCTAAAATATATTATGCATACACGATACAGTTGGACGCGCATAATATCCACGCCTTTAGATATGGTGCGCTGTTTGTAACTTAAACAATTCAAATAACTATTTTGTTTACTTTGGTTTCCTTGTTTATGTTTGTAACATTAAGTGTGTTTTCAAACTTTAAAAATAGCTTCAAAAATCACTTATTTTCAAAGTTATTTCTCACAACTTTTTGAAAAAAAATTATTCTAAAAATTATTTTGTAGAGTTTCAAAACACGCCTATATTATTACTAAAGAGTGAAGAAATACTAAAACTTAAAAAAAAAAAAAGAGAAGTATATATATAGACACGTAAGGATACTTGGCATGTGGGGGTCGGTCATTTGCCACAGTAACGGCCAATTTCAGCCATTTTCTTATTCATATGCTAATTTGGAATCCAATGCAAAACTTATTGTATTTGTATTTTATTTGAATACCCATAATCTTATGTTGTTCCCAACAAAAAGGCCGAAGTTTAATATTTATTATTTAATGAACTAATATTCCTCCGATTTCAACTTAAAATTAATTATGATAAATTTTTAATTAAATATATTATGCTAATATACATATTGTTATTTATTAATTTTTTAAAAGATATTGTTATTTATTAATTTATCTTTACTTATATAAGAATTTTATAAAATAATATATGTGTATCTCATTATTATAAAATTAAATATATATTTTTAATTAACCATTCAACTCATAACACATCTAAATTATTTTAAATGATTATAAAATTTATCAAATTAAAAAAAAAAAAAAGTAAACTCATATAATCACACAATTATAAATATTTTAAAACATTGAAATTCATATTTTAAATATGAATTTGAATTATATGTATGTACAGTCAAATTAAAGATTGTAAAAAGATTATTAATTTGACAATTAATGTGTTAAAAATATATTTGTAATAAAAAAATTATCAAATTGTAAAAATGTAAGTGAAAAGTAAAATATAAAGAAAAAAAAATCATTGATTAATATTAAGTCACTCACATTGAAATTTAAATGTTTTACCAAACCCATCTGCCAATTTGTAGGTTGAAGAAGCAATCTAAACAAGCAAAATGTACTTGTTCGATCGAGTGATTGTGTTTGCGACCCAAAACTTGAGATAGTAATAAACTCAAGTTTTGATCTTTGATTTGCTGAGAATTAGATCCAAATTCCAATATCCATATTCCTTACATCACCTGAGTTGAAATTTGATATTGTTAACTTAAATCGTCCAATGTTGACTCGACATGAGATCCTACAAATATATTTTGTTATCACTTAGGTACATACTCAATTCTGGACATATGGATGTGCTTGAAATTCTATACACATTTTTGTCCTGACTACCAGCCACATGAAATTCTAATTATAAATCGACGAACGAAAAACGAGTAATTACGCTCGACTACCAGCTACATGAAATTCAAATTCTAAGTCGACGTGCTGGAAATGAGGAATTAGTTGGCATTGGCTGAACTAAACAAGTCAATTTATATTATATTAATTTCCCTTAAGTTATAAGAACCTGCAATTTATAAATTTAATTACACATCTATATCTATACTATATTTAAAAGTTTTAAAAGTAGCTTGCAAATGGAAATTATTTTTGAACGATTATACCCATCCCATTTTCTATATTGTGCAGTAAAGCCCACTCTTAATTAATTTTTTTTAATTCTATTTATTATTATTAATATATATTTAAACTCGTTTAACCTTTGAATTCCTCGAATTAAATTTGTCTGCTCACCTCCTTTAGTTTTAGAGATTTTTACGTCTAAAAACATCCCACCCGCCTTTCTTTTCACTTTCACCACAAAATTCTAAGTGGCGCTGTAAGAGGTATTGATTTGGTGAGTTTTTTAATGAACCAACTGACTATTGTTCCACCAATTTGTGTTGTTTTGCAGGATGAAGCGTTTTTAATTCAAGTGACGATTGAGTTTGGAGGAAAACATCGGCGTCGTAGGAGTATAGTGGTTTGTTCTTCCAAAGATTTAGATGAGAGTGAGGTTCTTTGTTGTTGGGTTTGATTCTTTGGGTGTCTTTTCAATTACAACTATTGTTTTCGTTTGCCTTTTCATTTTCATTCGATTTGGGACGGTTTCTTCTTGCGAATATTCTGATTCAATTCGGCTTGCGTGTGGAATTTACATGAACAATACAAACGCAATTTGTTTTCTCATTGTCTCGTCTCTCAAATCAGAATTTCACCTTGGGAAATCTCCCTAAATTACAGAGGTACCAAATCCCTAAACTATCTCTATATGTTCTGGAAATAAAAATAAATTTGATGAGTAGTTTCAATTTTATTTACTTTCCTCGAGCTTGTTATTTCTTCTGTTGGGTATTTCGTGCATATATATATATATATTTTTTTTTTTTTTGTTTTATTGAATGAATTATTCATTTATTTTTTGGGGTCCTGACTCTAAGGTGTAAAATGGGCACACATATTACTCTAAGGTACAAGTAAAAAAAATTTTGCACTTTAGTTCAAACTAGATACTAAAGTGCAACATAATTTTTACACATTATACCTTAGAGTAATATGTGTGCCAACTTTTTACCTTAGAGTAATTTTCACTTATTTTTTTTACGTTTCTTGGTTTCTTCTTCTTGTTGATGATGATTAGACGTCCAACAAAACTTTTCTGCCCTGGAAAATGTGTTTCCTTTTTTTTTAACATTTTTTGGAGTGATATATGTGAGAAAAATTTAGTTTTGTACAGAATCTCAAAAAGTAGTTAGATAGCATATAATCGTGATGTTTACTACAGACATGCCACCAAAAAATACATGTAATTTAAAGAGAGATTTAAAGAGGAATATCTATTTTGTGAGGGTTTTAAAGAGCGATATTATCCCTCTTTAATATGGGCGTCGGCAATCGTGTAACGAGGGTAAAACAAAACCCTCGTTAAATTAAAGAGGGTTTTGGCGACGTACTGACATGTGTTAGGTTCCCGAGGGTTTTTTCCCTCGTCCCGTTTTCCGAGCAAATTAAAGAGGGTTTTCTGCCCTCTTTAACTGTGTAAAAATTATAAAAATGAAACCGCGCAGATTCGAACCCGCGTCGTGCGCCCCATCACAAGCCCACACAACCACTCGGACACGCGCCCCACCCTAATGTTTGCATAATTTGGGCGAATTTTCGCCCCATGGTGAATCGAACACGCGACCTCCTTGTATGTGGAGGTCTTGCGTGTTTCGCCAAACTGTTTGGGCACGGCTAGTAACTTGACATTAATGCCTTTCTAATTGTATATATTATATATATGTATGTAGTGTATGTTTATGTGTTATTTCTTAATTATATCATTTATAATACAAATGTTTATTATATATATATATACACATTTTAGTTTAATTAAAATATTTATAATTAAATTATAAAATAAATAATTTATATTCTTCTATATACTTATTAATATGAATAAATTTTTTGTAAAAATATTATTTTAATATTCTTCTTCACAATTTACTTTAACACTGTATATGTACACTCGTTTTTATTAACACTATATATTTTTTAAAATTATTATTAAAATATTTGTAATAAAATTGCCAAATAATCACTTTTATATTGTCTTTCACTATAATCACTTTATTAAAATATTTTTAAAAAAAATTGTCAAATAATCACTTTTATATTCCTTTTTCATTATATATGTGCACACACACACACATATATATATATATATATATATATATATATATATATATATATATATATATATATATATATAATCAACCCCATCCAAGATCCTACGTGATCCATTTTTAAACTTAATCAATTGAAATTAATCAAGTCGCGCACACATGTTCTACAACAAGTAATAACCAAAAAATATTCATCAACATCGATCCCTCCACTCCAACATAATTAATATATTCTTTACACCACAACTACACTAAATAAGCTAAATTAAGCCAATACTAAATTAACCTAAATAGTACTAATTAATATATACGTGTTAGTTAAATAATACAAAACTAATACTACACAATAAAACAAGTAATACTAAACAACAAAGCAACTAATATTTATAATTACAACAATTAATCAACTAATACTACACAATGAAACAATTAATCAACTATAATACTACACAATAAAACCAACTAATACTACACAATGAAATAATTAATCAACTATAATACTACACAATAAAACCAACTAATACTACACAATTAATCAACTAATACTACATAATAAAATAATTAATCAACTAATACTACACAAGAAAACCAACTAATACTACACAATAAAATAAGTAATACTACACAATTAATCAAATAATACTACACAATAAAATAATTAATCTACTAATACTACACGATTAATCAACTAATACTACACGATTAATCAACTAATACTAATTTGTGCACACATATACGTACCAATTCTCATATACTAACACCAATTCTCATAATTAACTAATCGTAGAGATTAATTAATCAACAATATTCATAATTAATAACCATGACAAACACACGTGACAAATATTGAGGTGAATGAAACATGTTTTTTCATTTCTATACAATATTCAGGCATGAATCTATTCCTATACAAATGAGCTTTCACGTCATCAGGTGAATGAAACATGTTGTTCCGACATCTAAATTTGTTGCAGGGATCCAACGTAAATTGCCAGAATAATTCATATCAATCTGTTTCACATTTACGAATTAATTAAGTATATTCAAAAGCCTACTTAATAATTAATATTTCCTAAAAATTTCGGCAGAGTTTCATTTTATTTTATTGTATTCTCCAATTAATCAATATCCTACGTGCATCAATTTCCGACTTAATCAATTGAAATTAATCAAGTCGGAACGGAAATGTTCTACAACAAGCAATAACCAACAAATATTCATCAAATCGATCCCTCCACTTGATCCAAAGTAATTAGTTAAAATATTCTTTACATCACAACTACACTAAATAAGCTAATTAATTAAGCTAATACTAAATTAACCAAAGCAACTAATATTTATAATTAAAATATTAATTAATCAACTAATACTATAAAATTAATCAACTAATACTACATAATAAAATAATTAAACAACTAATACTACACAATAAAATCAACTAATACTACACAATAAAATAAGTAATACTACACAATTAATCAACTAATACTACACAAATTTCCGAAAACTGATGACTGCGGCTGGAGGGGATAATTTATAGGGGGGGTTGGAGAGAGTTTTAAAGGGGGCCGAAATTGGAGAGAGTTTTAAAGAGGGAAAAAACCCTCGTTTTTCTCCCTCGTCTTGAGAAGCGCCAGTCGAGCGCTTTTGACCGGTGGTTTTCACGACAAATAAATTTGAATTTGGAGAGGGTTTTCTACCCTCTTTAAATATTGTGTCAGATTTAAAGAGGGTTTTAAACCCTCTTTAAATTCACCCTCTTCAAATCCCTCGTGTTGTACTAGTAAATAGCATCACTCTTTAAAACCCTCTTTAATTAATAAGGGTTTTCTTCCCCTCTTTAAAAACCCTCTTTAAATCAAATATTTTTTGTAGTGTGCAGATAGTTGAAAAATAATGTCTGAATGAGCAACTAGGTTATTGTCAATGGCTCCCGTACGTTGCGATAATGTTTGATGTGGATCGACTGTTTGTGTTCCTTTCCTGGATGATATTGATTTATGAAATGTGCTATTTCTCGGACAAAGTTATTTGTTAATTGTTAGTAGTTAGTACACCAAACACCCAAACACTCCACAAATTCACCAAGCCACCTTATAACTCCCATACCCCAATTCGTACCCAAAGGGAATCGAACATGGGTCTCCCACTCAAATGAGGAGTCTAGTGAACCAGGTGGGTCCTGGTTGGATGACAACGTAGTGTTATGTAAACCAATTTCACTGATTGAGTTTTTTTTGTGATTTGAAGTTATGTTTTAGCGATGAAAAATTAGTTGAAACTTCTGTAATACTGATCAAATTTTAACTTATTTGGAACTATTAATCTTAGTGAAGTAGAAGTTTTAATGTCAGTTTACTACATATACTTGTGACTTGACCCTCAAGAGTGCTGTGAATAGTGGCAGTGGCGACATAGATGAGTAGCTTTCTTTCTCGTATCTCAATTCTAATGTTCTCATTTTTATTCTTAGCGCAGTTTGTTTTCTACTGTATCTGAATACTTAAATGATTTATTTGCTCATCTGCTTTGTTTTAGATAGATAGATTTATATATACTTTTGGTTATGCTCAATTGAACTTTACATGTACTTAGTATGCTTTCAAAGATTTTGGGAAAAAAAAAGATTAAAGTCAACTCATCAATTTATCTATTTTTTTATACAGTTGTTAATGAAATTCGTTGACACTGAGGAATTTTAGAGGTAAACCTAAGGGTATGTTTGTTTCGGGACTCACCCACATGGATTTAGAACTTTGAAAATCACGTCTCATTATAGTTTGAAATTTAAAATTAGACTTCAAAAGTTTCTCCTATAAAGTACATCTACACCCCTATTTTTCACAAAATTCAATACCATTACATCACTACTTTTTTCACTCTCAACACAATATAATAATATTATATAAATCATTATTAAATATTGATTTGACATAAAGTAAAATCTAACCCTATCAAAATCTCAAAACAAACACATATTTTTTTACTATTTAACCAAGACTTTCAAATCCATAGGATTTCGAAGTTATGACTTCCCCCGCACACCTAAATCCCGAAACAAACATACCCTAAATTATTATGTCTTCATCTTCATTTAACTCTTGATATTGACTATGTTTACTCTTTTATGCACCTTTTATTTGGAGTGTGTGTCTAATATAGTTGTGATGATTTAGTTTATATAGTAATATTTGTTTATTTTAATGAAAAAAATGAAGAAAACAACTAAATCATTATTATTCTACAGTACTTGCTTGGTAACTTGAGGAAATTACATGCTAAGGCTTTGGAATTTAATATTTATTGTTAAAGCTGCTTGACTATAAGAAATTAATATCATGACAAGTTATTTGTTTAGGTGGTGATCTCCTGATGAGAGAGGCATTTGATTTTCTTATGAAAGTTTTATTTTTCCTTGCGCAGACACGTTATATTCACATACCCCCAAGGGCATAGCCAAGTTGATAAAGTTTGTGGTGATGTGGGGAGAAATCCCCCGGCAACGCAGGTTCGAACCCCGTGTGGGACAAATTCTCCATTGAAATATTATGGGGTTTGTCCTGGGGATTGAATCATGTTGGCTCTCTCCCACAAGTGTCTGCCACTTGGGCACATCCTTCAATTTACAACCCACCCAACTGAGGGGCCAACTGCACGGGTGGGAGGAGTTTCTCGTCTCTTCTTCACAAAAAAAAAGTTTAAAGAAAGGGGGATTATCAGACACATACAACTTGTTACCAATTATCTTTTTTTCTTACATGTCCAGTATTTGACTTTCCCACCACTTGTACATAGCAACGTGTACCATCATAGTGGGAAACTGCAAACTTTCAGATAACTTTTTTAAATATCATTTCGAGGCATTATTTTTGCTACATGGTTTGAGAAGTAGTAGGTGGTTGTGTTTTATTGCTAGACTCTTGCTTTTTTCAAGTTTAGTAATTTTACTAATTTTTTATTTTCAGGAAAGACATACTATATGGTTTATCCAGAGCAGTAAATTCTAGATTTGGACATTTCGAGTTTATTAGCTGACTGGTGAAATTGTTCATCAACTTAAGGCTTAAGTGTGAGATTTGTGTCATAAATGTTTATCCAAAATGAAGTTTATCTTCCATTTGCATATTTTATGATTATGCAGGGTTAAGAGCTTGGTATTGATCGCTTTGCTCTTAAACTTTCAGGTTATCTAGGAATAAAGTTTTTATGTTTTTATGAATAAGTTGGAAGTTTTATAAATATAATTAAATATATTTATTTATTTATTTGTTGTCTGCCGTTTCATTGAATTTTTTCTGTTATTTATTTCATAAATTCATATGACACGCTCTACTCATTTATTATCACCCTTTTTCACTTCTACTCACATTCGACTCGATCTCCTTCGAACATCTGCTCCAAAGGAGAGAACATAATTTTTTGTGTAGTTATGTGTATGATGATGGAAATTCTTTTTCTTTCATTTTGCCACTGTGGATGTATGATATCTTCCACACTATGTAAAAGATATAAACAAACTAAAGTATCTATATTTTGAAAGAATCTATTTTGATAACACTTAAGATTTCAGATTTTTCAATTAAATTGGCAAATATAGTTCTTCCACACTTTAAACCCACTAAACGAACGGTGAATTTTCCTTTAAGATTTCAGCTTCACTCCCTCCATATGGCTAAACACCTAAAACAAAAATAAACTTCACGCAAGCATAGAACATCCAACTCCTAACAAAATAGGTCCACGCAAAGAGATCTTTTACGATTTCACACAGGATCAACATGCATGAAAAACAACTTGCACTATAAAAATCATATAAACAACTTATGTGCAACGTGCAATACACGTGTCAATCCACTAGTCCATTCAAATCAGGCAACTTATAATAAAATTGATGATGTTTGTATGATTTTGTTGATTCTTTTCTTTTTCATTCTGTCTTGTTTTTCACATTTAATTTCTTATTATTTCTCCAGTATTCATAGATATAATAGATATATATTTATATTTTTTATTTTATATATCTTAATATATATATATATATATATATTATTTTATATATCTTAATTTTTTTAATTAATAAAAACTAGTTAGGTGTAGTTTTCTGTTTAAATATATATTTTTATTTTATATATCTTAATATATATTATTTTATATATTTTAATTTTTTTTAAGAAACACTACATGAGACCGTCTCAAACTTAACCCATATTTAAAAGCCGGCCCATACTACATTAGCACGGTAAAAATCCTATTATGCCCTTATCAAATGCGAAGCCACATGCCCAACAACAAACACCTTATCTGCATTCGGACAGATCGCGTCCAACAGCAAAATCAGGCCGCCCACCAGGTGGAGCAGGGTTGTCTGTCAAGGGTGGTGTCGCCATAGCCCCTCATGTCCGGTGCCACTGCGCGGTAGCCACGCGTCGCCATGAGCTCCGGGAAAAGAGGACTAATGGGGCCTTCGCCCACCTCTGAATTACGTAGATACTGAGGCAAGTGATGGGTATCTACCTGGGCTCTATTTTTTCTATGTTGGAAAAAATGAGTTCTGAATTTAGTTATGTTTATCAAAAGTGTAAAAAATTGAATTATTGTTTCAGTTATTTATAGTATTTCTTTTGAAAAACAATAATTGTCCAAAAATATCAAATATGTGATCAGATGTATCCGATTCATATATATTATCAAAAGTATAAAAAAGTTGTGCAATTATTTCAATTATACATATTTCCTTATGAAAAACAATAATTGCTTCGATTGTTCATATTTTCTACGAAAAACAATATGAAATTGTTTCAGAATGGTATATGGTATAGGGTATCAAAAAACTCATCCGAGTATCAAATAATTGGTCAGGAGTATTAGAACTAAAAATTGATTTTAATGATTTATTTAGTACTATAAGTACCAGTTTATAAAAATCAAGTTATGAGTATCAACAATATAATTTGAGCAGAAATATCAAATATCTAGTTAGGAGTATCAGATTAATTAATGTTTATCAAAAGTATAAAAAATTATAAAATTATTTTAGTTATTCATATCTCCTATAAAACAACAGTTTTAAATTGTACAAGTGATTCATATCTCTTACGAAAAAATAATATGAAATTGTTTCAATGGTTCATATTTCGAATATGAGTATGTCTAGTGTGAAAATTTTCATGTTCATATTTCGAATATGAGTATGTCTAGTGTGAAAATTTTCATGTATGAAAATCTATAAAATTGTCCTAAATAAACCATCTACACCCTAAACACTAAATAATGAACCCTAAATTATAACCTATTCGGGCCGGGTGAACCATGAATCACTTGGACCGAGTGAACCATGAACCACTCAATTTTGTCTTACCATCACCAATTATAAAATTTGGTTGTAAATTAAAGTGTTTTCATGTATGAAAATTTTCATACTAGACTTTATCTTCGAATATATGGTCAAGAGATTCTTATTATGGTACAAAATAATAGAGTATCAAGAATCTCATCAGAAGTATCAAATATCGTGTCAGGAGTAACATAACGTTAAATTATTTAAATTATTTATTTTGTAATATAAATTTACAAAAATATGCTCAGGAGTACGTATGAGCTATTTAGTTAGAAGTATCAAATATCTAGTCAGAGTATCAATAACTTGATCAGAAGTCACTAATACATATTTGGGCTTGGACAACTGTGAAAAATGACCTTGGAGAGTCATATAACCGCCTTATAACCGCCTCCAACATTATTTTTTTTTTGTCATATAACCGCACTCCAAGATTTTAACACTTTTAACCGCTCCAACACTTATTTTTTTTAAAAAAATAATCAATTTTTAGGCACGGACCCACCAAACATCTCATATATAAGCCACCAAGTTTCCCAATTAATTGAGGCAATTATTCGCTTCCACGGGGGACCGAACACAGGACCTTGGGCGCCTGAGCGGGGATCAATTCCGCTCGGACACTTGCTTTCTTGCGTTTACTTAATGAAATTAATTCTATATGTTCTAAAAATCATTTTTTTCTTACCATTTTTTTTAAAATTCTTTATTTCAATTATCTTATTTATTAATTCAATCACATTTTTATATAATAATTTTTTATATAAATTTAAAATTATATTTTTTACTTGTACTTTTTTTAACTACCTTTCTTTTAAACTTGTAATACATTTCCTTCTAAACAATTAATAATTTTCTATCAAAATAAATAATATTTTTCTTTAAACAAGTAATACTTTTTCATCTAAACAAAGTAATACTTTTCTTTAAACAAGTTATACCTTTCTATCTAAACAAGTAATACTTTTCTATTTAAACAAGTAATACTTTTCTATCTAAACAAATAATACTTTTCTATTTAAACAAGCAATACTTTTCTATCTAAATAAGTAATATTTATCTTTAAACAAGTAATACTTTTTCATCTAAACAAGTAATATTTTTCTTTAAACAAGTTATACATTTCTATCTAAACAAGTAATACTTTTCTATTTAAACAAGTAATACTTTTCTATTTAAACAAGTAATAGTACTTTTCTATCTAAATAAGTAATACTTAGACAAAATTGAATTAATTTAAAAGAATATTAAATATTATAGGTATTAATTTATAAGAATTAATAGTGATACAAGTTCGTAAGTGTAATATTATGAACAAGTTTTACATAAGGGTTTGTGTTAATCTCATTATATAAGACGAATATTAAAAATAAATAACACGAGAATTTAAAGAATAAAATATTTGAATTGCACATAAAAAGAATTTACAAAAACAAAAAAATACAAGCTTTACAAAAAAAAAAAAAATTAATTCACTTGGAGAGCGGTTATGAACCGCTCTCCAAGCTTTTTATTTTGACGGTTCAAAACCGCTCTCCAAGTACCCTTTGCACAATAGCTTATGAACCATTGCCTAAGCTTTTGATCCCGACATCGGTTTTTAACCACTGACTTTTTTTTTTTTTTTAGAACCGCTCTCCAAGGGACCACTTGGAGAGCTATTCGAAAAAAGGGTTGTCCAAGTGGAGCTCTCCAATCTCAAATGTGTAGTAGTTAGTATCAATTATCTGTTAGAAATATAAGATTATCAAAAGTATAAAAAATTGTACAATTGTTTCATTTATTCATATTTCTTATGAAAAACAGTTTGAAATTGTTTCGGCGATTCATATTTCCTATGAAAAAACAATATGAAATTATTTAAGTGGTTCATATTTCGAATATCTGATCAAGAATATCTTACCATGGTACAAAGAGTATAAGTATCCCATCACAAATATTAAATATTGTGTCAGGAGTATCATAATTTAAAATTATTTTAATAATTTATTTTATACTATTCATATTATTAATTTATAAAATTACCTCTCAAAACTCTTCTTATTACTTCACTTTCTTATCAAAATGGTACAAGTTAAATAGGGAGGGAGGAAGTTGTAAAAGTAACATAACCAAATCTCTCCAAAATTCCAAATTGACCCTTTTGCTACTTCAAAGTATTTGTTTTTACTTTTTCTTGGTCTTTTTCATATTTAGGTGATGACCGCGGGCAAATTTGAACAGAGAAACGGGCAGCTGATGGGTGGTGGGGGTCCTGTTGATAAGTGAGTAAAATTGTACATTGCCATGCTACTACCCTTAACTTGGGTCAGGGCCCCTTGTTTTTTAGCATCGAGAAATACACCATGAGTGTGTGTTTATGCGTGTGAAATTTTTTATTTTAGTTTTTCTTTTTTTGATTTTATTTTTCTCCCACTTTATTCTCTTCAAATTTCGATAATTTGCTGTGTACTAACAACGAGGTTTTTGAGAAAACATAAAAAAACTAAAGCCCATATCACTCTCTCTCATAAAAGGTAAAGGAAAAATAATAAGAATATCCAGATTTGTAAAGGAAAATGTGAAAATTCTGTTTACAGGTAAGAAATTAACATATGTAAGAAATAACGTTCGTGATGGAGATATTGTGTAGTAGAAATTTCAACCTTCGTGCAGCGGCGAAACAACGACGATTGGAGTAAAAGAGCAGCTTTGTCTGGCGGCGGTGAGTGAGGAAGCACAATGGAAGAGAAGGAGTTGAGAAGAAATCTGAAAACTGAGAAGGGGAGAATGCTGAAGGACCGGGTTATATTATATACGCAAAAACTTGTATGCAATCATATGTGTAATTATAGGTCCATTGGGCTTTTTTTTTTTTTTTTTTTCTTCTTCCTCGTCATACCGACGCCAGGCTTTTTTCGCGCAACGCAGCTTCTTTTTCGTTCTTCCTTCCCCTCTTCTCATGTTCTTCTTTTTTTTTTTTTCTTCCATATTCTTCTCAATTTCACAATCTTTTTTTTTTGATTTTTTCTTTGGTTTTGTTTCATGTAGTAACACTCTTTTGCTCATAGGGTAACCTTCATGTTCTCATTGTTCTTCTTTTTTTTTTAGACCGAGAATTTCTTTTTCCATTTTCTTCTTTGTTTCACAATTTTTGTTCAAGTAATTTTAGGTTACCGATGATTTTTTTTTTTGCGTTTGTACTGATTTTGTTCATGTAGTAACACTCTTTTGCTCATAGGGTAACACTCTTTTGTTCATGTAGTAACACATCAAGTTGTTATGTAAATCTGTAATTTTGGACTGAGAATTTCTTTTCCGTTTGTTCTGGTTTTGTTTATGTGTTTGTACTGATTTTTGTTCATGTAGTAACACTCTTTTGCTCATAGGGTAACACTCTTTTTGTTCATGTAATGTAACACATCAAGTTGTTATGTAAACTGAACCCACCGTCCGTGCCCCTCGCCCACCTACCGCCTCACGCCTCGCATGCCACAATGCCCCCTGACCCGCCACGACCACACTGACCCGACCAAAAATTTAGGCAACTTTTGTCTTATTTATGTTGTATTTCACATAACACTAGTGTGCAATATTTCACACAAGACTTTCTCTATTATATATTAGGCACTTGGAATTGTGGGAAGATCCAGTCAAACGGTTTAAATGGAATATCGGGTCAAACGTGTTTGATATGGGTTAAATAGAGATCTGTCTCATGTATGAGACAGTCTCATACGAGTTTTTGTCTTTTTTTAATTAATAAAAACTAGCGAAGTGTAATTTTCTGTTTTTCGTTGATCGTTAATTATTGATTAACAATATCATTATTCTATTAAGTGGAGCTTCATCTCTGTATATAGTGTGTTCAAGGCAATGAAACTCCTTTTTATAGGTGTAAAATATGGTGTCATTCTAAATTTGAGGGACTCTATTTGACGGGTCGAAAAGATCTAGAATTTTCTAAAAAGATTTCGACTACGTTTACTTTTGCTGGCAGGGTAAGGAGCTATGTTTTAAAAACCGGAACCGGAAGTTGAGCCGGACAACCCCAAAAAAAGGTTGGACCGGGGTCGAACCGGATTGAGCCGGATTGAGCCGGTATGACGTCATAATAAATATTATATATATATAATATGCATAATCTAAAATAAAAATCAAAATTAAAAAAAAAAAACAATGGGCTGAGTTGAGAAAAAAGAAAGATAAATGGGCTGGGTTGAGAAATTGTTAAAGCAAAAAGAAAGATAAATGGGCTTGATTGAGATTTGAGAAGAAACATAAAGGGCCGGTCAAAAAATCGGGCATTTCATTTTTTTTTTGTTTCTCTCTCTCGAAAGGTGATATTGTTTCTCTCTCTCTCTCCCTTCATTTTTTGTTTTTTCAATCGACGCCTTCCCCATCCTTCTTAATCTTCCCCATCCAGCCATCCTTCTTCCTCCCCCATCCGGGTGGGTCAAGCCACCTCCTCCTCCCCCTCCAAAGAACACGACATCTCCGCCACCCGTTGTCTCGGCGCCCTCACACCGTGGACGGCTCCTCCGCCATCGACCCCCCACTCCCCCCCCCCCCCCCCTCGCCATCCACGACCTCTCCGCCACCGGTCCCCACCGCTCCTCCGCCATCCACGCCCACAGGCTCCCCACCCCACCACCCACGAGCCCACCACCACACCACCGCTCCACCTCTCCATCTGGATCCCCAGACCCCAGTCCCACCGTAAAAAAAAATATTATTTTAATGAAAACCGGTCAAAATCGTCGGTTTAACGGTTGATCGATTTCCGGTTTTGACCTGTTTTCAACCGATTTTTCCGGTTTTCGGAGTAGCGGTCCAATAGCGGTTTTTATACCTCTATTGGACCGGTTCAGGGCGGTTCACCGGTCCGGACCGGTTCGACCGACTGATCGGACCGGGTTTTTAAAACATAGGTAAGGAGAGATAACCAAACTATGTGAGGCCAAGTTTAAATATACAAGGTTATCTTGTGTTTACTATGGAAGGAAGACATATAGTTATTAATTATGGATATCGCACGCACATGTTTACTTATAGTGGCATTTACTATGGGGTACCATTTATATGTTGCGTTTACCCTTAAATATTACACTTTTTAACTCTTACTCATAGATCAAAAAATTAAGTAGAAAAAACATAAATGCCCTTAAATGCTCCAACAATCAAAATGAGGTCATGTGCAGATTTAAAATCTGCCACTTTTATGCACCCAATATTTTTAGTAAGTTTATATTTTTTTAAAATTATAGATTTTAAAATTTGAATTTTACTTAACTTTTTTTTAATTGTATGTCATTTTATCTAATTGTTTTTTTAGCCCTTTTTTTAATTATCTATTTTTTTAATTAATATTTTTTTCCGTAACAAAATATCAGCCTGAAAAAATTACATATTCAAAATTATTCTGCATACCCGTAAAAAATTCTGCACACTCTTAAATTACACACCCGTAAAAAAATTTAGTCATCTATGTTTTTATTTAATTAATTTTTCACACCTATAAAAAATTCTGCACACCCGGAAAAAAAATTGCACACCCGTACAAAAAAGTTCTACACACACGTAAAAATTCTGCACACCCCAATTTTTTTTAATCATCTGTCATTTTATTTAAAAATTTTGTACACCCGTAAAAAAAATTATGCATACCCTTAAAAAAATTTGCACACCCATAAAAAATTCTGCTCAACAACATCTATAAATGGCTCTAAAATTAAAATACATCACCATTCAAAAACAAACATGATCTTAATATCATTAACTACGAATTTGATCATATGCCCGCAGGTGGACACAAAATTATATGTCCACCGCTTATGTGGCGCGTCACATATGCAAGGTCATCACCATCATTTAACTAGTTTATTTAATTAATTCAATCTTAACTTCTCATTTATATATATTCCATATTTTATCCAATTTTATTAATTATATTAATTTTTTTACCCGATCCGAACCCGCCCTGAGTGGTTCATGGTTCATTGTAGACATATGATCAAATCCTTCCTAAACTAATACTGTCCAATTCTCCCAATTTTACTCATTAATTACTTCTCAATCCCCTAATTTTACTCATTAATCACTTCTCAACCAAACTTAAATAAGACATTCATCTCTTTCATTAAATGGCTCCACTTTCCTTTCCTCAATTTAAACGCAACGTCCTTTTAAAATAAAAAAATAAAATAAAAAACGCAATGTATCAAAAAGAAAAGAAAGAAAGTTGGGAGGCGTGATAATGGAGAGAGAGAAAGAAAGTTAGTATTTAGGTTGTGGCTGGGGAGGTGTAATTAGTAGAGTGTGGGTGAGGGCAAAATTGAAACATTTTGCACATTAGAGTAAGAATAAAAGTATGTGAGACTTTTTTTTTTCAAAGAAAACAAGATTACTTACAGTCGAGATGAATATCGGTCAGGTCATTCCACAAAATTTGGAGGCTCAGCCCAATAATAAAGGCTCTCAAACCGACGAGCAACCCTAGCTAAAGAATAAAAATATGTGAAACCTTTTTTTTTAAAGATAAAAATAAAATATATATTTGAGTACAAGAGGTACTTAAATCTCAACAATTACAATATGTAAACCAAAGAAATTCAATTACAGTTTATCCGGAAGACACTCTAATGGTTGAGTGTTCAAATATGTGAGACCTTAGACTAAGAGAGTGGGGAAATTGGTACTTATAATTAATTTTCCCTTACTTATATATAAGCGTAGTTTAGGTTTAATTAGGCATTTTACCAAATTGTCCTTGGTATGGAATCGCAGACTCAATTTTTATTTCATCTCAGATCAAAATTCTGGTCCAATTCAGATATATCTAAGATCAAAAATTAACTCGAGAAGCTGTAGTTTTGCAATCAAAATCAAAATCATCTTAGATCTTCTAAGACTCAGATCGTCCTGGTTCCTCCAGAGCGACGGCGAGTGCTCAAACCTCTCTAAGACGACAATGGTGGTTCGATTATAATCACACACTCAATTTTAATTTGGGAATTTTCTTTGAATCAATCAGTGTGTGTATATATAAAAAAAACAAAAGGTAACTAATTATATTTAAATGTGGAATTAAATTAAAGCTTGCAGAAACGAAATCCAAGCTCTAATGGGGGTAATAGCGGCAGAATGAGAGTGGAGAATCGCTTGAGCAAATCATAGAGGGGTTGTCGTTAGAAGGCGACATTGTCTTTGATTGTGGACGCAACAAACACCACCGAAAGAGGAGCAAATCCAGCCTCCAATGGAGCAAATATTTCGAATAAGAATCCGAATTCACTGCAAGATATAATTTACAGTTCATTCCTAAAAAATAATCAAAGAATTGAATGTCTCGAAATTATTGACTTGTAGACAGAATTGGAATAAGATTATATCTCCATGAATTCTGTTTCATATATTTGTAAACACTAATTCATAGGATGAATAATTTATCATAGAAGAGTGAAGCTACGAAGCCATAAGTACACGCAACATGATTTTTTTTTTTTAAATGTTAGTATTTTTATTTTGCGAAAAGTGAAGCATCGTGATATATTTGTTAAAAATGCAAAATAGTTTTATATTTTGCCTTATTATGTACATGAAATAAGCTGCCATTATTAAAATACAAATTTTAAGCATGTAAATTCGTTCATAGTGAGTATCCGCATGTCCTATATGAGCTGCCACAAATTATATAATTTCACTAAATCTTGTGTGAAAACATCACACATAATGTATTTCGCTCAAGGTAAAAAAAAAAAAAAATCACTTTTCAATAATAAATTAATTAATACTAAAGGAAAAGAGTATCAATTTTTTTTTTCGTATTAGTTTTTATATTAAAAATAATTTAGTTAAAAAAGTGATAAATTTTTACGTGTCTACCTTCACAAATTGCTCTTTTAAATTGACAATTTTTGTATACAATATGTCTACATCCGTCCATCCTCCCCATTAAGATGAAAATTTGTGAATCCTTTCCAAAAAATCCACGCTAAGACAAAACATAAAAGAGAAAGTTTTGTGTGAAATATTGCACACTAGTGTTATGTGCAATATAATATAAATAAGATAAAAATTATCTAAATTTCGCGGGTCAAGACCGGCGGGTCGGGTCGGGCGCGGGCAGGACGGGCAAGGCGCGGACAGTGGACTTCAGGTTGGCGCGAGCGCATATGTATTTATAGAAGGATATCTTTATCAAATATGTGTTATAGTTTAGTGGTTTAGGTTTGTTGTTAATGAGTTTGGTCGCAGGTTGATTCTTACAGAACACTTTTTTTTTGTCAAATTTTTGTGTGTTACTACATCTATGTACAAGTGTTACTATATTGTTATATTGAAAAAATTTTATATCTTACGTAACACGTAATAAAACATATCGTAACACATAGGTCACAAGGTAACACATTATTGTTCATATGGTAACACATGAGTATTCACATAGTATTATGACGATATATGAACAGTGTTACATATTACTAAAAAAATATGTGTTACTACATGAACAAAAAGTGTTACGATATGAAGAAAAATGTGTTACTACATAAACAAAACCAGAACAAACGCGAAAAAGAAATCCCCAGACCAAAATTACATATTTACATAACAACCTGATGTGTTACTATATGAACAAAAGAGTATTACCCTATGAGTAAAATAGTGTTACTACATGAATAAAAACCAGTACAAACGTGAAAAGAAGATCCCCAGTCCAAAATTACATATTTACATAACAACTTGATGTGTTACTACATGAACAAAATAGTGTTACCCTATGAGCAAAAGAGTGTTACTACATGAATACCAGTACAAACGTGAAAAAAATTATCAGTCTAAAATTATAGATTTACAGAACAACGTGAAAAGAATATGAAAATTAAAAGTCCAAAATGGATAAATTTGAGAAGTTGGAGGCCCTGAACCAGCGTCTTCACTTTTGCCTCCTGAAGAGAGTTAACCATAGACACAATGCTGCTAGTAATGACCAATTTGTATTATAGAATTGATCATAGAAAGCCATTATTAGGGAAATTAAAAATAAATCAAAATAATGAAATTCAACCAATTAATGTTTCTCGCCATAGCAGCGTGATCCCATGTTCCGCGGCGACGTGTTGGCTATCGGTATATTCACCATCAGATTTCATTGTGTAAATTCGCATCCCAAGGCTGTGGTAAGTAGCGGCGAATTTGATAGAAGAGAAAATGAGGGTTTCTCAGTATTTATATTAAAAAAATTGGGTAGGATATTGACATATTGCACGAAAATCACAGTATATAATATTGTATACAAGTTTTTGGCAATATAAAAACTCATTCCCAAGTTTATATTACTTATAATATAACACTACAAAAAAAATGGGGTTTAACGACGGTTTTAGCGATGGAAAAAATCGTCGCTAACGACATTAGCGACGGTTTTTTGGCGACAGAAAAAAATTCGACGTTGAATCGAGGGTCGCTAACCGTAGTGACGGTTTTTTGTGACGGATTTATTAGCGACGGTTTTTTTTTTAATATTTATTTTTAATAATTAAAAAAAAAATTATTAAATCCGTCGCTAAAACCATCGCTAAATCCGTCGCTAAAGTATGAATTTACGAAAAAAAAAATGGTTCACGGTGGTTCGAACCCGAGCCCAAGGGGCGTCCGGGTAGGCACCGAACCACCCGAACCACGGACCATGTCGAACCCAACCACCAAGCCACCAAACCTCCCAATTAAATGAGACAAATTTTCGCTCCCAAGGGGACCGAACACGGGAACTGTGGGCGCCTGAGCGATGATCAAACCGCTCGGGCATTTGCTTTCTTGCGTTTACTTAATGAAATTAATTATATATGTCCTAAAAATTATTTTTTTTTCATTTTTTTTTAAAATTATTTATTTCAATTATCTAATTTAATGATTTAACCACATTTTAATATAATAATTTTTATTTTTTATTTATTTATAAATTTAAATTAAATTGTATTATATTAAAATATATTTATTTATTGTTAATTCGTTTTTTTCACACTTTTTTTTTAATTTTTTTATTTCATTTATTTAATTTAAATATCTAATAATCTTTAAAATACTAATTATATATATTTTTTATATTATAAATTATAAATAAATGATTATATTCTTTTAAAATTGTATATGTCCTAAAAATTCATTTTTTAAACAAACACTACTATCTATTTAAAAAAGTACTACATTCTATTTAAACAGGTAATATTTTCTATTTAAACAAGTACTACTTTTCACTTAAACAAGTAATACTTTCTATTTAAACAAGTAATACTTTTAATTTAAACAAATAATGTTTTTCATTTAACCAAGTACTACTTTTCTATTTAAACAAGTAATACTTTTCTACTTAAACAAGTATTACTTTTCATTTAAACAAATACTTTTCTACTTAAACAAGTATTACTTTTCATTTAAACAAGTACTACTTTTCTATTTAAACAACTACTACTTTTCACTAAACAAGTGATACTTTCTATTTAAACAAGTACTACTTTTCATTTAAACAAGTATTACTTTTCATTTTAACAAGTACTACTTCTCATTTAAACAAGTAATACCTTTCATTTAAATATATAATACCTTTTATTTAAACAAGTATTACTTTTCATTTAAACAAGTACTACTTTTCTATTTAAACAAGTACTACTTTTCTATATAAACAATTAATACTTTTAATTTAACAAGTAATACTTTTCATTTAAACAAGTACTATATTTCTATTTAAAAAAGTATTACTTTCTATTTAAACAAGTAATACTTTTCTATTTAAACAAGTACTACTCTTCTATTTAAACAAGTAATAATTTTCTATTTAAACAAGTACTAATCTTCTATTTAAACAAGTAATACTTTTAATTTAACAAGTAATACTTTTCATTTAAACAAGTACTACTTTTCTATTTAAACAAGTATTACTTTTCATTTAAACAAGTACTACTTTTCTATTTAAACAAGTACTACTTTTCTATTTAAACAAGTACTACTTTTTTATTTAAACAAGTAATACTTTTAATTTAACAAGTAATACTTTTCATTTAAACAAGTACTACTTTTCTATTTAAAAAAGTATTACTTTCTATTTAAACAAGTACTACTTTTCATTGAAACAAGTAATACTTTTCTATTTAAACAAGTACTATTTTTCTATTTAAACAAGTAATACTTTTCTATTTAAACAAGTACTACTTTTCTATTTAAACAATTACTACTTTTCTATTTAAACAAGTAATACTTTTTATTTAACAAGTAATACTTTTCATTAAAACAAGTAATACCTTTCATTTAAACAAGTAATACTTTCTATTATTTAAACAATACTTTTAATTTAACCAAGTACTACTTTTCATTTAACCAAGTACTACTCTTCTATTTAAACAAGTAATACTTTTCTATTTAAACAAGTAATACATTTCTATTTGAACAAGTTATACTTTTCATTTAAACAAGTACTACTTTTCATTTAACAAGTAATATTTTTCATTTAAACAAGTAATACCTTTCATTTAAACAAGTAATACTTTCTATTATTTAAATTAAGTAATACTTTTAATTTAAACAAGTAATACTTTTCTATTTAAACAAGTACTACTTTTCTATTTAAACAAGTAATACTTTGCATTTAAACAAGTATTACTTTTCATTTAATCAAGTACTACTTTTCAATTTAACAAGTACTACTTTTCATTTAAACAAGTAATTCCTTTCATTTAAATAAATAATACTTTTCATTTAAACAAGTACTACTTTTCATTTAAACAAGTACTACTTTTCTATTTAAACAAGTAATATTTTTCTATTTAAACAAGTAATACTTTTCATTTAAACAAGTACTACTTTTCATTTAAACAAGTACTATTTTTCTATTTAAACAACTACTACCTTTCTATTGAAACAAGTAATACTTTTCATTTAACAAGTAATACTTTTCATTTAAACAAGTAATACCTTTCATTTAAATAAGTAATACTTTCTATTATTTAAACAATACTTTTAATTTAAACAAGTAATAATTTTTATTTAACCAAGTACTATTTTTCTATTTAAACAAGTACTACTTTTCTATTTAAACAAGTAATGTTTTTCTATTTAAACAAGTACTACTTTTCATTTAAACAAGTACTACTTTTCTATTTAAACTTAAGTAATATTTTTCTCATTTAACAAGTAATACTTTAATTTAAATAAGTACTATTTTTCTATTTAAACAAATACTATTTTTAGTCAATATATATATTTAAATATACTATGAATTAAATTTTATACCGTAAACTCCTCGAAATAGATCTGACTACGGTTAGGTGGAACTCTTCTCCAAGTGACTATAAATTAAATATACGGTAAGGTGCATTAACAACAATTAAAAAATCTTGTATAATCCTCGAAACATAAAAAAAAAAAAATTAATATTTAAATTTTAAAAAAAAATTAAATTAAAAAAAAATATTTTTTTAAAAAAATCGTCGCTAAAAAAACCATCTCTAAATCCGACGCAAAAACCGTTGCTAAAGAGATTAGTCCAAAATATCGCTAAAACCGTAGCTAAAACAGTCGCTATTTGCGACGGATCTCTAGACCGTCGCTAAAATTATTTACTTTGACCATTTGACCGTAATCGTCGTAAAAACCGTCGCTATTTGTGACGGCTTTTGTAACCGTCGCTAATTTCCGTCGGTAAAACATACGTTTTTTGTAGTGTAAGGGCGAATATGTGTTAGTGTATGTGCAAATATGCATTATTGTAAATATAGTAACACATGTAAGGTATTGAAAATTGTGTTACTATATGTACACAAATGTATTACTATAAAGAGAAAGATGTGTTACTCTCCCCTTCTGTGTCGTTGACCCTTCAATCGAGTGGGATGCAAATCGAAGAATGTGCCCAAGTAGTAGACACTTGTAGAAGATAGTCAAAATGATTCAATCTCCAGGACAAACCTCCATAATATTTCAATGGAAATTTATTCCACACGGGGTTCATACCTACGTTGCCGAGGGATTCCTCCCCACAACACCAGATTCACCACATGCCTTATCTTTTTCTTTTTTCACATTATCACATAATAATACATAATTGCTCTTACAATAATACATATTTGTTTATAATAGAGGGATTCCTTCCCACATCACCACATGTCTTATCTTTTTTTTTTTCACATTATCACGTAGTAATATATAACTACCCTTACAATAATACATATTTATTTTTATAATAACCAAGATGGGGAGCAAATTTCCTTATTTCGCCTTCGCACCGTTTGATCAAATTTGACCCTTGCAGAATTCACAAATTTTCATTTCATTCTCATTTTACCTACTATTATATTTACAAACAAATTTTCATTTCATTCTCATTTTACCTAATATTATAGACAAAGTCTCATGTGCAACTGGTGCACACTTGTCTCAACTTTAATCATATATCCATGAAACGTGTTTAATATATTCAATGAGTTAAGTATATTTTTAAATATGTCATTTTGTTATATGAGTGCAAGGTGCACTTGGGTGCACAAAAGACTCATTCAATATTGTATGTACAAACATGAGAGTCAACCTTTTAAATTGGAATTTAGATCCCTGTCGAGTTCACATGTAATTTTCCCTATTTAAAATAGACTATTTAACTTGTAACATATAGGGGTTAAACTTCTGTTGGGCCAATTAGGCTAAGACTACCTTATTTAATTCAAATTTCTTTAGCACATGAAAATTATATGCGGTGGCCCTTCTCTAGCTAGATTCTACAAAAAATAGATTATGTTGCATCTTTTGAATTTTTAGAATTTCGTCATTTTCTATCTTCCGGAAAAGACAAAGTCGCCTTGTATGCACTCTGTGCAACATGCAATTTAAATATAGAATTTATTTTATTAAAACATTCAATTTATTTACACTGGAACACTTATCTTTTCTAATGAAAACAAGTTGAAAGTTCCAATTAAATATATTGAACATTGTAAATATACATTTGAGTCACACGGTGCACCTAATGCACAAAAGTTCTATTCTTCAAAAAATTATGAGGAGTGAATCACATTTGTAGTATTATCTAAACTCAATTAATCTAATCTAAAATACTTTCAATTACGTTCGTAACTAAGAAAATCTTAAAGACATAATAAAAGTGGAACATTTTAGAAATAATATAACAAATTTAGGGGCCGAGGGGGAGCTACCGCTCCATTTCAGTATAAAGATCATGATCATCATTCATTTTGATTTAAAATGAAAAAAAATTATGTACCCATATCTTATTGAACTTTTTATCTTTAAGTATTGCTATTATACATAAATAATATCGCCCATACTGTTGTATATTTGTGTGGGTAATGGAGTTAATGATAGGTTAGGCACACCGAAAAACGATGTTATCTTTAAAGGTATTAATTTCTCCCACATAGGTGTAAATGGTTCACAAGGAATTAACCTTTCAGGATACAAAACCTATTCCACGAAAATTCGATAGTTAGACTCTAACGAATTTCAGAAACAGAAATCACAAGTGTATATAAAACTCAAAATAAAGACTCGATATATAGAGAGACTCGACTTTCAGTGTTTAGAGAAAATTGATTTCTCCATATCTCGAGAAAGTCTAATTCTTGTTGTATTGAGAAAGTATGATTCTCGATATCTTCAACTCTCCACACTTTTCGAGTATTTATAAATACTCAAGGATTGCACCGAAAGGTTGTGATTTTAACTCATCAAAAGGTGCAACTTCACCGAATAGTTACGTTGAATCTGAAGGATTGCAACTTCACTGAAAATGTACTCTTTCGTAAAGAGCTCTCTCGACTCTATTATATTATGTAAATACATATATATAAAACAACCCCCCACTTATTTACATATATATTATATAATAAGAAAATAATATAATAATAAAATAAACACACTTGCTTTACGCAACGAATAGCCACGAAGTGGACTTAGCCTTTAACTTATGGTTGAACATGAAACACTATAGAATCATATTCTCGTCGTGTATGATTTCCTGCTCCTTTATTTTGGTAGCACCAATTCGTAATGGGCCTTGTGCTTATCCTGGTCTCGTAAATACTCTAGGATCTTACCGACATAATCCCTAAGAAGCGGCCTCTCACTTCTCTACTTGCATAGGTAGACTCATCAGGAATGTCCACAACGCATCCCATAGAGCTATAAGTCTATTAAGGATTTTAGAATCCAACCTCAACTTGTTGTGGTAATAGAAAGTGCATAGGTCAGATATAGAACTTTTGAAATAGTCTTACCCCCACTATTTCCAAGTTATGCACTTCGAAATGTGTCCATGTTTCCATTTCACCGATATCTAATATTGAATTGCCTTTGAAAACTCAATCTTAAAAGTAAGATGGAGGAGGATTCAATCAAGACATCTTACTAAATCGGTAATAGCTCTATTCTCCGCAGACCTTTTATATTTTATCTCCCAAAAATAATTTTGCCAGCAATTGATTTGTTGGGAGATGCTCAAGCATGATCTTTCTCTTTTTGATCATTGCTTTTGACATAATTGTTATCAAATCAAATTTCATCGAAAATAAAGCAACACAATTTTGTTTTCAAATTCAAGTGGCGCCTTTTATTGCCACATTCAATTCTTAAATAATTTCTCAACGAATTATTTAAGTCTACGTCTTTTGGATTAACTCCAAAATCAAATAGAGCCTTCATTGCCATGTTTTACTCGTACACAATTCCAAATAAATTATACGAGTCAATTTTATGGACTAAATCCAAATCATAGTTTGCCTTCTAAAGGCAAAGTGCTCAATCCCAAATCAAATTTAATTTGATTTCAATGGATTCAATATCATGAAATAATATTTATACATGAAGTATTAAATAAACTTATCCATCATGACCTAATTTAATTAAACTCTTTTTTTTTTTAAAGATAAAAATGAAATCAATAGATATGAGTACAAGGGGTACTCAATCCCGATAGTTACAAGTATACACGGCACACACTAACCAGCTCACAATTTTAGGGGTATACAATCTAAAGGATGGTTCTCCCACATATGTAACGGAAGTCATAAAAGATAAAGGGTAGTGAGCGCGAATCCATTTCCACGAGTAGAATTTTATTCCGTCAATGAGTTGATAAGTAGGAAATTGTGCATATTTTTAGTTGTTTAAGTGCAATTTTATTGTACTCGATTTTGTTAGAATTGCATGTTTTTCTACTTATATGTACTTTGATGATAAAATTCTACACTTGATCTATTTGCTGTGTTTTTGGGTGATTTTAGAATTTTCTTGTAACACTTTGATGAAGCTTGAGACGAGCCATATATGAAGATATATCAAATGCGGGCTGAATGTGAAGAAAAAACCCTACAAGAATATAAACGGATTACTAGTTAAGGCCCATGAATAATTTTATGACTAATTCAATTAGTCACGAAAGTCAAATGACCAAGAGGCCTTAATTAAGGCCCATTACCTTTTCTTTAATTCCCTAGTGTGCGTGTATATATATTGCTCGACAACTTGGAAAAAAAGGCAGCATCCAGGGAGGCAGTACACAGGCTGCAATCGGCGAGGAGATTTGGAGGACGCAACATAGTGCTGTAATTTTGAGAGTCTTATTTAATTAGTATTTTTATTCCAATTCTAGGGATTTTTGAACTCGTATTTAATGTCTGTTATTTGATTTGAGACGTTTATAATATTTATCTTGGAATTGTTTATTTCATCTAATTTAACTTTCAACATACTTGAGTGTTTAATTTGGTTTGACCACCTAGGTTAGATTATTCTTGTATGTCTGCTAGTTCGTAAATTTGTAATCCGTAATTGTTGCAGATTTATGGCAATTGGTAGCAACTAGTATTTTGCTAGGGTGATTTAAATCGGGTTCTTTCGAATCGAGCTTGCGTATTCGGGAATTTTTTTGTCCTTTATCCTGGTGTTTAATGCTTTTGACTGGATTAAATTTAGATCGTATCTAGACTGTTCAGTTAAAAAGAATTGTTGGAGAGCTTATTTCAATTGAGTATAATTAAGGAATAAAAACCGGTAGCCAGAGCTTGTTGACTACTGAGGGACATTAATCCTAAAGATAAATAGAGTAAATGTCGCATTCAATTAATAGCATTAAGTCGAGGGATGAATGAACTGTGAATTGGAATACCTTTTTATTATTGAATTTCTTTATATAATTTATTGGTTTAAGTTTTAGTTATAGATTTCTTATCCAAACCCCCCTTCCTGTGTTACGTGTTTGTCCCTATAAATTCACACAATTAACGTATTAATTATTTTCACGTTCCCTGTGGATCGACCCTTACTTATCCTACTACATTCTAGTGGATCGGTTAAGGTATTTAATTTATTTTTGGGTGCCAGCGACATCACACCATGAGTTCATCCAAGGTGTATGAGCTTGACTTGAAAATGAAATCATTACGGACTTTCCAGATTTTCCAAACAGTAGCTTGCCAAATTAGACCGAACACTTTCTTCCTAGTATTACCTCTTGCAGCCTCCACGAATTCCACAAAATGATCACGAGCCGAAGACGAGTAAACCATAGACTTGTCGAGCCAAATAACCACAGCTTGCCAAGTGAGAAGGGCCACTGGGCAAGTGAATAAGAGATGGTTTGAAGACTCCGTAGGGCCCAAACACAACGAACACTCACCAGCTCCACCACCAACCGAGATCCCACGTTTGAGAAGATTATCCTTAGTGGCCAGTCTTTCACGGATGACCTTCCACGAAAAAGCCGCCACTTTAGCTGGGGTGGCTTTCCACCAAAGCTTCGACCACGGGAAGGGATCCACCTGATCTGCATGAGCAGCCTCAACAACGACATCGTACATCTCTTTGGTTGAGAACCGTCCTTTAGGCGACGCTTGCCAACGCCACGAGTCCGCCTCGTTCCTCCGAATCCTGTACCGATAAATACACTGCCAAAGATCCAAGTATTCCATAAATTCATTAGTGTTAAAGACTCTGACCCACTCAAACACTCAAGACTCAGTAACACCGTCCCACACATTGCCCACTGACACTCCCCTTTGACGAGATAAATTAAACAACAAAGGACACCTAACCGACAACCGACCACAACCCTCAATCCACGAATCCTCCCAGAACTTGACTCTACGACCATCTCCTAATGACAAACTTAATCTATCCCTGAAGAGAGTTCCCACTCGACTCCACCACAACTCATATAAGTCTTTCCACCATAGTGATCACTTTTTCTCGAATAAACTCACATCAGATACCCACTGAAACCACCCGTACTTAAACTCAAGGACACTGACCCATAATGACTTCTCACTAGCTACCCAACGCCACAACCATTTACACAGAAGTGCCTCATTAAACGACTTTATATCCCTAACACCTAGACCAGTGGCGGAGCCACGTTCAAGTCTTGGGGGGCCATGCCCCCCCCCCCCCCCCCCCACCCCCCATTTTTTGGGTTGCTTCGTATTATATATGCATATAACCAAGTTATACACCAAGTTAATTGAGTGTTGGAATTGGGCCAAAAGTTTTACCAAGTTAGCATTTAAGCCCAAATTTGTTTATCCATTTACTAATGTTAAAATCAACCCAAATATTTTAATACATCATAATTGGTTCACTTTTTATAATTTTTGTTTCATCTTTTCTAAACTTCAAACAAATTATAAATATTTTTATAGATGATTAAAGTGTAAACAATTAATTTACATATGATAATAAAAAATATCATAAATAATATCTCAATTAAATCCGTTAATTGAGAACAACTCTTCAAAATTGACTTTGTTTATTACCGACAGTCTATTAGTGTAAATTCATAAGCAAATTATAAAAGTTATGTACATACACAATTATTAATTTTCATGATTTGTAAAAGAGATTAAAATTTTTAAATATAAGAACATATTTATATATTTAATAATAAATATTAATATATTTTGAGCAAATATAAAATATTTAAATTTTATTATCAATATATTAATATTGAACAGTATGAATTGGCCCCCCTACCCAAAATCCTGGCTCCGCCCTGACCTAGACCACCTCTACATCTACCCCGACACACTAACTCCAAACTCTTAAAGTTGACTTGGTTTGCTGGCTTACGAAACCAACTAAATGGCCAGTCAATTAATATGGCACAAGCCTGCTAAGAAGACTTGTGTAATTAATTGTGTCCAGCATCCAACAAATCCAATTCAATATTTAATTAAATAATGGCCCATCTGATTTTAAAGGTTCACCACAAAATACATCCAATTTAAAAAGAGCTTTAAAGAGGACTTTAACAAGGGAACATGGTTTTAATGAGGGATAAATCCCTCGTTAAAATGCACATCGGTAAATATTTAACGAGGGAAAAAAATCCCTCGGCAAATAGCGAGGGACTGACACATGTCAGTTTACCGAGGGCCTGCAACCCTCGCCTTCTGACACCGTCCTTTTACCGAGGGCTACGTGGCCCTCGCCAATTTGGCGAGCACTTTGCCGAGGGATATAGGCCATCGCTAAATTAGTTCAGGTATTAAAATTGTAATTGCTGTGTTTCGAGAGCTCGGGCATGAGGCTCGAGTGCACCCATGAACCACTTTGGGACACGAGAGCCCCCATCAGAAGCAAAGATAATTGGGCAAAATTTCGCCCCCTTGTGATTCGAACACGCGACCTCCCGATATATGGAGGCCTTATGTGTTCCGCCAAACCGTTTGGGCAAGGCGAGTTATTCGTTAGGTAAGTATTTTTAATTGTATATGTATCATATATTATGTTTTATTAATTTGATTTCTTCTATCATTTAATTTAATTGTTTGTCATGTATATATACTTTAATTTAGTTAAAATGTTTATAATAAAATTGTGAAATAATTAATTTATATATTCTTTTGCATCATTTATTATTATGAGCACATTTATATATATACTTATATTAATTATTTTTATTAAAATATTTTCAATAAAATTTTCAAATAATTAGTTTTATATTCTTTTTCACTATTCATTATTATGAATAAATTTATATATATACTTATATTAATTATTTTTACTAAAATATTTTCAATGAAATTATCAAATAATTAGTTTTATATTCTTTTTCACTATTTATTATTACGAATACACATATATATATACTTATATTAATTATTATTCTTATATTAAATAATCATCCTTACATAGTATTTTCTAACACATGTACATGATCATTATTTTAAATATTTTCAATAAAATTGTAAAATTATTACTTTTGTATTATTTTTCACTATTTACTAACACGTGTACACATATATATACACCCATAATAATATTTTTTTAAAATAAATATTTTAAACCATTCTCATAAACTAATAGTAGAAATAATCATAAAACACACATGTGGCGTTCGAATATTCATAAATTAACATAAAACATAACAAAAGTCTCGTCAATCGGCCCGTGCGAAGTCAACTATTTAAAATATTTATTTTAAATAGAAAAGTATTACTTGTTTAAATAGAAAAGTAGTACTTGTTTAAATAGAAAAGTGGTACTTGGTTAAATGAAAAGTATTACTTGTTTAACTTAAAAGTATTGTTTAAATAATAAAAAGTATTACTTGTTTAAATGAAAGATATTACTTTTTTAAATGAAAAGTATTGCTTGTTAAATGAAAAGTATTACTTGTTTAAATAGAAAAGTAGTAGTTGTTTAAATAGAAAAGTAGTACTTGTTTAAATGAAAAGTAGTACTTGGTTAAATAAAAAGTATTACTTGTTTAAATAGAAAAGTAGAAGTTGTTTAAATAGAAAAGTAGTACTTGTTTAAATGAAAAGTAGTACTTGGTTAAATAAAAAGTAGTTCTTGTTTAAATAGAAAAGTAGTACTTGTTTAAATAGAAAAGTAGTACTTGTTTAAATGAAAAGTAGTACTTGTTTAAATGAAAAGTATTACTTATTTAAATAGAAAAGTATTACTTGTTTAAATAGAAAAGTAGTACTTGTTTAAATAGAAAAGTAGTACTTGTTTAAATGAAAAGTAGTACTTGTTTAAATGAAAAGTATTACTTGTTTAAATGAAAGGTATTACTTGTTTAAATGAAAAGTATTACTTGTTTAAATGAAACGTATTACTTGTTAGAATGAAAAGTAGTACTTGTTTAAATGAAAAGTAGTATTTGTCAAAATGAAAAGTATTACTTGTTTAAGTAGAAAGTATTACTTGTTTAAATGAAAAGTAGTACTTGTTTAAATAGAAAGTATTACTTGTTTAAATAGAAAGTAGTATTTGTTTAAATAGAAAAGTAGTACTTGTTTAAATGAAAAATATTACTTGTTAAATTAAAAGTATTACTTGTTTAAATATAAAATTAGTACTTGTTTAAATAGAAAAGCAGTACTTGTTTAAATGAAAAGTAGTACTTGTTTAAATGAAAGATGTAATTTATTTAAATGAAAGATATTACTTGTTTAAATGAGGAAGTAGTACTTGTTAAAATGAAAAGTTATACTTGTTTAAATGAAAAGTAGTACTTGTTTAAATAGAAAGTATCACTTGCTTAAATGAAAAGTAGTACTTGTTTAAATAGAAAAGTCGTACTTGTTTAAATGAAAGGTATTATTTAATTAAATGAAAAGTATTACTTGTTTAAATATAAAAGTAGTACTTGTTTAAGTAGAAAAGTAGTACTTGGTTAAATAAAAAGTATTACTTGTTTACATATAAAAGTATTACTTGTTTAGATAGAAAAGTAGTACTTGTTTAAATAGAAAAGTAGTACTTGTTTAAATGAAAACTAGTACTTGTTTAAATGAAAGGTATAATTTATTTAAATGAAAGGTATTACTTGTTTAAATGAGAAGTAATACTTGTTAAAATGAAAAGTAATACTTGTTTAAATGCAAAGTAGTTCTTGTTTAAATAGAAAGTATCACTTGCTTAAATGAAAAGTAGTACTTGTAAAATTATTACTTTTTTATTATTTTTCACTATTTACTAACACGTGTGCATATATATATATATATATATATATATATATATATATATATATATATAATATATATTTTTAAAATAAATATTTTAAACCATTCTCATAAACTAATAGTAGGATTTGAATATTCATAAATTAACATAAAACATAACAAAAGTCTCGTCAATCGGCCAGTGCGAAGTCAACGCAGACGGATGATCATTGTATTTAAGCTAAATTAAATTAAAAATTAAGTTAATACAACTAATACTACATAAACAACTAATACTAAATACACAATATACAAATACTAAATAATTAAACAACTAATACTGAATACACACACAATATGTACACTGCACATTTAAAATACTAATACTAAACAGTATTAAAATAATTAATACTAAATAATAAAACAACTAATACTTAAATAATTGTTTAATTATGATTTCGAGGGCTTTAATAAGGGTGGTTGCCCTAGGGAAACACACCTCGAGTAGGGCACGACAGACCCGTCAAAAAATTCGAATTGGCGAGGGGGGGAGGCCCTCGTCTGCGCTCTTGTTAAGTGTGCCAACGAATTTAGCGAGGGTTGTCAGCCCTCGTTGACTTTGTCGAGCAGTTTACCGAGAGAATTTGCCCTCGTTGAGTGTGCCCAGGGTGCAGCCCTCGTTGACATTATCCCTCGTGAAAACCCTCGTTAAATAACGAGGGGTTTTTTCCCCTCCATAATTTTCCTCTTAAAATGAGAGTTTTTTTGTAGTGGATATAAGTCATAAGGGAGGCATAAGGAACAAACAAGTTTTGTACCGTCCAAAGCTCTTTCTCTCCTTGTTTCACGTTTCGTCTTCACACGGCCGCCTCCTTATTCTGGGAAGGCGTTTCTTCGCCTCCTCCACCTCTTATAAGAAAATAATAATTTCTCAACCAGCGCAACTCTGATGCGACCGATCGACCAGAGAAAAAAAGTTTTTTGGTCCCATAACTTTCCTGTAATCCATTTTTTGTCCCAAAAAATTTAACTATCCAATTTTGGTCCCATAACATTTGCATTTGTCCAATTTTGGTCCTATTTTCACCGAAAAAATGAAAAAGACGTCTTTTTTTTTATCAAAAATTGGGGATCTCCGATCGGGCGTGTGACCAAAAAGAATCAATTTTGGACCCATAACTTTTGTGTTTGTCCAATTTTGGTCCTATTTTTGTTTTTCCGGCGAAAATAGGACCAAAATTGGACAAACACAAAAGTTATGGGACCAAAATTGGATAGTAAAATTTTTTGGGACAAAAAACGGATTACAGAAAAGTTATGGGACCAAAAAACTTTTTTTCTCCGATCGACCACCGCCAATTGACGGAAAGTATTGCTAATAACAGAAGGGAGATTACGAATTTTGATAATTTCATTCAAGATACAAAGCTGCACTATCTACCAATTCATAGTAGAAGCTTCACCTGCTACACGTCAAACGGAAAGTGCAAGAGCAGAATTGACAGGATCTTAGTCAATGATGATTGGCTAGCAGAGTGGTCTTCGGCATATGTGAAGGTCCTCCAACGAACGGTTTCAGATCATTGTCCTCTATTTTTCGAAACAAAAACGGTGGATTGGGGGCCGAGACCTTTTCGTTTTGTGAATGCTTGGGGTTACCATCCGGAATTCAGCTCGTTTATTGAAAATTCGTGGAAGAAGTATGAGGTCAGTGGGTGGGGAAGCTTTATTGTGAAGGAGAAATTAAAGCTACTCAAAAGCGACCTTAAACGGTGGAATAGGGATATTTTTGGCTCACTGGACACCAAGATTGAGAAACTTAAGGCTAATATTCAGGAGATCGACTTATGGGACGACGTCTTCGGGCTTGAGGAGGAAGAAATAATCAAAAGAAAGTCAGCAATAGCGGACCTATTTCGAAATCTGAATCTGCTCAATAGCCTATGGGCTCAGAAGGCAAAAGTCAGATGGTTGAAAGATGGAGATATGAATACAAAGCTATTTCATAGATCGATCAATGCTCGTAGGAAAGGCAACGAAATAGTTGGCATGAAAATCAATGGGGCTTGGTGTGAAGATGTAAAGACGGTCAAGGAAGGCATCCAGGAACACTTTAAACGACTTTTCAGCAAAAACTCAAGATGTAGACAGACTCTAGCCGAGAACCTCTTCTCTCGTCGATTGTCTTGTGAGGAAAACTCTCTACTTGCTGCCCCTTTCTCAGAAACTGAAGTGAAACATGCGATTGATGATTGTGATAGCTCCAAGAGCCCGGGACCTGATGGCTTCAGTTTCTGTTTCATCAAGCAATGTTGGCACGTGATAAAGGAGGATTTTATGAGAATGCTCCATGAATTTCACAGCAATGGGAAATTAGTCCGAGGCTTCAACCCATTTTTTATTGTACTAATTCCCAAGAAGGATGATGCCGAGTGCCTGTCCGATTATAGACCAATTTCTCTCATCGGATGCTCGTACAAGATATTGGCAAAAATTCTAGCGTCCAGATTAAGCAAAGTGATGGATGGGATCATTTTTTAGAATCAAAGTGCTTTCATTGGCAAGAGAAATATTCTTGATGGGGTCGTGATATTGAATGAGATGATTGCTGAGGCCAAAAGGAGGAAATTACAAAGAGTTTTTTTCAAGATAGACTTCGCCAAGGCGTACGACTCTGTGGATTGGGATTTTCTCGATCTTATGCTTGAACGGTTCAACTTCCGTCACAAATGGAGAAAATGGATCAGATCTTGTGTATCTAGTGCATCCGCTTCGATATTGGTAAATGGCAGCCCCACAGACGAATTCAGACTTGAGAGGGGTCTAAGACAAGGTGATCCCTTATCACCTTTTCTTTATCTATTGGTTGCAGAGGGACTTAGTCTGCTGATTTCAAGAGCAACATAAATGGGCAATTTTAAGGCAGCAGTGGTGGGTAGCGATAATATAAAAGTTTCACATCTTCAGTACGCGGATGATACAATTTTGGTGGGAGATGCAATCGTGGAAAATGCCGACACCATGAAACAAATTTTGAGAAACTTTGAATTGCTGTCCGGATTGAAGGTGAATTTGTATAAATGCAGTGTCATGGGAGTGAATGTGGATAGAGGAAGGCTGGAAATTATGGCGAATAATCTTGGGTGTGTGGTGGGGGATATCCCGTTTTCGTATTTGGGTGTTAGAGTGGGTATATGCCAAAAAAGTTTAAATGAATGGGGAGGCTTGGTGCAGAAATTTCGCAAGAGGCTGAAACTGTGGGTGTTGGGGAATTATTTGCCCGGATCTATTCAGGATGAATATTTAAATACAAATTTAATTCTAACAATTATTACTAGCATGAATTAATCCTATATTAATTTAAATAATAATTCAACAACAAATCATGCATATAAACAGTTCACATAAATCCAACGCATGCGGAATTGCTACGGGTTTACGTGAACTAACCTCTTGGAGTGGCAATGGTCTCGTCGATTAAACACACCAAAAAGCCTTCCCAAGTATTCCCTAGTCCTTGCTCGTCAATCCGGTGGAGGAAACTCGCGAACAATTAACAAAAGGGAAAATAAAATTTGTTGCACCGCCTTTGTGGATTTATTAATTTTTCCAGCACATGGAATTGTACTTGGGAATGAAAGAATCATCCCCTATTTATAGATGAGGGGTTGGTCGAATTCTTTGCATGGAATAGGGGGAAGAAAATCTTTTTCTTGATCTCCAAGAAATCTTGAATATATCTCCTATATTATTTTCTCCATAATTAAAATATTCCATAAAAATCTCAACTCCTCTTGTTATGGTGTATTTCGAAAAAATAGGAAAAAGAAACCAAGATTTGGATCTTCTTGAATTTATGAGATATACTTGTATTCCAAGAAATACATATCTTCCATAATATCTTTTCAAGAAAATCAAGAAAATCTTTCTTTCCCCTTATTTTCTAAAAACTTTCGAAAATTACATAGCAAATAACCAAGTGGGAGATTTCTTGAATTTAATGAGATAATCTTGTATTTGAAGAATACATATCTTCATTCCATAACAAAATTCAAAGAAAATCTTTCTCCCTCTTTTATTTACTATTTTTCGAAAAACAGGAAAAAATAGGCAACAAAATTTATTTTATTTTTAAACACCTTTTTCAGTTATTGGACTTTATGTTGGGCTACTTGAGGGGCCTTTAGGAGAATTAAGATTGGACCTTCCAATGGATCTTGAATTATCAATATTGAGCCACAATATTATTCAAGCCCATAAATATTAATTAATTCCACTACATAATTAATATTGCACTATCCATCTTAACCCATATTACAGTCAATATGGCTCCCGGTTATTATTTCCCGTGTTTAAGATTATCTAGCCCATTAATTAATTCAAGCCACTGAAACAACTTTCCATTAATTAATATCTTTTTATTCTTGGTAAAGGAACGGTTCAACATTATTAATCATACCGGAAACTAGTTCCACTTGCAAGATTTGGTATGATAAAACTTATGAACCTCCCAAGGGGGCAAATCGAACAAGCGTACTTGCACACGATTCTCCGTATTAAATCTTAGCAATCACATGTGACCAATAATATTGTCCAAGATATAAAGTATTGAATCTCGTTGATTCTCTACCCGTAATAAATCAAAGCAATAATTACTAACCACAAGCGGTCCTATTTAAGGGACGAAGATTAAGAAATAACGAACCATTGAGGTCTAATTCTTCCTAGTTCAGTTCTGAAGAATTTGTCCTCCTGTAGGTCCTCTTCAGTGCACTAGATATGAACTAGTGTAATCTCTTGGTCAAGACAAGCCAATCTGAGCGTTACACTTCAACCTTTCACGATGGATTGTTCATTTCCATCTAGGTCGTGAATGATGTACTTTTGGTTACAAGGGACTGTTAATTTAATCTTCTGTGATCTGGTATCACTAAATTAACTACAATGTAATATGTACTATTTATTGAACAGTTATGCAGTAAATATATGTAACATTCGATGATATTTACAACATCAGTGATAAACAATTTAATTCAGTAAATAAGTCCAAAATTCAGTTTGATTATACAAAGTAAAAGCATATTTTCCAGTATAATCTCAACAATCTCCCACTTATACTCAAAGTCTGCTTTTAAGTATACTACAGCATGTCTCGTGTAGATACGTGACATATAATGTCACCTACACGAACCTAATAATGTCTCCCACTTATACTCAAAGCAGATTGGCAACGGTCTTGACACCCATCCCTTCCACATGTCTCTCGAATGTATTATGAGGCAGACCTTTTGTGAATGGATCAACTAGGTTGTCTTCTGACGCGATCTTTGCCACCTCTATATCTCCTCTCTTAACAATTTCTCGTATAAAATGGTATTTCCTTTCAATGTGTTTGCTGGCCTTGTGGGCCCTTGGTTCCCTTGAATTTGCAACTGCTCCGGCATTGTCACAATAAACAGTGATTGTGTTGGGCAAATTCGGAACTACATCCAAGTCCACTAGGAAGTTCTTGAGCCAAGCCAAACCGCTTTTTTTCATTGCCTCATGCGACTACATATTCGCTTTCATGGTAGAATCTGCGATGCATTTCGCTTAACGCTTCTCCATGTCATGGCTCCTCCCCCATGCAAGACACACACTACAGGAGGTAGATTTTTACGAATCTAAGTCCGATTAGAAATCCGAGTCCCGTAGCCGATGGGGATTAGACTATCCGATCGATAAACCAACATTCTATCTCGAGTTCTTTTCAAATACTTCAGAATGTTTTTAACTGCCGTCCAATGTTCTTTCCCTGGGTTACTTTGATATCTTGCCACCATGCCAACGGCAAAGCAGATATCCGGTCTCGTCACAAACATTGCATACATAAGGCTTCCGACAAACCAAGCATAAGGAATGCCTTTCATGTCATCTATCTCCTTTGTGTCTTAGGGCACATTTCCTTGATAGATGGATTCCATGTCCGAAAGGTACGGCCCTTTCTTGGAATTCTGCATCTTTGAATCATTTCAAGACAAAGGTCTATGTATGAAGCTTGCGATAAGCCTATCATCCTTTTCTTGCTATCTCGAGTGATCTTGATCCCAAGGATGTGCCCGGCTTCCCCTAAATCCTTCATATCAAACTATTTTGAAAGACATGCCCTTACGTCTGATAACACCTTTACATCGTTCCCGAAGAGCAGAATGTCGTCTACGTATAGTACTAAGAATACCAATGCGATTTAACACGCTTTTTTGTACACACAACTTTCGAACTCGTTTTGATCAAACCCATAAGACTTTATTACATGATCAAAACATTGGTTCCAAGCTCTGGATGCTTGTTTGAGTCCGTAAATGGACCTAATGAGCTTACAAACTAGGTGTTCTTGGCCCTTTTCAATGAAGCCTTGGGGTGGGGGTTGTTGCATATATATTTCTTCATCAAGACTTCTGTTAAGGAAAGCTGTCTTGACATCCATTTGTAGATTTCAAAATCGAGATGCGCCGCAATCGACAAGAGAATCCGGATGGACTTGAGCATCACTACAGGTGAAAAGGTTTCCTCATAGTCGATCCCTTCTTTCTGAGTATAACCTTTCGCCACAAGCCTTGCCTTGAAGGTTTTCACCTTCCCATCCGATCCCCTTTTTCTCTTGTATACCCACTTTCAACCAATGAGTTTGACCCCATTAAGTGGTTCGACTAGCTCCCACACTCTATTATGATCCATAGAACTCATTTCGGCTTTCATTGCCTTTTGTCAAGAAACCGCATCCATGTCTTGGATTACCTCATCATATATCCATGGGTCTGATTCGTCTTGACCGGGAATCAAGTCCGAGGACTCTCCTATCCCCATGAATCTCTCGGGCTGTTTTACAACCCTCCCACTACGACGAGGTTCCGGTTGTGTAAGTGTGTCGTTTGGTATGTCATCTTGTACAGTTGACAATGAGGTTAGCCCCCTTAGCTCATTTAAGGTAATCTCACTTCTGGGTCTTCTTTCGTTCATATAGTCTTCTTCCAAAAATCTAAAGTGGGTGCTTATTACCACCTTTTGATCTTCGGGACCATAGAACATACACCCTTTTGTTCCCTCGGGGTATCCTACAAACAACCTTAATTCTGATCGAGGATCCAATTTTCCGGATTATACTGGAAAGTATGCTTTTACTTTGTATAATCAGACTAACTGAATTTCGGACTTATTTACTGAAATAAATTATTTATCACTGATGCTTTAAATATCATTGAATGTTACATATATTTATTGCATAACTGTTCATTAAATAGTACGTGTTACATTGTAGTTAATTTAGATATACCAAGATCACAGAAGATTAAATTAACAGTTCCTTGTAACTAAAAGTACACCATTCACGACCTAGATGGAAATGAACAATCCATCGTGAAAGTTTGTAGTGTAAGGCTCAGATTGGTTTGTCTTGACCAAGAGATTACACTAGTGCATGACTGATGCATTGAAGAGGACCTACAGGAGGACAAATTCTTCAGAACTGAACTAGGAAGAATTAGACCTCTGTGGTTAGTTATTTCTTAATCTTCGTCCCTTAAATAGGATTGCGTGTGGTTAGTAACTATTGCTTTGACTTATTATGGGAAGAGAATCAGTGAGATTCAATACCTATATCTTGGGCAATATTATTGGTCACATGCGATTGCTAAGATTTAATACGGAGAATCGTGTGCAAGTACGCTTGTTCGATTTGCCCCCTTGGGAGGTTCATAAGTTTTATCATACCAAATCTTGCAAGTGGAACTAGTTTCCGGTATGGATAATAATGTTGAACCGTTCCTTTACCAAGGATAAAAGATATTAATTAATGAAAAGCTATTTCAGTGGCTTGAATTAATTAATGGGCTAGATAATCTTAAACACGGGAAATAATAACCGGGAGTCATATTAACTGTAATATGGGTTAAGATGGATAGTGCAATATTAATTATGTAGTGGGATTAATTAATATTTATGGGCTTGAATAATATTGTGGCTCAATATTGATAATTCAAGGTCCATTGGAAGGTCCAATCTTAATTCTCCTAAAGGCCCCCCAAGTAGCCCAAGATAAAGTCCAATAACTGAAAAATGTGTTTAAAAATAAAATAAATTTGTTGCTTATTTTTCCTCTCTTTTTCGAAAATTATGGATAAAAGGGGAGAAAGATTTTCTTTGAATTTTGTTATGGAATGAAGATATGTATTCTTGGAATACAAGATTATCTCATTAAATTCAAGAAATCTCTCACTTGGTTATTCATATGAGATTTTCGAAATTTTCAAATAATTAAGGGAAAGAAAGATTTTCTTGATTTTCTTGAAAAAATATTATGGAAGATATGTATTTCTTGAAATACAAGTATATCTCATAAATTCAAGAAGATCCAAATCTTGGAATCTTGTTTCTTAATTTTTTGAAAATTGGCCATAACAAGATAAGGTGGGATTTTTGTGGAATATTTTAATTATGGAGAAAAGAATATAGGAGATATATTCAAGATTTCTTGGAGATCAAGAAAAGATTTTCCCACATTGTTTTTTCCCCAAAATTTTGACCACCACCCTATCTATAAATAGGGGATGATTCTTTCATTCCCAAGTGCAATTCCATGTGCTGGAAAAATTAGTAAATCCACAAAAGTGGTGCAACAAAGTTTATTTTTCCTTTTGTTAATTGTTCGCGAGTATCCTTCCACCGGATTGTCGAGCAAGGACTAGGGAATACTTGGGAAGACTTTTTGGTGTGTTTTCATCGACGATTCCATTGCCATTCCAAGAGGTAAGTTCATTTAAACTCGTAGTAATTCCGCATGCGTAGGATTTACGTGAACTGTTTATATGCATGATTTGTTGTTGAATTATTATTTGAATTAATATGGGTTAATTCATGCTAGTAATAATTATAAGAATTAAATTTGTATTTAAATATTCATCCCGAATAGATCCGGGAAAATAATTCCTCAACACGGACACCCCCAAATTTTCATGTGTCTCAAACTGGGCTTGCGCCCGGTCCACAATTCTTTGGGAGTTTTGGGAATCGATTTGGATGTCACCCAGTTCAGAATGTAAGCCGCTGTTTCCAAGGCATGACCCCAGAACGACTTGGGAAGATCCGCATAACTCATCATTGATCTAACCATTTCCAAAAGAGTTCTGTTTCTTCGCTCTGCAACCCCGTTTTGTTGAAGGGTTCCGGGTGCAGTTAGCTGGGATACAATCCCTTCATCTGACAAGTAGTTCAAAAACTCATCGCTGAGGTACTCGCCTCCACGATCGGATCGTAGATACTTGATACGTTTTTCCCTATGATTCTCTGCTTGAGCCTTAAATTCTTTGAATTTCTGAAAGGTCTCAGATTTATGCTTCATAAGGAAAATATAACCGTACCTTGAGTAGTCATCAATAAAAGTGACAAAATACTCATAACCTCCTCTTGTCATGGTTGACATTGGACCACATACGTCTGTGTGAACGATTTCTAACACTTCTTTGGCTCTATTCCCCTTGGCTCTGAATGCCTTCTTGGTCATTTTACCCTCCAAACATGATTCGCAGGTTGGAATTGGTTCAACTTGGAGAGACTCCAGTGAACCGTCTTCTACCAACCTTTGGATCCTCTTTGGATTAATATGTCCCAATCTTAGATGCCATAGAAGTGTTTCGTTC
Organism: Stenogyne calaminthoides; assembly: GCA_037126765.1. NCBI lineage: Eukaryota > Viridiplantae > Streptophyta > Magnoliopsida > Lamiales > Lamiaceae > Stenogyne > Stenogyne calaminthoides. Next base: position 11,569,299 of record JBBCBC010000030.1, on the reverse strand, counting down.
ACGTCTGATGAACGTTTTCTTTTATCGGAAACAATTGATGTGTTATAGGATGCATTTCGTGAGTGGTGTGCACAGTTAATTGTATAGAGATTATTCGATAACGTTCCATGACAAATAAATTTATCATAAAGAGAAATGGTAACAACTTTATCAAAAGTAACCGAATATCCATCAAGGTAAAGTTTAGAAACCGAAATTAAATTCTTTCTAAAATTCGGAACGCAAAGAACATCTCTTAAGATTAAAACTCTGTCTTCAAAGTACAGGTGCCCTTCTCCCACTGCTTCAGCTGCCACTCTCGTAGCATCGCCCAGTGTGATGAGGATCTCACTCCCTCTAAGTTGCCGGGTCCGCTTGAACCCCTGTAAAGTGAAACAAACATGATCAGTGGATCCCGTATCCACCACCCATAAATGGGAGGCATATGCCGCTAAGTAAGTTTCAACAACTAGTGCGTGAGAATTACCTTTCTTTCCATCCCTTTTGGGTTTGGAACAGGCTGCCCTCCAATGTCCCTTTTTACCGCAGTTAAAATATTTTCCTTTTGGTGCTTTCTTGACACCCATACAGCTAGCTGTATTTCTCTTACTTTTCTTAGTGATGAGTTTGATTTGGTTCTGACTACTTTCCTTTTCTTGAGTCTTGCCCTCCATTGGCCTAGACCTTGAGAAAAAACTTTTGGTCACCAATGCTTCGTCTTTCTTTCCTAAATGCTTCTCTATTTTCTCCAAGGCTTCTTGTAGAGTATCCATAGTAAACATGTGATTTGAGTTAGCAAAAGAAATTCGATTTGAGCCTCATCACAATACTTAGTACCGAGATAAGCCAGTTTTTCAAAATGGTGTTTTATTCTGAGAACATGCTCCCTTACGGGTGTTCCCTCAGCCATCTTTAGCCTTGCCACGTCGTCATTTTTAAACTAATTGATCATGCGGTCTTTTGTTAAAAACATTTCTTCAAGACTTTGTATAATTTCTGCAGCAGACTCAATACCTTCATGAATGTGTCTCAAATCATCAGATAGTGAAGTCAAGATCACACGTTTCATAGGTTCACTGGCCTGCTCCCAAATATTATACAAGTGTCTTTCCGCATCAGTTGATCCATCAGTAGGCAAACGGGGCTTGGGTACATCAAGAACCCAATGATGTTCTTGTGCAGGTAGGACAAAACTCATATTTCGTTTCCAAACAACATAGTTGTCACCAGTTAATTGGTGTTCTTTGAGTGTATATAACAGTGGATTAAAAGGTTGCGACATGATGAACTGAAATAAATAATAATATGCATAAGCACAAATATATCATAAGGCTCGATCACATGTTTCATATTAAAATCTCAAAAAATATGAACATGCATCAGTCAACATCTCAAAATAGTTTAAATAAGCCACGTGGGGTGGGTCATTATTTAAACACATTCAAGCAGGTTACAAACAAGAACAGTTACAAACCTTTAATAACTAGATTAATAGTTGGCTCCCACTTGACCAATATAAAATTGACAGGGACTTCGGGGAAGTATATGCATATCAATTTTATACCTAAGTAATAACCATGATTAAATAACAGAATTATTATTACGCTTTGAACGCAGCCCTCGTGGGGGGGTCATCGTCGCCACTAGTAATAATCCACAATCATCCATTTGGAATTTATTCATGCGAAAAGCTATCTTTTGACCGTCCCCGTAAATTTCTTCAAAAGAATTCACAAATAAATAAATCATGGAGGTCAAAATTAATTCAATTTTATTATTCATAAAATTGTCAATTAATTGTTTAAGCATACTTAGTAATTTTAGAAAGTGAGATTTTTCAAAATATTTTCTCATGCATCGCAAATTTAAACACAGTTTAAATAAGCATAAAATAATGCATAACATCAAAACAAAAAATTAAACATATTGGGCACATATATCCAATTGTCATGGTTAATTTTTATCATGTCTTGATCTTGAAAAATCGTCTTTATAGCCTTCATCGTTCATCTCGAAAAACTCCCACTTGACCGTCTTAAAAAAATGCCTTGTCAAGCCACGTCATCGACCATTTCATGGGGTCGGAGTGCCCGCCTAGCACTCCCGGCCGAAATGTCGAGTGGCGTCCGTCTTACAAGACGCTGAAGCGCCCGGCCATGACGTCGCCGACAGATCACGCCCGGCCACCAGAAGCTTCGGTGTCGGTCGAAAGGCCACAAGATCCAAATAAGACGCCCATGGGCGGCCAGACGCCTCCCATGCCGATCCGTCCGATGCCGCCTCGCCAGTGTCGCCTGCCAGACGCGATCGTCAAGGCCCCACCCGATCACATACACCGGCGCTCGGCGGCGGCCCTACACCCCCGCTATCCCACACGGCGTCGATCGCGCATGATGGCTTTTTTATGTTTTTCACAAGAACGACTTCTGCCTACACCCGGTTCCAGATCCCGTCATTTAATTCTTCATCTCTGCCTCCGTTTTTGATCCGGTTATAATTTATTTTACAAAAATAAATAAACCTAGATCTAGACTAGTCTATTACATTGATCAAATCAAACAAATTCTAATCTACTCCTGGATTTTCTCATGAGGCAAAACGAATTCAAATGAATCGAATTAAAAAAAACAATTTATATATGCATGCATAAATAAACACATTAAATTCCATGACAATTGGATACCTGCAAAAAAAGATCTAGCAATTCTACTATCCAATTTCAAATTTAATGAAAACGAATTAAATAACAATTTAAAAATCAGAGCCCGAAACCGAGGCTCTGATACCAATTGTTGGGGAATTATTTGCCCGGATCTATTCGGGTTGAATATTTAAATACAAATTTAATTCTAACAATTATTACTAGCATGAATTAATCCTATATTAATTCAAATAATAATTCAACAACAAATCATGCATATAAACAGTTCACATAAATCCTACGCATGCGGAATTGCTACGGGTTTACGTGAACTAACCTCTTGGAGTGGCAATGGTCTCGTCGATTAAACACACCAAAAAGCCTTCCCAAGTATTCCCTAGTCCTTGCTCGTCAATCCGGTGGAAGGAAGCTCGCGAACAATTAACAAAAGGGAAAATAAAATTTGTTGCAACACCTTTGTGGATTTACTATTTTTTCCAGCACATGGAATTGTACTTGGGAAAGAAAAAATCATCCCCTATTTATAGATGAGGGGTTGGTCGAATTTTTTGCATGGAATAGGGGGAAGAAAATCTTTTTCTTGATCTCCAAGAAATCTTGAATATATCTCCTATATTCTTTTCTCCATAATTAAAATATTCCATAAAAATCCCAACTCCTCTTGTTATGGTGTATTTTGAAAAAATAGAAAAAAGAAACCTAGATTTGGATCTTCTTGAATTTATGAGATATACTTGTATTCCAAGAAATACATATCTTCCATAATATCTTTTCAAAAAAATCAAGAAAATCTTTCTTTCCCCTTATTTTCTCAAAACTTTCGAAAATTACATAGCAAATAACCAAGTGGGAGATTTCTTGAATTTAATGAGATAATCTTGTATTTCAAGAATACATATCTTCATACCATAACAAAATTCAAAGAAAATATTTCTCCCTCTTTTATTTACTATTTTTCGAAAAACAGGAAAAAATAGGCAACAAAATTTATTTTATTTTTAAACACCTCTTTCAGTTATTGGACTTTATGTTGGGCTACTTGAGGGGCCTTTAGGAGAATTAAGATTGGACCTTCCAATGGATCTTGAATTATCAATATTGAGCCACAATATTATTCAAGCCCATAAATATTAATTAATCCCACTACATATTTAATATTGCACTATCCATCTTAACCCATATTACAGTCAATATGGCTCCCGGTTATTATTTCTCGTGTTTAAGATTATCTAGCCCATTAATTAATTCAAGCCACTGAAATAGCTTTCCATTAATTAATATCTTTTTATCCTTGGTAAAGGAACGGTTCAACATTATTATTCATACCCGAAACTAGTTCCACTTGCAAGATTTGGTATGATAAAACTTATGAACCTCCCAAGGGGGCAAATCGAACAAGCGTACTTGCACACGATTCTCCGTATTAAATCTTAGCAATCACATGTGACCAATTATAATGCCCAAGATATAAAGTATTGAATCTCGTTGATTCTCTACCCGTAATAAGTCAAAGCAATAATTACTAACCACACGCGATCCTATTTAAGGGACGAAGATTAAGAAATAACGAACCATTGAGGTCTAATTCTTCCTAGTTCAATTCTGAAGAATTTGTCCTCCTGTAGGTCCTCTTCAGTGCACTAGACATGCACTAGTGTAATCTCTTGGTCAAGACAAGCCAATCTGAGCGATACACTTCAACCTTTCACGATGGATTGTTCATTTCCATCTAGGTCTTGAATGATGTACTTTTGGTTACAAGGGACTGTTAATTTAATCTTCTGTGATCTGGTATCACTAAATTAACTACAATGTAACACGTACTATTTATTGAACAGTTATGCAGTAAATATATGTAACATTCGATGATATTTACAGCATCAGTGATAAACAATTTAATTCTGTAAATAAGTCCGAAATTCAGTTTGATTATACAAAGTTAAAGCATACTTTCCAGTATAATCCCAACAGTGGGAAGATCGGAAAATCTCCTTCGGGGGACGGATTAATTTGCTAAAATCAGTTTTGTCTTCGTTGCCGATATACCACTTCTCTTTTTATAGTTTGCCGAAAAAAACCCTGAGTGATTTAACCGCTTTACAACGTATTTTCTTGTGGGGGGGGGAGTGAAGATAACAAAAAAACACCGTGGATAAACTGGAGTTCTTTGTGCAATTCAAAACTTTGGGGGGGGGCTAGGAATTAGGGATTTGGGTGATTTTAATAGAGTGTTATTAGGGAAGTGGGTGTGGAGGTACCTAGTAGAGGGAGAAAGCTTGTGGGTAAGGGTGTCAAAGTCGTTGTATGGAAGATTGGAGTTGAGGGAGTCGGGACACTTCACTATGGGTAGAGAGAGTAGATGGTCTAGTTGGTGGAAAGATGTAATAGATAACGTCTCGGGTGAGGGAGGGAGATGGTTTTGGACACAAATTGAGAGAATAGTTGGGGATGGGGGGGACATTGATTTCTGGAATAGTGTTTGGGTTGGGGATAGGGAGTTAAAATGTACTTATCCTAGACTATTTAGATTGTGTGAGAATCAAGGTGTGTCGGTGAGGGAGATGGGGGAGTGGGTAAATGGGTCTTGGGTGTGGAATTGGAAGTGGAGACAAGTGCTCTTTGATAGGGAAAAAACTGTACTAAACAAGCTTGTGAATGACATTAACAGGTATCCATTACAGGAAAACACCAAAGATGGATGGAGATGGAAGTAAAATCGAGAGGGATATTTTACAACGAAGACGGCGTATAGATTGCTCAGACCGAATGAAGCCTCGAACAACATTGGGAGAGGAGGATTGACAGTTTTCAAGAAAATATGGAGTAAAATTGCTCCAATAAAAGCTTCGGCGTTGGCATGGAAGTTACTTTGGGACCGACTACCAACAAGACCAAAACTTCAGAGAGGGCATATGTTGGGAAATAGGTTGCAAAGATCTATTCAGGGTGAATATTTAAATACAAATTTAATTCTTTAATTATTACTAGCATGAATTAATCCTATATTAATTCAAATAATAATTGCAACAACATATCATGCATATAATAAGCCACGTAAAACCTACGTATGCGGAATTTACGGGTTTACGTGAACGTACCTCTAGGGATGGCAGTGAATTTGGTTGGATGGACTAACCAAAAGGACTTCTCAAGTATTCCCTTAGCCCTTGCTCGACAATCCGGTGGAAGGATACTCGCGAACAATTAACAAAAGGAAAAAATAAACTTTGTTGCACCACTTTCGTGGATTTGCTAATTTTTCCAAAGACATGGAATTGTCTTGAGAATGAAAGAATCATCCCTATTTATAGGTGAGAGGTGGTCGACTTTTTTCAAAGAGAAAAACAATGTGGGAAAAGACTTTTCTTGATCACCAAGAAATCTTGAATATATCTCCTATATTCTTTTTACCATAATTAAAATATTCCACAAAAATCTCACCTCCTCAACAATATGGATTTTTCGGAAATTTAATGATGCAAGAATCCAAGATTTGGATCTTCTTGAATTTATGAGATATTCTTGTATTTCAAGAAATACATATCTTCCATAATATCTTTTCAAGAAAATCTTTCTTGCTCATTATATTTTCTAATTTTCAAAAATATCAATATAGATAACCTAGTGGGAGATTTCTTGAATTTAATGAGATAATCTTGTATTCCAAGAATACATATCTTCATTCCATAACAAAATTCAAAGAAAATCTTTCTCCCAACATATCTATAAATTTCGAAATTTTAGTTGGAAAATTAAGCAACAATATTTATTTTATTTTAATCACCTTTTCAGTTATTGGACTATTTGTTGAGCTACTCAGGGGGCCTTTAGGAGAATTAAGATTGGACCTTCTAATGGACCTTGAATATCTAATATTGAGCCACAATATAATTCAAGCCCATAAATATTAATTAATCCCACTACATAATTAATATTGTACTATCCTTCTTAACCCATATTACGATCAATATGACTCCGGTCATTATTTCCGTGTTTAAGATTATCTAGCCCATTAATTAATTCAAGCCACTTTGAAATAGCTTTCCATTAATTAACATCTTTTGTCCTTGGTCGAGAACGGTTCAACATTATTATCCATCTGGAAACTAATTCCACTTGCAAGATTTGGTATGATAAAGCTTATGAACCTCCCAAGGGGGTCGAACAAAGCGTGCTTTGCACACACGATTCTTAAGTATTAAATCTTAGCAATCACATGTGACCAATAATATTGTCCAAGATAAAAAGTATTGAATCTCTCTCTGATTCGCTACCCATGATAAGTCAAAGCAATAGTTACCAATCCCACGTGATCCTATTTAAGGGACGAAGGTTAAGAAACAACGAACCACTGAGGTCTAATTCTTCCTTGTTCAGTTCTGAAGAATTTATCCTCCTGTAGGTCCTATTCAGTGCATCAGTCATGCACTAGTGTAATCTCTTGGTCAAGACAAACCAATCTGAGCCTTACACCTCAACCTTTCGTGATGGGTTGTTCATTTCCATCTAGGTCGTGAATGGCGTACTTTTAGTTACAAGGGACTGTTAATTTAATCTTCTGTGATCTGGTATCACTAAATTAACTACAATGTAACATGTACGAATTATTGAACAGTTTTACAGTAAATATATGTAACATTCAATCATATTTAAAGTATCAGTGATAAACAATTTATTTCAGTAAATAAGTCTAGAAATTCAGTTTCGATTATACAAAGTAAAAGCATACTTTCCAGTATAATCCCAACAATCTCCCACTTATACTCAAAGTCTGCTTTTAAGTATACTACAACATATCTCGTGTAGTCCGTGACATCTAATGTCACCTACACGAACCTAATAATTTCTCCCACTTATACTCAAAGCAGATTGGAAACGGTCTTGACACCCATTCCACTCACATGTCTCTCGAATGTATTCAGAGGTAGACGCTTTGTGAATGGATCTGCTAGGCTGTCCTCAGACGCTATCTTTGCCACATCTATATCTCCTCTCTTAACGATTTCTCGTATAAGATGTCTTTCCTTTAATGTGTTTGTTTGACTCGTGGACTCTTGGTTCTCTTGAATTTGCAACCCGCCTTAGCGATATTGCTTGACAAATTGAACACCATCCAAGTCTACTAAGAAGGTCTAGAGCCCAATCGGTTCTTCTTTCAACGCTTCACAAGCAGCCTACTTACCCGAGTTCCATGGTTGAGTCGTTGATGCATTTACTGCTTCACACTCGTCCCATTTGATGGCTACACTTCCCAAATGGAAACACACTAACTGAGGCAGATAATTTCTGGAATCTATATCTGATTGGAAATCCGAGTCCGTGTAGTCGATGGGGATTGGAGTATCTGACTGATAAATCAACATTCTATCCCGAGTTCTTTTCAAACACTTCAGAATGTTTTTTAATCGTAGTCAATGCGCTTTCCTGGTTACTTTGATATCTTGCTACCATGCCTACGCAAAGCGGATATCCGGTCTCGTCTGTGAAGAATGCATACATAAGGTTTCCAACAAATGAAGCACAAGGAATACCTTTCATGTCATCTATCTCCTTTTCGCCTTAGGGAACATTTTCTTGGATAGATGGATTCCAAGTCCGAAAAAGCGAATCCTTTCTTGGAATCTTGCATCTTTGAATCATTTCAAAAACCGGTGTCTATGTATGAAACTTGCGATAACCCGATCATCCTTTTCTTGCGATCTCGAAAGTGATCTTGATCCCAAGGATGTGTCCCGCTTCCCTAAGTCTTTCATATCAAACTGCTTTTGAAAACCATGCCCTTACGTCGATCACACCTTCACATCGTTCCCGATGATCACAATGACATCTACGATAGTACTAAGAATACCAATGCGATTCCGACACGCTTTTTATATACACACAACTTTCAAACTTGTTTTGATCAAACCCATAAGACTTTATTACATGATCAAAACTTTGGTTCCAAGCTCGGATGTCCGCTTTGAGTCCGTAAATGGACCTCTTGAGCTTACAAACTTGGTGTTCTTGGCCCCGTTTCAATGAAGCCTTGGGGTTGTTGCATATGAATCTCTTCATCAAGACTTCCGTTAAGGAAAGTCATCTTGACATCCATTTGCCGATTTCAAAGTCGAAATCTTGCAAGAATCGATAAGAGAATACGGATGGACTTAAGCATGGCTACGGGCGAAAAAGTTTCCTCATAATCGATCCCTTCTTTTCGAGTGTAACCTTTCGCCACTAGTCTTGCTTTTAAAGGTTTCAACCTTCCCGCATCCCTCTTTTCCTCTTATATACCCACTTGCATCTAATGGGTTTGACCACATTAAGTGGTTCGACTAGCTCCCACACTCTATTATGAAACATAGAACCCATTTAAACTTTTCATTCTTTGTTTGCCAAGAATGCATCCTTATCTTGGAGTGCCTCGTCATATATCCATGGGTCTCGATTAAGTCTTGTCCGAGGAATCAAGTCCCGAGGACTCTCCTATTCCCATGAATCTCTCGGGTGACTAACAACCCTCCCACTTCTGACGAGGCTCTCGGTTGTGAAAGCGTATCGTTTGGTATATCATCTAAAATACTTGGCAATCGAGGTTTGCCATTTAAGCTCATTTAAGGTAATCTCATACGGTTCTTTGGTTCATATAGTCTTCTTCCAAAAATCTAAAGTGGGTGCTTATGACCACCTTTTGATCTTGAGACCATAGAACATACACCATTTTGTTCCCTAAAATTATCCTACAAACAAATTTTAATTATGATCGAGGATCCAATTTAAACTTCCTTATCCAACACGTGGTCCTGACACCCCCCAAATTTTCATGTGTCTCATACTAGGCTTTGCCGGTCCACAATTCTTTGGGAGTTTTGGGAACCGATTTGGATAGCACCAAGTTCAGAATGTAAGCCGTTGTTTCCAAGGCATGACCCCAAAACGACTTGGGAAGATCCGCATAACTCATCATTGATCTAACCATTTCCAAAAGAGTTATGTTTCTTCGCTCTGCAACCCCGTTTTGTTGAGGGGTTAAAGGTGCGATGGAGTGGATACCATCCCTTCATCAGATAAGTAGTTCAAAAACTCATTGCTGAGATATTTGCCTCCACGATCAGATCGTAGAGACTTGATACGTTTCTCCTTATGATTCTCTATTTGAGCCTTAAATTCTTAGAATTTCTCAAAGGGCTCAGATTCATGCTTCATAAGGAAAATGTACCTTGAGTAATCATCAATGAAATTACTCATAACCTCCTCTTGCTTTGGTTGACATTGGACTACATACATCTATGTGAACGATCTCTAACACTTCTTTGGCCCTAATCCCCTTGGCTCCAAATGCCCTCTTGGTCATTTTACCCTTCAAACATGATTCACAGGTTGGAATTTGTTCAACTTGGAGACGCTCCAGTGAACCATCTTTCACCAACCTTTGGATCCTCTTTGGATTATATGACCTAATCTTAGATGCCAAAGAAGTGTTTCGTTCACGTTTTCTTTTGTCGGAAATAGTTGATGTGTTATAGGATGCATTTCATGAGTGGTGTGCACAGTTAATTGTATATAGATTTTCCATCAATGTCCCGTAACAGATACACTCATCATTTCAAAAATGATGTCATTCTTATTAGAAGAAACTTAGTGTCCTTTAATCGAATTTTAGAAACTGAAAGTGAATTCTTTCTAAAACTGGGAACATAAAGATAATCTCAAAAAACTTTATCTTCAAAAGATAGGTACACTTCTCCCACTGCTTTAACTGCTACTCATGTAGCATTGCAATGTCTGCTACTTGCATAGTATTGCAATAATCGTTACTATCGTAGCATTGCAATATCTACCACTTACGTAGCATTGCAATGTCTTCTACTTTTGTAACGTTGCCCAGTGTGATGAGGATCTCACTCCCACTAAGTTGCCGGATCATTTAGAACCCGTGAAGCCAACATGATTAGTGGATCTCGTATCAACCACCCACGAATGAGAAGTATACGCCGCTAAACAAGTTTCAACAACTAGTGCGTGAGAATTACCTTTCTTTCCGTCCCTTTTGTGGTTGGAACAGGCCAAACCTCCATTGTCCTCTCTTACCGCATCTTAAGCACTTCCTCTTTGGATTTTCCTTGACACAACAAACATTCCTCATCTTACCATTGCCCTTGGCAACAATTGAGTTTTATTGCTTATGGCCTTTTGGTCCTCTTCTTTATCTTGCCTTCCTTTGGCCTAGAAGATGAAGACAGACCACTAGCCGTCAAAGCTTGAGTTTGGTGCCTTATCAACATTTCTGCCGAGACCAAAAGCTTGCAACAAATTAGCTAGCGATGCCAAAATGCTCAAAAAACTTTTTGGGCAGAGAGTGAAGTACCAAATTCATCTGAGTCTCCAAATCATAATCTACACTCAAAATCTCAAGTTTGTTCAGATGGGCCATCTATTTTGAGGACGTAATCCCTTACGGGTTTGCCCTCCACCATTTTCAGCGACGACATCTCTCGCAAGGTGATCTGACGAGTCACGCATGTTTTGACTCGTGAGTTGGCTCATCTGATTTTGGTGTGTCAAGAATCCACTTGTGCTTTTGTGCAGTTAGGACAATTATAATTTTCCAATCAATATAGTTTCCATATTGTATTGACTTTAAGTATAATAACAGTGGATTAAAAGGTAACGACATGCTGAACTGAAATAAACAACTATATGCAATAGTACAAGTATATACAAGGTTCGATCACATGCATCATATTAAAATCTCAAAAAAAAAATATGAACATGCATCAGCCAACATCTCAAAACAGTTTAAATAAACCACGTGGGGTGGGTCATTATTTAAACACATTCAAGCAGACTACAAACAAGAATAGTTACAAACCTTTAATATCCAGATTAATAGTTGGCTCCCCTTGACCAATATAAAATTGACAGGACTTGAGGAAGTATATGCATATCAATTTTATACCTAAGTAATAATCATGATTAAATCTGATTACTATTTCGCTTTGATCGAGCCTCGTGGGGAGGGTCATCGTCGCCGCCACTAGTAATAACCCACAATCATCCGTTTGGAATTCATTCATGTGAAAGCTATCTTTTGACCGTCCCCGGTGGGAGAATTTCTCCAAAAGAATTCACAAATAAATAAATCATGGAGGTCAAAATTAATTCAATTTTATTATCCGGAATAAAATTGTCAATTAATTATTTAAACATACTTAGTAATTTTGAAGGTGAGATTTTTTCATTTGGCAACGCTCATGCAAACACATTTAAACAAATTAAATAAAGCATAAGATAACCCAAATAAATCAAGCAAAAAGAAAAAATAAAACATATTTGGCATAAATTATCCAACCGCCATGGTTTGATTTTTCTTGACTTGATCTTGAAGAAACACGCCTCAATTTCTCCCACTTGTTCGTCTCGAAAAATACTTCGTCTCGAACGCCATGCCAAGTAGCTCGTGGCGGGATGCACTCCTCAGATCCGGCACCGCCGTTTTGGCCTAAAAACGACCTCGGCGACCTCGGCACCGCCCGGCCAATTCACGCCCGCCAATGCCTCGGCAGTGTCGGCGACTCTCGACAAAGCGACACGCATCATCCATATTTCGCCCCACCTCCCCGCCCATGACCTCGGCACCCGTCCTCACTGCCTTACGCCCAAGCGTCAGCAGCCCCCGTCGCTTAACGATCTCGACGCGGTCACGCGTCTCGCTGGCGTCGCCCATGTCTTGGCGACCTGTTCTCATACGCTTTCGGTCGGCCGGCCTCGCCTCGCCCCCAGATGCCGTATAGCGGCCAGGTCTTCCGCCTTACTTTCCGGGCTCGATTTTTGTCCTTTAATTCTTCGTCTCTTCGTTCCCGATCCGGTTACAATTTATTTATAAAAAATAAATAAACCTAGATCTAGACTAGTCTATTACATTGATCAAATCAAACAAATCCTAGTCTACTCGTGGATTTTCTCACGAGGCAAAATAAATCCGAACGAATCGAATTAAAACCACAATTTATATGCATGCATAAATAAACACATTAAAATCCATGACAATTGGATACCTGCAAAACAGATCTAACAGTTCTACTATCCAATTTCAAATTTAATGTCCGCGAATTAAAGTACAATTTAAAAAATTCAGAGCCCGAAACCGTGGCTCTGATACCAGTTGTTGGGAAATAGGTTGCACAGATCTATTCGGGGTGAATATTTAAATACAAATTTAATTCTTTAATTATTACTAGCATGAATTAATCCTATATTAATTCAAATAATAATTGCAACAACATATCATGCATATAATAAGCCACGTAAAACCTACGCATGCGGAATCTACGGGTTTACGTGAACGTACCTCTCGGGATGGCAGTGAATTCGGTTGGACGGACTAACCAAAAGGACTTCCCAAGTATTCCCTTAGCCCTTGCTTGACAATACGGTGGAAGGATACTCGCGAACAATTAACAAAAGGAAAAAATAAACTTTGTTGCACCACTTTCGTGGATTTGCTAATTTTTCCAGCACATGGTATTGTCTTGAGAATGAAAGAATCATCCTCTATTTATAGGTGAGAGGTGGTCGACTTTTTCAGTAGAAAAACAATGTGGGAAAAGACTTTTCTTGATCACCAAGAAATCTTGAATATATCTCATATATTATTTTTCCCATAATTAAAATATTCCACAAAAATCCCACCTCCTCAACAATATGGATTTTTCGAAAATTTAATGATGCAAGAATCCAAGATTTGGATCTTCTTGAATTTATGAGATATTCTTGTATTTCAAGAAATACATATCTTCCATAATATATTTTCAAGAAAATCAAGAAAATCTTTCTTGCTCATTATATTTTCTAATTTTTGAAAATTTCAATATAGATAACCTAGTGGGAGATTTCTTGAATTTAATGAGATAATCTTGTATTCCAAGAATACATATCTTCATTCCATAACAAAATTCAAAGAAAATCTTTCTCCCAACATATCTATAAATTTCGAAATTTTAGTTGGAAAATTAAGCAACAATATTTATTTTATTTTAATCACCTTTTTTAGGTTATTGGACTATTTGTTGGGCTACTTTCGGGGGCCTTTAGGAGAATTAAGATTGGACCTTCTAATGGACCTTGAATATCTAATATTGAGCCACAATATAATTCAAGCCCATAAATATTAATTAATCCCACTACATAATTAATATTGCACTATCCATCTTAACCCATATTACAGTCAATATGGCTCCCGGTCATTATTTCCCGTGTTTAATATTATCTAGCCCATTAATTAATTCAAGCCACTGAAATAGCTTTCCATTAATTAACATCTTTTGTCCTTGGTCGAGGAACGGTTCAACATTATTATCCATACCGGAAACTAATTCCACTTGCAAGATTTGGTATGATAAAGCTTATGAACCTCCCAAGGGGGCCGTCGAACAAGCGTACTTGCACACGATTCTTCGTATTAAATCTTAGCAATCACATGTGACCAATAATATTGTCCAAGATAAAAAGTATTGAATCTCTCTCTGATTCGCTACCCATGATAAGTCAAAGCAATAGTTACCAATCCCACGTGATCCTATTTAAGGGACGAAGGTTAAGAAACAACGAACCACTGAGGTCTAATTCTTCCTTTTTTCGCCTCAAGAATTTATCCTTCTGTAGGTCCTATTCAGTGCATCAGTCATGCACTAGTGTAATCTCTTGGTCAAGACAAATCAATCTGAGCCTTACACCTCAACCTTTCGTGATGGGTTGTTCATTTCCATCTTGGTCGTGAATGACGTACTTTTAGTTACAAGAGACTGTTAATTTAATCTTCTGTGATCTGGTATCACTAAATTAACTACAATGTAACATGTACGAATTATTGAACAGTTATGCAGTAAATATATGTAACATTCAATCATATTTAAAGCATCAGTGATAAACAATTTATTTCAGTAAATAATTCTGGAAATTCAGTTTCGATTATACAAAGTAAAAACATACTTTCCAGTATAATCCCAACAGCATATTCTTCCACAAAACTCGACGACGGAGTGACCATTATGTAAGTCCTCCCCCGAGTCAGCGGACCACCTATTCTTTGACTGTTCTAAATCCATGGTTATTTGGAAATCGTGTTTTAATTGGCTAGACATACCAGTGGCATTACCTAACAAAGCTCATGACCATTTCATGGCTATGTTTGGTATGTTACTCGGTAAGAAAGGCCACAATGTTGCCATTGGATTATGGATTTGTGTGGTGTGGTTGATTTGGAAAGGGAGAAATGATTTTGTGTTTGAAGGAAAAAACTTTGATGAGGTGAAAATCATAGACGAAATCAAAGGACGTTTGTGGAGCTGGTGCTCTCTCAGATTTCCTTATATTTGTAATTACTCTTTTAAGGATTGACTAGCATCACCTAGGATCTGTCTACACTGCTAGTGACTCTGTTTCTACTGTACATGGGTGTTTTATACCCATTTTACGTTATTAATAAACCATTTTTGCTGACCAAAAAAAAAATTCCTTTATTTTGATCTGAACCTTAACCGCTATTCCGAACCAACGATTCTATTGGGTGGCACTTATTTTTCTCTACGAATCACGCTTTAATTTTTTATTTTTTGAATCAACGCGTTCATTAATTTGAGATTGATAAAGCAAACATCATAATTCACAGACCGAGTTGTTTCAGAAACAATGGAGAATCACCAGATCAATTTTGAAACATTAGAAGCTATTCTTTCTTTTCTGTTTCTCGCGGCTTCCAATTGTTACCAATTTCTTTTTTTCTTCGGCGTTTCGATGTGTTGCTCATGCAACTGTGCCTTGCCAACATTGACTCCACTGTAAAAAACTTAATAGCTTTAAAAATTGTTGTATATTTGTGTGGGTAATGGAGTTAATGATAGGTTAGGCACACCGAAAAACGATGTTATCTTTAAAGGTATTAATTTCTCCCACATAGGTGTAAATGGTTCACAAGGAATTAACCTTCCAGGATACAAAACCTATTCCACGAAAATTCGATAGTTACACTATAACGAATTTCAGAAACAGAAATCACAAGTGTGTATATAAAACTCAAAATAAAGACTCTATATATAGAAAGACTCGACTTTCAGTGTTTAGAGAAATTGATTTCTCCATGTCTTGAGAAAGTCTAATTCTCGTTGTCTTGAGAAAATATGATTCTCGATATCTTCAACTCTCCACACTTTCCGAGTATTTATAAATACTCAAGGGTTGCACCGAAAGGTTGTGATTTTAACTCATCAAAAGGTGCAACTTCACCGAATAGTTATGTTGAACCTGAAGGGTTGCAACTTCACTAAAAATGTACTCTTTCGTAAATAGCTCTCTCGACTCTATTATATTATATAAATACATATACATACAACACATACCTCAACAAATAGAGAAAATGGGCATTAGCATGTAAATATAGCCTCTCGTGAGAATTACATTCCTCAAGAAGTTCATGGGCATATTAGCATGTAAATAGCTTCTCGTGGTAATTGAGATTACATTCATCGAGATTTCATCTCATCTTTAACCAGAACCGCAAGTAGTGACGGAGCTAGAAATTTGAGTTAGGGGCCCAATTTAATAGAAAAAAATAAAAAGAATAGAATGAGTCTCCTTTGCACTTGGTGCACGATGCACTTTATAACGTATCTTAAAAACATACAACTTGGACAGCTGTTTTTAACCGCATTGCAAGGGTTCACTTGGAGAGCCGCTCTCCAACACTTTTTTTTTTATAAAAAAATTGATTTTTAGGCACAGACCCACCAAGCATCTCATATATAAGCCACCAAGTCTCCCAATTAATTGAGACAATTATTCGCTCCCATGGGGGACCGAACATGGGACCTTGGGCGCCTGAACTGGGATCAATTCCGCTCGGGCACTTGCTTTCTTACGTTTACTTAATGAAATTAATTCTATATGCTCTAAAAATCGATTTTCTTACAATTTTTTTTAAAATTCTTTATTTCAATTATCTTATTTATTAATTCAATCACATTTTTATATAATAATTTTTTTATATAAATTTAAATTTAAATTAAATTAAATTAAAATTATATTTTTTACTTGTACTTTTTTTTAACTACATTTCTTTTAAACTTGTAATACTTTTCCTTCTAAACAATTAATAATTTTCTATCAAAATAAATAATATTTTTCTTTAAATAAGTAATACTTTTTCATCTAAACAAAGTAATACTTTTCTTTAAACAAGTTATACCTTTCTATCTAAACAAGTAATACTTTTCTATTTAAACAAGTAATACTTTTCTATCTAAACAAATAATATTTTTCTATTTAAACAAGCAATACTTTTCTATCTAAATAAGTAATATTTTTCTTTAAACAAGTAATACTTTTTCATCTAAACAAGTAATACTTTTCTCTAAACAAGTTATATCTTTCTATCTAAACAAGTAATACTTTTCTATTTAAACAAGTAATATTTTTCTATTTAAACAAGTAATAGTACTTTTCTATCTAAATAAGTAATACTTAGACAAAATTGAATTAATTTATAAGAATATTAAATATTATAGGTATTAATTTATAAGAATTAATAGTGATACAAGTTAAATAAGTGTAATATTATGAACAAGTTTTACATAAGGGTTTGTGTTAATCTCATTATATAAGACGAATATTTAAAAATAAATAACACGGAATTTAAAGAATAAAATATTTGAATTATATATAAAAAAGAATTTACAAAAACAAAAAAATAAAACAAAAAATACAAGCTTTACAAAAAAAAAAATTAATTCACTTGGAGGCGGTTCATAAGCTTTACCTTGACAATTCAAAACCGCTCTCAAAGTATTTCTTGATAATGGTTTATGAACCGTATTGCCTAAGCTTTTGATCTTGGACATCGGTTTTTAACCGGCTTGTGTTGGGATATTTTAGTTTTGATGAATTATGCCAAAACATTATCAACTTGTGTTGTTGAAGTTTATTTACGAGATAACAAGTTGAGGGGGAACGAGAGAACAAATTGAGGGGAACTCACGAAATCGAGGCCGAGACCGATCGAGATCGGATGAGTAAGATGAGTTCCGGAGTTAATCGATGAAATGAGCAAAAATCGGAAGAGAAGAAAAGCTAAGCCACCGATCGAAAGATCGGATGACCGGATGACCGTAACATACCGATCGATGATCGAAGAATGATTTAGCCGATCCGGGTGATCAAGAGCGCATAAGCCGACGAAGAAACTGACCGTAAGATCGTAGAGAAGGTTGCGATCGGAAGAGGAGCAGATGAGATCGACGAGATCGACGTGATCGAGATCGATATGAAGACGAAAGCGATGATCAAAAATCGACGTGATTGAGATCGATGTTCTAAACCGATATGTCGACTGATAGTTATACCGATTCGATCATGTGAAGCCGATCGATCAAAGCGAGAAGAAATCGATATCGAAAAACCAAAATTCGCGATACCGTATCAGAAAGAAGTCATCAAGAGAAGTCATCTCAAGTCATACTCACCGAGAATCGAACGCCGATGATGATCGCTAACTCAAGAGAAGTCATCAATCAAGTAACCTCAAGGCTCGATGTAATCAAGACACCGAGACTCGAGAATCCCGAATGATTCCAAGGCGAGGAATCGAGGAATATAGCCCGTTAGAATCACCGACGTGGACCAATGAGAGGAAGACAACCCGACTGAAAAGCTGCAAGAAGCTACAGAATTGTATGGATTTGAATGTGACTCCATCCAACGGTAACATTCAAATCCACACTATAAATACAAGATCTTCCATCATTATCAAGTGTGGAAAAATGCGTGAAACATCCATCAAGCCAAATCATCTAGCATTCCCACCATAGAACACAAAGAAAGAAATACACGCATATATTCAAGAGTGTTCTAGAACCCAATCTAAGCAATCCGCGATGTATCCTAAGCTTAGAGAGATTTTCTCATCCTTAGCATTGAGGCTAAACAAATGTAAGGGAAAATCTCAACCTAGTTGGAAACCAAACAAACCTTTACCCAAACCAGTTGGTCGGTTAAGTTTGTAGGTGAGTGTGAACTCGGTAAACATCTAGCAATCCCGAAAGGGAGGGTAGGCAATCCCGTGAGGGTGATAAGTCCCGTTTGAGTGTGAACTCGAAACATATCTGTTGGGTGTTGGACTAACACGTTAAACTAAGTCCAGTTGGTTAAGTAGGTGCCCCTGATGATAGGGAAGAGTGGATGTAGGAGTTGGACTCCGAACCACTATAAAATCGTGTGTTCTTTACTGCTTTATGCTCTTACTTGCCATATGCATTCGTTTATAAGCAAAACAACACACATGAGCTTAAAATGTAAAAATCTGGAATCACTCTGTCCTCACCCCTGTTTTTATATGCATCTCATGAAATGTTTTGCTTCCGCACGCGCAAAATGGGTTTTCAAAATTGGGACCATCACGCTGTCTTTTTTTGTTTTTTTTAATAGAACCGCTCTCCAAGGGACCACTTGGAGAGCTATTCGAAAAAAGGGCTGTCCAAGTAGAGTTCTCCAAGCTCAAATGTATAGTAGTGGACACGTTTCTGCACTTCTGACTCATTTTAACTTTTTGTATTTTAAAATTTTAAAAGTTCAACTTTTTTAATTTACTGAATTAATTAAATTATTAATTAATACAAAATTTTGAATTTCAACACCATAATAATTTTAGTGATTTAGTAATTTTAAATTTATGCACTTTTTTTCGATCAATTTTATGGTGCATTTTTTAAAAAAAAAAATTGTATTTTGAATCAATTTTAAAAAAAAATTGTATTTTGAAGTTCAAAAAATATGCAATTTTAAAAAAATAATTTTTTTTAAATTTATGCACTTCTGGGCTAATTTGGAAGTGCATTTTTTGTATTTTATGTATTTCTAGGCAATTTTTAGAGTGCACTTTTGGGCCCATTTTGGAGTGCATTTTTCAAACAAAATTGTATTTTGATCCCATTTTAGAAGTGCATTTTTTAAAAAAAAATTGTATTTTGAGTCAATTTTGGGGTGCATTTTAAAAAAAAAATTGTATTTTGGGCCAATTTTAGAGTGCATTTTAAAAAAAATAGTATTTTAGACCAATTTTGGAGTACATTTAAAAAAAAATTGTATTTTGGGTCCTAATTTAAACAAAAACCCTAATCCGCAAAAATAAACATCTAATTACAAATTAAACAAAAAAAAAAATCTGCAATAATAATGTACTTTCCCCATAACAAAATACAATTAAAAATCTGCAAAAATAAAACAGAAAATTACACTCTAAAAATTTACAAAAAATCAATCAGCATACTACAGAAAAATTACAAAACAATAATCTGCAGAAAATTACAAAACACCAATTTGATTCACTCCACTGCCACTCTACAGAAAATTACAACATCAATCTGCAAAAAAAATTACAGACAAATTAACTTACCACTCAAATTCTCAATTTCCCAGATCTACAAAACATAGAGAAAAATAAAAACAAAATAAATAAAAAAAAAAAAAAAAATTACCTTCTTCCCCATTTTCATCTGCATCGAAGAATTCCCTTTGCCCCCCTCGCCATCGCTGTGCCTCCGTCACCCTCTCAACCGATCCGCCTCCACCATTGTCCCCAAACCACCAAACACCCGCCACCGTCGCCCACCACCAGCCCCCATAAGCCACCACACTCGGCGGATCTGTAAAGATCTGCCATCTCCATCACCACCACCACTGTCGTCCCACTACCGTCGCCCCCGCACCGCGTCGCCGCCTACGCAGCCCTCGCACACAATCGCCCGACTCGGACTCGGATAAAATACAGATCTAAAAAAATACTATAAAAAAAAAATCTTATCTTCCATGGCCAACAAACACCACCGTGGCGCTGCAAGGGAGCACCGCCCAACACCACCGTTTCGCCACGCACCACCAAACACCCCACACCGCGATTTCTGTCAGCCGCGTTTTGCAATTGGACAAAAATGAGTGTTTTGAAAATTGCTAGATATCGTATATGTTTGTGCGTTTGGGCGAATTTAATCGGTTGGCAAATTTGTGTGTTTGGGTAAACTGAATTGAGTTTTGGGATAATCGTCGATTTTGGCTAAATTGGAGAAAATTTGCTGAAAATTTTCGAAGTTATTGGTAGGGAAATGAAATCACTTCTCTTTGACGGAGGGAGATGAGGGAAGACGGAGGGAGATGAGGTAGGTGACGTCGGGAGATGAGGGAAGGGAAATGAGTTTTGGGATAATCACTTCTCTTTGATTAGGCAAATGAAATCGATAAATCATCTATGAGAGAAAGTGTAATTTATTAACAATAATTATATAAAAATATAACATGCCCCAATTATATAAAAATATAACATTTACACCTAAAATGTGGAAAAGGGTAAAATTGGTAGATTTTGTAGTGGATTGTCACTACATTTTTGTTTTGTACCTTAGAGTATTTTCCACTCAAAATATGGAATGAATTGTCTTTATTTCTATTATTTAGTTGGGAAGTTTATGCTTGAGCTTTGTAGTGTGTCCTAAAGCCTTGGTGTTCTTTTGTTTGTATTTTGTAATGTTGTAGAGAAGGGTAGTATCCCTAAGGCCTGTTTTCAAATACAACTCAACAATGCAGAAGCACTTATTTTGCAAATTGCTTAGACTCAACTTTTAAAAAGTAAAAATAATTCTGGGGTGTCAATAGTATTCTAAAACACCACCCTAATACCCATTACCCAACGGACCCAACCTCTTTTGGTTGGCAATAAAACTTTTATCTAATTATAAAAAAAAAAATGTGCTTGTTAAAGTGTTCAAAAGCATGCCCAAGAAAAATCTGTTTCTTGTTTAAAATTAATTTCCTACGAAAATTATATGCGCGTGGAACGTGTTGTAACCGTCTAATTCATAGGTGTTGATATAATGCCCAAAGAAAGTAAATACTAGTACTTGGGCTTTTTCTTTATTTAATTAATGCTTGAGTCTATGCAATCAGTCGACACGTTGAGGTTTTATAATTAGTTCACTCGGAAATGCTCACCTTTTACACCTTATTGGTTCTAGACGTGACAATTCGTGTTTTTGTGTCTCGTTTCATGTCGCCAATAAGAATTTGCGACGTATACACAAAATTTCATGTTGACACCACAAAATAAATAAAAAGTTACTTTTAAAAATATAATTCACAGTGTAACACTACACGTTCATTACTGGGTACACAATAAACACGATAAGAAAACACACAAAATCAGAAACTGTTTTTGAGCTGGATTTCAAGCACTACATGGAGATTTTAAGTCACAAGAATATTATGGTGGGTCTAGGTCTTATATGCACCAGGATGCACCGTGCACTCACAGTGCATTTTAGAAGCGTATAACTTATTATGCTGAAAAGTGCGATATATTTACACAGAAAAGTGCAACTGTTAATATGGGAACATAATTGCATGCTTCTGTTTGAAATAGTTGCACGTTTCTGTTTTATATAGTTATACGCTTCTAAAATGCACTATGAGTGTACGGTGCATCCGAGTGCACATGAGACCCACTCTTATGGTGGGGTTAAGGCCTAAGGGCTTACTATTCTTCACAAGATCAACAAATCGTGATCTACATGTTCAGAGTACCATGCACAGGCATTAATCACCATCATAGACTCAAGAACCATATTAACAATATCAATCAATTTCCAGCTCTATGATACTCAATAAAACTAACAGAATTCAAACGGAATTTGAGATGATAATGAATCTGCGTGAAAAATGTTTTTATAGGATAGTAATTTAGGGGCTTGTGTTTTAAGAACAATAATTTTAATGAACTTAAAAATGTAGAACAATATGTTTTAATTAAATATATAAACATAAATTCTCCCGTGAAACTTGTCATACAATGGAATTGATAGCATTATATTTATAAACCGATATCATTATTAATCTTATAAACTAATATCTATATTATTTAATGTTATGATATCATTGCAAGTGTAATTGTATCAATTAATAAGTGTTGGTATAAATTTCATACTATGAATAAATTTCACCGGAGACCTACTCATATACAAATATAGGACAATATGTTTTAAAATCCAGTAGATATCAATTGTGTGATGTGTGGGAACGAGGAAGAGAACATTAGTCATCTTTTTTTTAATTGTGAGTTTGCTCGAAAAATCTGGAATGATAGTTACTTTTGGTCGAATTTATTAATGGTTCCACACTCCGAGCCTATTGGTAACTTCCTCCAACATGATAACTATTTTGATTTGGATTTGGGAGCAAAAAAATCAGCAACAATTTGGGCATGCATTGTTTGGATGATTTGGTCAAAGAGAAATGATTTGATGTTCAATGGGAAAATTCTGAATGTCACGAAGATAATTGAAGAGATTAAAGCAAAGGTGTGATCGTGGTTAGTAGCAAAAAATATCTTAGAAAATGAGAGTTCGTTTGTAAATTGGCTATTAAATCCTAGATAGCGAAAGTCTTGTTTCTTGTTTTATGCTTTGTTTTCTTACTTTGTAAGGGTTGGGGTACCCCTTGTACTCCAAAAAGTCTTTATAAAATTTTCTTGCCCGACCAAAAATAAAATAAAATAGTTGCACGGTTCAGTATAAATAAATTGCATATTTCACAACAATAAATTGCATGATTCTACAATACACTATATGGAGTGCACGGTGCACTTGGTGCGCATGATATCCACACTAGAAATACGAACCTCGTGTTCATGGCAGCAAATTTAAAATTTTCACCATAAATACGAGGATTAATAAAAATAAGGAGAATTTATGCAGAAAATTAGAAAAAATATATTGAGTGTAATATAATTATATATAATTATGATTCAATAGCCAACACCTTAAACCTCTAAGCCCTAGTCAACTCAAAAACATGATAATTATAAATCTTAACCTAGTCAAGTGTGGATAGCTCAACTGGTTAGAGCTCTACTACCAAAAACTCTGAGATCTTTGGTTCGAGATACGAAGAGGAAAAATTTATTGTCTCTCGTGGTTGTTCTCCTTATGGTGGAGTGGTGGTCCCCCTCTTGTGATGGTTGCGGTTCCAGTTGCAATGCGGTTGCGGTTTCGAATTGCGGTTCCCTCTTATGGCGGTTGCTGTTCCGGTCTATAGCGAGACGAAAGGATATGTCATGTGCCCAGTGGTAGAAGGAACTATTATAATTGATTACCTTTTAAAAAAAAACCTTAATTTAGAATCCATCATCTCATACATATTGTCTCGCAAAAGTTGTAAGCCGTGGTGGACCCATGATTTTAAAATCGGGGTACAATTGGTAGCTAATTTAAAAATATTTGTACCTAAATATTATCTTAAATTCAAAGAGAATAAATGATGAGGACAATGAAAACTCACTAACATTAAAAAGTTACTCACAATATTAGAAGGAGAGTTTTTAAGCATAAATTACAGAATATAAGGTTATAACTCTCTCATTTCCATCGTTTTCTTCAATTGTGGTGTTTTGTCGCCTTATTTCCCAAATAAATTAGTTAAACATAACACAAACAAAATGCAATTATATATATATATATATATATATATATTTATATATATATATATATATAAGAAATACACAATTGCAATAGCAAGTGATAATAACATAATTATAACAAGTGAAATTATTTTTAGAAGTGAGATGATATTGCAAAAGATGAATATTAACCCAATGATCAAGAAACGCACCAAACAAAAGAAAAGGCCCAACAATACGAAATATGAAATATAAGAATTAATAGATATGCGAAATTAAATTTTGGACTAATAACAAATTGTAATTTATACTATTTTTTAAACAACATGCAACTTGTACTAGTAAATATTGACAAATTCCAACCTCACATTCTTTAAAAAAAATTATCAAAATTCTTCAATTTGATGTTTGTTAAAATACCTTTTGGCATTGTGGTATGTACAATATATCATTTGTAGGCTATATCTAGCCGGAAAGTTTCACAAAAAAGTGAGTCGGGATTGAAAGTTTTCAATTTTAACTAATACATGCATGTTGCATTTTGTTTCAAAAAATTAATAGAGATTACAATTTGTAAAAAGGACAATAATGCTTGCAATTTGTAATTAACCTTTAAATTTAATACAACTAGCCAAAGAAATAAATAAAAATGATGCGAGATGTGCCTTTACAAACAACCTATTAACCTAACTAAAAAACTGATCAACTAAGTAGGTTGTAAGCCCAACAAAAACTACGGAAATAAAAGGTCATCGGAGTTTCCCGTAAAAAAAAATGGTCATCGGACAATATTTTATAAATGTAATTTAAGCATTATATATATACATAATATATACCAAAAAAAATGAGTTTGGGGGTAAAATTGTACCCCTTGTCCCACACTAGTCCAGAGCCAGTCCAACGATTTTTGTGGCCCTGTGCAAAATAAAAAAAATAAAATAATTTAGACCTTTTGTATTCAAAAAATAAATAAAATTAATATGTTTTTTACTTTTTATAATTTGAAGACAATATCATTAACTAATCAAATAAAATGAGATGTGTAATTAAAAAAATATTATATTATAATCTAACTATATGTAATTAAACTCATCGAATTAAATAAAAATAAAATTATAGTTCCATATTTAGAAATTATGGAACAAACTATTTATATAATTACTATTCTTTTTTAAATTTCCTTTACAGTTAAAATAAAGAAAATTAAAGAATAACTAAGGAATGAAAAATATTAAAGAAAGAAAAAGGTAATTAAAAAAAAAAGAATTATAGTAAAGGGAGGAGTATGAGGGTCGAACTCCCAAAGATAAAGGGAGGAGTATGAGGGTCGAACTCCCAAAAATATAATTAATGTTACTGATGAGGATCGAACTGAAAACCCTTCCAACCTTCTTACAGGCAGGGATGAAAATATCGCGAAATGTCGCGGATATATCGCATTTTTTAACTATGCGATATGGATTTCACATGTAAATTTTTTCTTACCGTGAACTGTGTAAATATCGCGGATATATCGCAAAATATCGCAAAAAATTGGGAAATATTGGGAAATATCGCGATATTATTACAGTTTTCGATATATATATTTTTAATTTAATTGCACCATTAGTATGGACACTGATCATAGTGATATGTCTCAAGATATATATGCTTTTGACACATATGCGAGTTCAAAGTTTGATTGGAATACTCAAAATGTTTTTCATCACCCAACTACTCAAATGTCTTGTGAAAGTCAAAATGCGTATCAACAAAATATCTGGGTCATGACATAATATCCAATTCATGGTAAAGTAGTTGGAAGAGACAGGAAAACATATAAATGACATGTGCATAATATATCCATGAGTACTTTAATGTGATGAGTTGGTACCAATATTGTTTGGATAGAGATGTCATTACATCTTCTATTTTTGAACCTTATAGGTCATCATTTTGGTACTAATTATATTTTATCATGTAATTTTAGTCATTTTGTATTGTATTATATTATATATTGTGTTGTCAATTAATTTTTTATGGACAATACTGTTTATATGGTTTATTGCTAATATTTTTTATTTAAATATGTCATTTTATTGTGATTTTAAATGAAATGTATGTATAATTGTGTGTAATAATAACCTGTAAAATTTCATGTCAAATTTCCAAATTTTTAACATAATTTTTCCGTCATTTTTTTAAATTTTTTGCGATATCGATATGCGATATCGATATATTCATCGATATATCCTTAAAATTAAGGTTGCGATATTACTTGTGATAGAGATATTTTCATCCTTGCTTACAGGTATGCAACCAATTCCACCAACCTAACACATTGAGTTTTAATGTGTTGGGATATTTTAGTTTTGATTAATTATGCCAAAACATTATCAACTTGTGTTTTTTGAAGCTAATTTACAGATAAAAAGTTGAGGGGGAACGGAAGAACAAGTTGAGGGGGAACTCATGAAATCGATTTAAGATGATCGAGATCGAGCGAGGTCAAGAGATTTAGGCGATCAAGATCGGATGAGAAGGATGAGTTCCGAGCTAAACGCTGGCGTCTGGCCCGACACCAAAAGCGGTTTTTCGATGCGATTTTTATCAGAAGCAAGATCTTGAAGCAACCGATCATCAAAGGCGATTCTTTGTAGACATTCGTAGCGATTTTCCCGATGCGCTTTGCTCATGCGATCGAGATCGTCATCAGACCGATCTGATCGTCGGAGGTGATCGAATCGAAAGACCCAATCGAGCCGATGAACAAAAAATCGATTCGTGAAATCGGACCGATGAACGAAAAAATCAGTTCGTGAAATCAGACCGATGAACAGTAAAAATCAGTTCTGATGAACAAAGATTTACAAGAATCGATGAAAACGATGATTTCAAAGATGATGAACGGTGATTTCAAAGACACCGTAAATCTGGTCGGTTTATTGGACGGATCGAAGCACGAGAATCGAGAAGCAATGAACAAGAATCCCATGAAATGATCGGATCCGTTAGACACAAAAAGCAACATCAATAAGAAGATAACAACATATATGGGTCATTACATAAAGTCGCAAACAACGGTCACCAAAAAGGACAAAGAAAATCTGGAAGATTATTAGTATGGATTTGAATATTACTCTCCAACGGTAATATTCAAATCCACACTATAAATACATTGCACTATCTTCAAAGGAAGACAATGGAGGATCTGCAAGTGAAATTAAAAGCCAAATATTCAAGCAACTCCATTCAAGAACACAGAGCAAGAAATACACGCATATATTCAAAGTGTTCTACCCTAGATCTAAGCATAAATGCCATATCCTAAGCTTAGAGAGATTTTCCCATCCTTAGCATTGAGGCTAAACAAATGTAAGGGAAAATCTCACCCTAGTTGGAAACCAAACAATCTTATACCCAAATCAGTTTGATAGGTTAAGTTTGTAGGTGAGTGGGAACTCGATAAACATCTAAGCAATCCCGAAAGGGAGGGTAGGCAATCCCGTGAGGGTGATAAGTCCCGTTTGAGTGGGAACTCGATAAACATCTAAGCAATCCCGAAAGGGAGGGTAGGCAATCCCGTAAGGGTGATAAGTCCCGTTTGAGTGTGAACTCGGTAAACATCTGTTGGGTGTTGGACTAACACGGTAAACTAAGTCCAGTTGGTTAAGTCGGTGCCCCATGAAGGGAAGAGTGGATGTAGGACGAGTTGTCCGAACCACTATAAAATCGTGTGTTCTTTACTGCTTTATATTCTTACTTGCCATATGCATTCGATTTATAAGCACAACACACATTGTTCTTAAAAGCAAAAAAAAAATTGAATCACTCGCCCCTCACCCTGTTTTTATATGCACCGAATCGAAACGTTTTTGCTTCCTTGCGTGCAAATGGGTTTTCAAAAGCGGGACCATCAATTGGTATCGAGCGGGTTGTTCAAAAGGTCACCGTTTTTTCAATGTGGATTTACGGGCGATACCATCAATTGGTATCGAGCGCGAGTTCAAACGTTCACAACTTTTCAAAGTGACCACCGAATCGATCTTTTAAATCAAAAACCCGATCTCGTAAAAAGTGCATATATTTTAATGTTTTGGCGTCATTATCAAAAGGGAAATTGTTGGGATATTTTAGTTTTGATTAATTATGCCAAAACATTATCAACTTGTGTTTTTGAAGCTAATTTACGAGATAAAAAGTTGAGGGGGAACGGAAGAACAAGTTGAGGGGGAACTCATGAAATCGAGGCGAAGATGATCGAGATCGAGACGAGGTTTATGACGAGGCCGATCAAGATCGATGAGAAGGATGAGTTCCGAAAGAACTGGGCGTCTGGCCCGACACCGCAGCGATTTTTTAAATCTGATTTTTATCAGCGATCTTGTCAGAAGAACCGATCAGATGGCGATTCTTAAGAATTCGACATCAGAAGATTTTTGATGCGATTTTGCTCATCGCATCAGATCGATGCAGTCTGAACTGATCGTCGGTGAGTTGATCGATCATCGCGACCGTAAATCGACCGATGAACAAGAAAAATCGGTTCAATGAAATCGGACCGATGAACAAAAAAAATCGATTTAAATTAATCGGATCGATGAACAAGAAAAAATCGATTCGATGAGCGGTGATTTCATAGAATCGATGAACGATGATTTCAAAGATGAGCGAACAAAGTGATTTCAAAGACACCGTAAATCTACAGATCGAGTTTCAATTACGGACCCGGATCGAAGTACCCGAATCGAAGCAATGAACAATGTCCGTGAAATGATCGGATCCGTTAGACACACAAAAAGCGGTTGATCAATAAGAAGATAACAACATATATGGTCATTACATAAAAGCCGCAAACAACAAAGGCAAAAGGACAAAGAAAAGCTGGAAGATTATTAGTATGGATTTGAATATTACTCTCCAACGGTAATATTCAAATCCACACTATAAATACATTGCACTATCTTCAAAGGAAGACAATGGAGGATCTGCAAGTGAAATTAAAAGCCAAATATTCAAGCAACTCCATTCAAGAACACAGAGCAAGAAATACACGCATATATTCAAAGTGTTCTACCCTAGATCTAAGCATAAATGTCATATCCTAAGCTTAGAGAGATTTTCCCATCCTTAGCATTGAGGCTAAACAAATGTAAGGGAAAATCTCACCCTAGTTGGAAACCAAACAATCTTATACCCAAATCAGTTTGATAGGTTAAGTTTGTAGGTGAGTGGGAACTCGATAAACATCTAAGCAATCCCGAAAGGGAGGGTAGGCAATCCCGTGAGGGTGATAAGTCCCGTTTGAGTGGGAACTCGATAAACATCTAAGCAATCCCGAAAGGGAGGGTAGGCAATCCCGTAAGGGTGATAAGTCCCGTTTGAGTGTGAACTCGGTAAACATCTGTTGGGTGTTGGACTAACACGGTAAACTAAGTCCAGTTGGTTAAGTCGGTGCCCCATGAAGGGAAGAGTGGATGTAGGACGAGTTGTCCGAACCACTATAAAATCGTGTGTTCTTTACTGCTTTATATTCTTACTTGCCATATGCATTCAGTTATAAGCACAACACACATTGTTCTTAAAAGCAAAAAAAAAAATTGAATCACTCTGCCCCTCACCCCTGTTTTTATATGCACCGAACTGAAACGTTTTGCTTCCGCACGTGCAAATGGGTTTTCAAAACGGGACCATCATAATGCAACATAGTAATATATATAGAAATATTATATATATATATATAATAAAAAAATATAAAATTGGAGGCTCGTTGGGGCCTGTACCCAAGACCTTCCATACACCCCCAAAGTTAGCTCTCTGACCCATCCGCTAGTAGTGGTTGTAAGCAAGGGAAATAAAGTTAGATAAAAATTCATATGAGACGGTCTCATGCATGAGACGGGTCGTACAACCTGCACAAATCACATCCACTCCTCTCAAAGTGTTAAAGCGTCAAATTTCTTTGCCAAATTCTCTTGTAGCACCATTTGCACCAATTTTGAATTGGTGCAATTGGATTTCTATTCAGTTTTTTTTAAAAAAAATAAAAATTACCAGTTCGTTTTTTATTACTGGCTCGATCCGAACCCGGCCCCGAGCGGTTCATGGTTCACTCAGCCCAAGTGGTTCATGGTTCACCCGACCCGAATAAGTAATGATTTAGAGTTCATGATTTAGTGTTTAGGGTGTAGATGATTCATCCAAATTAAAATTGTATTTAATTGCACCAATTGTATCTTGTGCATTTGGTGCACACACGCATCACTCAATTTCTTTAGTGCCAAGTCATTTAAGATATTTATTTAAAGATATTAATGAATATATTATTATATATTTAGATTTAAATATTTATCTTTAAAATTAGATTAGGTTTGATTTGGTTATATTTAGAATTTAATTTTTTTTGTTTTCTAATGCATTTAATATTATAAATAAGTGTTCTTATTAGAGTCACACCTGCAAGCACTATATCATCGTGTAATTGATGCAATTTTGATCTTATTTTAATTGATAAAATAGACCGTGAACAAGTTTCACACACTCTACTTGTGATAAATAAATGGAATGACTTATATTACAAAAATGGTATTAGCATTATAATTGAAGAGAGTATATCCTATATTATAAAAGAGTATTAGTCTTACTATAAAATTGATATTATTACACTTATAAATTGAATCATTACTCTTATAAACTAATATCTATAGTATAATACTATGATCTTAATTTATAAATATAATAGTAAAATATTATAAATATAATGATATAAGGAGGGCTACACTTCACAATATCTATATAACTAGATTAATGCCCGCGTATTACGCGATTTTTTAATTAAAAAATATAATATTTTCATTAAATAATATATTTGATAATTTAAAATATAAACATATACATAAATATATTAAATATAAATTAATAATTATTTAAAATGTATATTAATAATCTTGTTCAAACCTTGAAATAAAATTATTATGTCAAATTTTAACCATCCCTTTTAATATGAAGTTGAAACCAACAAATTAAAATAACATAAATCGATTAAAATTTTTTTAAAAAGAAATCACGTTTAAAAAAATATTAATATATTAATTAATATGTATTAATAATAAAAAAAGAAGGAATTATAATATACAATATTTTGTTACATAAAATAAATTAAGATATATATAAGAGAAATAATAAAATAAAATTAATCATTCTAGAATTAATAATTAAATATAATTCACATTAACATAAATACATTTAGATTAAATAGTTTACTTACATTAAATTAAATCAAAATAAAAATTACCTAAACAAAAATAAATGAAGTATATAATAAAGTTAAATAAATAAAAAAATATTAATTACACATTGTATAACATTCACACATACTTTAAACACTTAAATTATTAGAAAATAATTATATTGTGGCATGTCATCATTATCTATAAATTAGATTCATTATTTACTTTTTATATAATTCTCATTTTTTAATTAGACGACACATCATCGAAATTCACAATAATATGATACATAAGCAGTAGAAATTTCATATTAGTTGGTTCAAGGATGTTTTCAAAATCAATGTATGATACTCCCTCCGTCTCAATCTAAATTGGCAATACACTGTGTGCTTGAAGTTTAAAAAATATTTATTTATTAGTATTTTAGGTGATAAAGTGTTGGGGGTAGAAAGACAAATTCAACTTTATTGAAGAGTAGAATAATATTTATTAAAGGTAATAAAGTGATAAAGTGTTGAGGGTATGAGTCAATGACATGTTGTAAATAAGTGTGTCTTTGAAGGGTGTGAGTTAAAATGAGTATTTCCATTTAAGAAAATGTCCAATTAAGATTGAGACGGATCGAAATGGAATATGTTCAATTAAGATTGGGACGAAAGGAGTAAAATATTAGATATGAAATAAATGTTAATACAAAGAAGCTAATCCTCAATAAAATAAATATTCAAGATATTTAAAAATTTATAGACTTAGTTTCTAAGTAATATAAATATAATCTAAGATGTGCATGGTTCAAACTTTAGATATTGCAATTTTTTTTATTTAACTACATATTAAAATGCCACATGAATGTCACATATTATTACAAACCAATAAAAAAATAACACATCAATACAATAAAATGTAACATCTAATCAAAATTAACATCAAAATGACACACCATCCAAATTAACCACAAGATGACAAATCATAAAAAAAAATCTTTATTAATATATAGAGGGATATTTTCTCAATGAGAATTATATATAGATACGCAAGAGTGTTTGACATTTGGGGGCCGTCCATTTTGCTACAACAACGACCAATTTCTTTTCCTTTTTGTGAAACAATAACGACCAATTTCCGGCATTTTCTTTTTCATACATTCTTTTTTATACATAGAATTTGGGATCCAATGCCAAACTTATAGAATTATTTTTGTACCAATAATTTTTAACGTTATTCCCAACAAAAAGAACCAAGCCAAATATTTGAGTGTATTCTATCAACCAAATGTATATATATTGTTACGTGGATAAACTATCACTTTTATGTAAAAGAATTATCACATTTTTAAAAGTTTTATTTTTCAAATAATAATAATTCTTATTTATAGTTTTTATAAAATATAATAATAATATTTTTTTTATACATAATAGTGATATTAAAAAAAAAATCACCGTAACCTTAAATTCATGCAAATTATTATAAATATTTGTTGAATTTTTCTGATGCAATATTAATTGAATTAAAAAAGTAGATCATCATAAACGAGTAAATGACCTCTTGATATGCCGTAGCAATCGTAGCAACTTTCTCTACATAACATAACATAAGAGCTCGTAAGCAATTATCAACGACTAATAATTTAGGGAAATGTTCCGTCAAAAAATAAATAGATTAGGGAAATGGTTCAAATGACATTTGAAATATTCCATTTAAAAAAACGAATATATATTTAATTGCATCTATAGTGTACTTGAATAATCGAAGACCGTGCTTGGTGTCATTCTTTAGATTTGGGGGGAGTGTATTTTCGTAGTGGGGTCATGAAATGTGTTGTACTTAATTAAAAATGTGCTTAAAAAATATAAAATAATGGAGAATTTCTGACAATTTGAGCGCCCAGCCCGGCCAACTAAACATTGTTCTTGGGCTGGGTCCGGGCTCATTATGCCTACCTAAAGGGATTCCAATCCATGACTTCAATTTTTTATTCTATTTTTTCAGAAAAATATTTTTAGCAAAATTTAAAAATCAAAACACTGCTCACAAGCTATGATACACAAATTCTTTTAAAAAAAATCATTGTGCAGTATCGGGTACGCTTAAGGTGAGGGTGCGATTCGCATCGGACTCGCACCGGATACGCCACGTGACGAATTCGTGAATATATTTTTTTTAAAATTAGGATACGCGTATCCGGTGCGAGAAGGATGCGTGAGCAGTTTAATTTTTTAGAAAAAAATATTTTTTTTTTTCACTTTTTGTTTGTTTGTTTATTTTTGCAATTTTTAAAGACTAAAACTCTAAACGTTATTTTAATTGAATATTATTTTGTAATATAACTTAAATTGACAATATATATATATATATATATATATATATATATATATATATTAATTGAATTCCTTATTATAATTTATATATTGAGTTGATGTTATTTGAATTTGTGTTTTCTTACTTAATTACATTAAATCATTGAAAATATTTAAATTTTATGTGAATTACATAATTTAATATATTAATTTTTAAAATTCTACATATTTTATAAGTGTTATATATAATAAAATATAAATAAACAGATGTATAATTGTCGTACTGCACTTCTTTTTTTTAAAAATCCATATCTCTGTACCCGTATCCTATTGCCCCGCACCCCTGCCCCCACACCTATTTAACATAGGTCACAAGTTAATAAAAGATTACCCTATAAATTGATTTCTATAATGCTGTAGGCGCTTACGACAATGAGTTTAAAATTTATAATACAAAAATAGAATATGTATTAAAAAAAAAAAGGGCCAATCGACCAAATTGACCCGAGTCCATCAGACATGTCTGGCAAATGGGTCGGGCCAAACTGACAATATTTTGGGCCTATATTTTGAAAGTTCAGCCTATACATACCTTTGGGAGGCTAGTTTGGGCTTGAATTGACGGATCTAGAGAAGAATCCGAATAACGAAACATGAATCGAACTAAAATAAGAAAGATCGCCATTAATGAACACTGAATATTTACAACAGAAATCATAAACTATATGTAGAAGAGGAAGAGATGAAAATAACTGTATGAATCAAGTGAGTCTAATATGTGCCCTATTCCCTTATTTATACAAATGCTGATAAGTAAATGAATAAAGGTTTAACTAATACTTTTCTATTTGGCAACTAATACTTTATCTTTAATTATTGACTCTAACTTTGACTCTCCTTTAGAGTCCGTGAGTTAGCTTTTTTTATTTAATTAATTTTGTTATTGAGCTTTAATTATGTTGCAGTTTATTTCTTGTTGAGTCGGGGGCCTTGTTTTGGCCAAGAAATCATAGGAAAAAATGACATGTTTGAAATGTGTATACATATATTGTACTATTGCTATTTTTTAGGATATTTATGTTAATATTGTTGATAGAATATGAGTTGTTTTTAAATATAAGAAATGTCTTATTTTGTGTAGTTAGTATAGGCATGATGTGCAACTTTTTTAATTAAATTAGCAATTTGAGTTTATAAAAGAAAAAAGATAAAGATAAAGATAAAATTCATCTTACCGATTAAAAACATATACTCCCTACGTGCCATAGTTTTTTTTCTTTTTTCTTTTTTTGACAGGAACTCCCTCCGTCCCATAGTTAATGAAACTCTTTCTATTTTTTGTCTCAAACTTAATGTAACATTTTCTAAAATGGAAATATCAACTTTAACTCACACCCTTCAAACACGCATTTATTTACAATATGTCACTCTCTCATGCCCTCAACACTTTATCACTTTATCACCTTATCACTTTTAATAAATATTATTCTACTTTTCAATAAAGTTGATTTCCCCTTTCTACCCCCAACACTTTATCACAAAATTCTTATGAACATTAAGAGTTCTATTAACTATGGGACGGAGGGAGTAATATTGTTGGATCATTTTATTAATTAAAAGTAATATTTACTTTTCTAATTCAGAAACATTGTTGGAACTAGGGATGACATACTGTATCGTGCATACCGTATACCGTACCGAAATTTATGGTATATGAAAATTCATACCGTATACTGTACCGAACTTTTGGTATATCATACCATACCGAAAATTCCGATATATACCGAATCATACTGAATTAACGATTTATACATTTTCATATCAAAAATTCGATATACCGTTCATACATTGATTATTTATTAAAAAAACATGTATTTTATGAATAATAATCTATCTTAACAACATATGTCTTAAATATGTATTTTATTAATAATAATAATCTATTTTAAAATAATAAAATATATTATATATTTTAAAGTTACGGTACGGTATATACTGAATACTGAAAATATTTTATATCGATATATATCGAAATATTTTCGGTATACCGACTTTTCAAAATGTTTATACCGTTGCCTTACCGAAATTTTCGGTAGAGTAAGCATACCATAACAAACATTTTTTTATACTAAAAATTTCGACAAAATTTGATATTTTACGGTACGATAAACTTAATATACCGGTATATTCAGCATATTTCCGACGACTAGTTGGAACCACTAGTATCGTGATCATTAATGAAAAGTTTCACCGCTATCGTATTATTAGATAATCTAAATAAATATGGAGCATGTATATCAATACAAAAAATCATAAAAGTATAATATCAAATAATACAAACTCTTCTGTGAAATTTGTTTGTAATATGAAATTGATACAGTTATATTTATAAAGGCTAGGCCTTATATGCACCCAGGTGCACCGTACATTCATAGTGCATTTTAGAAATGTGCGACTTGTTATATTGAAAAGTGCAATTTATTTACACTAAAGCGAGCAACTATTAATATTAAAAAATAGTTGCACGCTTCAGTGTAAATAAGTTGTACTTTTTAATATAACAAGTCGCACGTTTCTAAAATGCACTATGAGTGCACGGTGAACCTAGATGTACATGAGACCCATTCATTTATAAATTTATATTACTACTCTTATAAACTATTATTAATAATATTTTAATACTACGGATTTGATCATATGTCCGCAGGTGGGCATAAACTTATTTGTCCACCGCTTATTGTTGGGATAACATATGCCAGTATCTATCGGGATGACCTCATAAACACAAATTTAAATTAACAATTATTACTAGCATAAATTTACCTAAGTGAATTCAAATAATAATTAATCCAACAACAACATGCAAATAGAATTTCACGTAAAAGATCCTAGCATGCAGAATTTCTAGGAGTTTACGTAAACGTACCCGTTGGAGAGACAATCTGAGACAGACAAGATCAAGTATCTGGATACCCACCAAAAGTCATTCACAAGTATTCCCAAGTCCTCGTCCAATAACCCCGGTGGAAGGTTCTCCGATGAACGATTTATAAAACAAGGAAAGTAAAAATATTGTTGCACCACCTTTGTGGATTTCTAATATTTCCAACGTATGGAACACTAGTTGGAGATGAAAAATTCATCTCTTATTTATAAGACAAGGGGGGTTCGAAATTTTAGTGCAAAATTAGGGTTAGGAAAGATGTTTTCTTGATTTCCAAGAAATCTTGAATATATCCAATATATTCTTCTTTCCATGTGTATTTTTCCACAAAAATCTCACACCCTTATTTAGCCTAAATTTTCGAAAATTTCAAGAAGATTTGCAAGATTGGATCTTTCTTGAATTTAGGAAATATTCTTGTATTCCAAAGAATACATATCTTTGTCCATAAAATCTTTCCAAGAAAATCAAGAAAATCTTTATTCCCTTTCTTACACATAATTTTCGAAAATTCCCTATTAAAGAAGCCAAGTGGGAGTTTTCTTGAATTTATGGGATAATCCTGTATTCCAAGAATATATTATCTCATTTCCATAAAATCTTTTCAAGAAAATTCTTCTCCCTATTTTCTTTAATATTTTCGAAAAAAATCGGAAATATTGCAACAATAAATTTATTTTTATTTTAAGCACCTTTTATTTATTGGACTTTAATTGGGCTACTTGAGGGGCCTTTAGGAGAATTAATATGGACCTTCCAATGGACTTCTGAATTCCAATATTGAGCCACAATATAATTCAGCCCATTAATATTAATTAATACCACTATATAATTAATATTGCACTATCCAATCTTAACCCATATTACGGTAATATGACTCCCGGTTATTATTTCCCGTGTTTAAGATTATTTAGTCAATTAATTAATTAAGCCATTGAAAAGCTTTATATTAATTAATATTTTTATCCTTGGAGTAAGGACAGCCCAGCTTTATTATCCATACCGGAAAATTAATTCCACTTGCAAGATTTGGTATGATAAAGGTTCCGGGCCCACCAAGGGGACCAATCAAGCAAGACTTTTGCAAGCACACTATTCTCTGTATTAATTTAGCAACTGTCGTGCAATTAATATTATTGCCCAAGATATAGGGTATCGAAGTCACAATGATTCTCTTCCCATTTATAAGTCAAAGCAATAACTACTAACAACACACAGTCCTTATTAAGTGACAGAGATTAAGAAATCAACAACCACTGAGGTCTAACTCTTCATCCCTTAAGTTAGTGCGAATGAGTTTATCCTCTCTGTAGGTCCGCTTCAGCGCATCGAATGCACTAGTGTAATCTCTTGGTCAAGACAAGTCAATCTGAGCCTTACACATCAACTTCTACCAATAGATTGTTCGGATCTATCTAAGTTGTGAAACACGCACTCGTTTACAAGGAACTGTTAACGTGATCTTCTGTGATCTGGTATCACCACGTTAACTACAATGTAACGCGTGCAAAGAACGATTTGCAATAAATATATATAACATTCAATCATACTTAAAGCAACAATGATAAACAATTTATTTCAGTAATTAAGTGTTTAATACATAGGTTATACTAAGTAAAAGCATACTTTCACGTATAACCCCAACAATCTCCCACTTATACTCAAAGCAGATTGACAACGCTCTTGACACCCATTCCTTCCACATGTCTCTCGAATGTTAACTGAGGCAGACCTTTTGTGAATGGATCAGCTAGGTTGTCTTCCGATGTGATCTTTGTCACCTCTATATCTCCTCTCTTAACGATTTCTTGTATAAGATGGTATTTCCTTTCAATGTGTTTGCTGGCCTTGTGGGCTCTCGGTTCCCTTGAATTTGCAACTGCTCCGGCATTATCATAAAAGACCGTGATGGTGCTGGGCAAATTCGGAACAACGTCCAAGTCCACTAGGAAGTTCTTGAGACACACCGCTTCTTTCGCTGCTTCACAAGTAGCTACATATTCGGCTTCCATGGTAGAATCGGCGATGCATTTCTGCTTAACGCTTCTCCATGTTACAGCTCCTCCCCCCAGACAAAACACACTACCCGTGGTAGATTTTCTGGAATCTAGGTCCGATTGGAAATCCGAGTCCGTGTATCCCACTGAAAATAAACCGTCTGACTGATAAACCAGCATTCTATCTCGAGTTCTTTTCAGATACTTCTGAATGTTCTTAACAGCAGTCCAATGTTGATTTCCGGGATTACTCTGATATCTCGCTACCATGCCTACGGCGTAGCAGATATCCGGTCTCGTACACAACATTGCATACATGAGACTTTCTACTGCCGATGCATAAGGAATCCCTCTCATGTCATCTATCTCCCTTTGTGTCTTGGGACACATGTCTTTCGATGGATGGATTCCGTGCCTGAAAGGTACAAAATAATTCTTGGAATCTTGCATGTTGAAACGCTTCAAAAAGGTATCTATGTATGAAGCTTGCGATAAGCCGATCATTCTCTTCTTTCGATCTCGAGTGATCTTGATCCGAAGAATATGACCGGCTTCCCCAAAGTCCTTCATATCAAACTGTTTTGACAGTCATACCCTTACGTCTGACAAAATCTTTACATCGTTTCCGA
Organism: Stenogyne calaminthoides; assembly: GCA_037126765.1. NCBI lineage: Eukaryota > Viridiplantae > Streptophyta > Magnoliopsida > Lamiales > Lamiaceae > Stenogyne > Stenogyne calaminthoides. The sequence continues at coordinate 11,530,111 of JBBCBC010000030.1, read as the reverse complement.
TGAGTAGAATATCGTCTACGTATAGTACTAGAAATACCAAGGCAGTTTCGCACACTTCTTATAAACACAACTCTCGAAATCGTTTTGATCAAACCCATAAGATTTTATTACATTATCAAAACATTGGTTCCAAGCCTGAGATGCTTGCTTCAGTCCATAAATGGACTTCTTGAGCTTGCACACAAGGTGTCCTTGGCCTTTTTCGATAAAACCTTCGGGCTGTTGCATATAGATTTCCTCGTCAAGACTCCCGTTATGGAAAGCTATCTTGACATCCATTTGCCAGATCTCAAAATCTAGATACGTAGCTATTTCCAAGAGAATACGGATGGACTTAAGCATGGCTACAGGCGAAAATCTTTCTTCATAATCGATACCCTCTTTCTGAGTGTATCCCTTTGCCACAAGCCTAGCTTTGAAGGTTTCCACCTTCCCGTACGGTCCTCTTGTAGACCCACTTGCATCCAATGGGTTTTACCCCACTGGGTGGTTCAACTAGCTCCCACACTTGATTATGATCCATTGAGCCCATCTCGGCTTCCATTGCAGTTTGTCAGGATTCTGAATCCTTATCTTGGACCGCCTCCTTGTAGGACCAGGGGTCTGATTCACTTTCCCCGGGGACCAAATCCGAAGATTCTCCTATCCCCATGAATCTCTCAGGTTGTCGGACAACCCTCTCACTACGTCGAGGTTCCGGTTGTGTCGGTGTGACGCTTGGTATATCAACCTGTACAGTTGGTATAGGAGTTTGACCTCTTATTTAATTTAAGGTAATCTCACTTTTGGACTTTCGATTGTTCATAAAGTCTTCATCCAAAAATCTAAAGTGCGTACTTATTACCACCTTTTGATCTTCGAGACCATAGAACATGCACCCTTTCGTTCCCATGGGATATCCTATAAACTGCCTTAGTTCCGAACGTGCATCCAACTTACCAGCTTCCTTGTCTAGCACGTATGCCGGACACCCCCAAATCCTGAGATGTTTCAGACTTGGCTTGCGCCCGGTCTACAACTCTTTAGGGGTTTTGGGAACTGATTTGGATGGCACCAAATTCAGAACGTAAGCCGTTGTTTCCAAGGCATGATCCCAAAATGACTTGGGTAGATCTGAATAACTCATCATGGATCTGACCATTTCTAAGAGTGTTCTGTTTCTTCGTTCTGCAACCCCGTTTTGTTGAGGGGTTTCGGGTGCAGTCAACTGGGAAATTATTGCCCTCATCTAACAGGTAGTTCAAAAACTCATTGCTGAGGTGTTCACCTCCATGATCAGATCGTAGAAACTTGATACTCTTTTCCCTATGATTCTCCACTTAGGCTTTGAACTCTTTGAATTTATCAAAGGTTTCCGATTTGTATTTCATCAGGAAAATGTACCCGAACCTTGAGTAATCATCAATGAAAGTCATGAAATACTCATAACCACCTCTAGCTTTGGTTGACATTGGACCACACACGTCAGTGTGAACGATTTGCAACACTTCTGTGGCTCTATTCCCCTTGGCTCCAAATGCCCTCTTGGTCATCTTACCCTCCAAACATGATTCGCAAGTTGGAAGTGGTTCTAACTGTAGGTCCGACAAGGAACCATCTTTCCCCAACCTTTGGATCCTATTTAGATTAATATGACTTAATCTTAGATGCCATAAAAGTGTCTCGTTCACGTTTTCTGAACGTTTTCTCTTATTGCATGAAACAGTCGATGTGTTATAAGATGCATTTTGTGAGTGGTGTGCACAATTAATAGTATAGAGATTGTTCCGTAAAGTTCTATGACAGATAAACACATCGTTACGATAAACAGTAACTTGCTTAGAAAAACGAACAGAATATCCATCATTAATAAGTTAGAAATTGAAATAAGGTTTTTACGAAAAACTGGAACGTAAAGAACATCTCTCAAAACTAAAAACTTGTCTTCAAAAGATAGGTGCAAGTCTCCCACTACTTCAGCTGCTACTCTCGTAGCATCGCTCAGTGTGATGAGGATCTCACTCCTACTAAGTTGTCGGGTCAGTTTGAACCCCTGTAATGTGAAACAAACATGATCAGTGGATCCCCTATCCATTACCCATGAGTGGGTAGCATACGCTGCTAAACAAGTTTCAACAACTAGTGCGTGAGAATTACCTTTCTTTCCATTCCGCTTTGGTTTGGAACAGGCAGACCTCCAATGTCCATTTTTACCGCAGTTGAAGCACTTCCTCTTTGGATCCTTCTTGACACCCCCAGCATCCCTCATCTTACTCTTGCCCTTGGCAACAGTTGAGTTTGACTGCTTTTGGCCTTTGGCCTTCCTCTTCTTCTTACCCTCCTTTGGCCTAGAAGATGAAGAATCACTTGCCGCCAAAGCTTGAGTTTGGTGTCCCATCAACATCTCTGCCGAGACCAAAGCTTGCAACAAGTCAGCTAGCATGAACTTTTGATTATTCATCTGATAGTTCAACTGAAAATGTTCAAAACTTTTAGGCAGAGAGTGAAGCACCAAATCAATCTGAGTCTCCAGATCGTAATCTGCACCCAGAACCTCAAGTTTATTTAGATGAGCCATCATCTTGAGGACATGATCCCTTACGGGCGTGCCCTCCACCATTTTCAGTGAAAGCATTTCTCGCAAGGTGATCTGACGAGTCGTGCGGTTCTGATGTTGGAACATCTTCTTAAGATTTTCCATGATTTCCACAGCAGTTGCAAATTCTTGGTGTTGGTGTTGCAACACATCTGACATGGATGCCAGGATGGTACACTTAGCCATATCATTGCAATGTTCCCAGTCCTCATGTTTTTTCTTTTCCGCCTTACTCGACTCGCCAATTGGCTCATCAGGTTTTGGAGTATCAAGGATCCACTTGTGCTTTTGTGCAGTGAGGACAATCATCAGTTTATGTTTCCAATCAAAATAGTTTTCACCAGTTAATTGATGGTCTTTAAGTATAGAATACAGTGGATTAAAAGGTTGCGATATGCTGAACTGAAATAAATAACAATTTGTGTAAGCACAAAATTTATCACACAATTCGATCACATTGTTCATATCAAAATCTCAAAATAATATAAACATACATCAGCCGACATCTCAAAACATTTTAAATAGGTCACGTGGGGTGAACTGTCTATTTAAACACATTCAAGCAGGTTACAAACAAGAACAGTTACAAACCTTTAATTCAAAATTAATAGTCGGCTCCCACTTGACCAATATAAAATTGACAGGGACTTCGGGGAAGTATATGCATATCAATTTTATACCTAAGTAATAACCATGATTAAATACAGAATTATTATTTCGCTTTGAATGAGCATCGTGGGGAGGGTCATCGTCGCCACTATTAATAATTCACAATCATCATTTTGGGAATTTATTCATGTGAAAACCATCTTTTGGCCGTTCCGTGGTGGAAATTTCTCCAAAAGAATTCACAAATAAATAAATTGTTGGGAGATGAATTTAATAAAGATATATGATTTTGATTTGATCCCAAAACCCCTGAGTATGACATGTTCAGAATGATCTTGATAGTTGAGTCGATTTAGGTTTTAGAATATTCGGGATGTTATCTCGCAAAATGTATAGTCGTGCAGATATAGTTGAGAATAGGTTACAAGACTCAAGAGATCTTGAGATACTAAAAGACTTCGATGAGATCTTGAGGAACTAAAGACTTCAAAGACGAAGATTCGATTATATCGGTCGATGAGACTCGAAGACCACGAAGACTCGAAAGACCACGAAGACTCAGAAGACTCTGAAGACACAAGACTGAAGATCAAGAATACTGATGGCACGCGAATTACCAAGACTCGATGAGTGTCTTGAATGCTTCGATATAAACTGAATGTTCCGAGGCAATTGAATATATCTATCTGAAGGATGCAATACTGAGAAGATCGTGATTCCTTAGAAAATAGATATTTGCCAAGACATTCAAATGCAGACAAAAGGAACTAAGTCAGAAAGTGTTGTTAAGGTTATATCAAACTCAGAGTTTGTAACCAAAAAGAGCCGTTGAAGGTGTCTACCTTTAACTGGAGACAAAAGTCAAAAAAGGGAAGACGACATTTGTACCATCTTGACAATCGACAAAGGACACAAATTCATTTGAAAAAGATGTCAGATGTACAAAAGTTCCAGACTGCAAAAAGTGAAGACCGGCTACATGAAAGGCTATTGCCTAAAATGTGTTAGGGAGTTTCAAACCCTAAATATAGCCGTTTCTCACACACCATAAGAGGAACTCACGAAAGTCTGTCTCTCCAACGGATAGTTTTCAAGAGTGACCTTGGTGCATGCCTATAAATACTGGTGACCCTCTACATTGTAAGGTTACGGGAAATTTATACGCAACTCAAGAGCTCAAACTTATTCTTGCAAAAGTTAAAGCACTCGAAAAACTTAGAATTTCCCAAGTGCTTCTACATTGAAGAGAGCTCACTATACTAAGCCTAGCTTGATAAGAATTATCCAAAGCTTAGTCGAGATATCCTAACCCTTTGCATTGTGCTTCATTGTAAAGGATATCTCATCCTAGTTGGAAACCAACCAAGAAACCCCAAACCCTTGAGAAGGTAGTTGGAGTGTGTTTGTTGGTGAGAAGAGTTGTAAAAGAGTTAGTAAACTACGCGGAGTAGTCAGAAAACTCTAGAGGAGAAGTTAGTAAGCTACAGGGGTAGTCTGAAAGCTTGTTTGTGTTTGAGTAAGTAAACTACGGAGGTAGTTAGAAAGCTCAAGGTCGGGTTGAGTAAGTAAACTCGTGGAGTAGTCAGAAAACTCAGGGCCGAAGTTGAGTAAGTAAACTACGCGAGGTAGTCAAAAAACTCGGAAGTTGATAGTGAATTTCTCGAGGATCGAGAGAGTGGATGTAGGAGCTTGAGTCTCCTGAACCACTATAATTGCCGTGTTCTTTATTGCTTCCCTTATCTCAGGCTTAACTGCATTGCCTTGATTTTGAAAGCAAACTTTTCATCGATATTCATTTGGAATCAATCCACCAAGTTGCATGTAAATTGAATCACGGCTTAATCACTATTTCATAAAGGGAAGGTTTTCAAAGAAAGCTTAAAAGCGAGTATAATCTTAGGGCCAACCATTCCATGACGATCGAGTAGCTAGAACAGATAGTTACCAAAACTGGAACTCTCTTCCGAGGATTGATGAAGTTAGTTATCCGATCCAAGCAACTCAGGATCTCTCTCTGACACTCGGGACTCGGTTGGGATTATCTCGATGTATCTGAAAAGCATTTCGGGATCACCGTCTCGATAGACTTTGACTCAGAGCGATCTGTGCTTCTCAGAACCTAATCTTCAGGATTATCTGACCCAAGCTGACCTCAGTAAGAAAAAGTTTTAAAAACAATGAACACGTGTATTCCCCCCCATACACGTGTAAGACTCGTTTGCACCTTGACCAACAAGTGGTATCGAGCAAGCGATGGTTCAACTTGACCACTCTTTGTGTTGACCAAAGTTTTATTTTCAAAAATACTTGTGGTCTATCCGAATCGATCTTATTTCTTTGAAATTTTTTTCTTTTCAAAAAAGATCGATATAAAATGTCTTCTAAAAACTTCCCATGTTCTCGGTGGAGAACTATGACCTATGGAGATCGAGAATGCAGGGCTCATCGTATTCCAAACATGGCGTATGTGGAGAGTGGTATCTCAAGGACCATTCCAATTTCTTTGTGGTGAATCCCGAAGAACGAGAAGATGAGAGAATTGATCCTAGAAGCGAGAATTTCCTAAGTCGATGACCAACCCACTCTGAGGAGAGAAAGTTAGTCAATCTAGACTACATTGCAAAAAGACACACTATACAATTACAATTGATGATGGTGTGATGGGAATGATCTCTCACTGTAATACTGCTAAAGAGATTTGGGATACACTAGTTGTTATGTGCCAAGGCACATATCATATAAAAGAAAACAAACTTTCAGTGGCAATTGGAAAGTTTGATAGTTTTGAAATGGATGATGGTGAATCAATAGACAAATTGGAAGTCAGATTCACTAGCATCATGAATGATCTAAATGCACTTGGAAAGAAATATCCACAGAGAGAATTTGCATTGAAAATTCTTAGGGGTCTTTCTAAGAAATGGGATATTCATGCAGTGGTGATTGAAAACACCAAGAATATTAATTCAATGCCTTACCAACAAGTCTTCTCTGAGCTGAAGGCCTATGAATTTGTAATTGATGAGAAATCCAAAAAGGCTGACAGCAAATATGATTCTTCATCGAGTAAAAATGTGGCTTTAAAAGCCAAAGATAAAACCTGTAAAACTAGAGAGTCTGAGAACCCCCATGCCAAAAATCAGGATGAGCTTGAGGAAAAGCTAGCACTGATGGAAAGGAGGTTTGATAGACTTAATAGTAGATTTGGAAAATACAAAAGCTATTAGAGGAACCACAGGTACCAGAAGAAACCTGAGGACAGATCAACTGAGTAGAAGAAGGACACGAAAATTTGAAGGATTTTCATCGAAAAAAAAAGGACTCCAAGTCCAAGGAAGAAAATGATCGGGATGATGATGCCAACAGATCTTATAATTTCGAAAGAAAGGTCACTTCGGTATGATTGTCCAGTTTTGAGTGCTAAGGAGAGAAGAAAAGGCAAAGCTAAAAAGAGACCGAGGAAGTTCTCAAGCAAAAAAGCCATGGTTGCGGAAGAAGAACATTCGAGGAGGGATCTAGCTCTTCGGATGAGATATTCTCGAGACAAAGGAAAGTGATGACATCCGTCGATGGCCATTGAGGAGGTAAAATCTTCTTTCTCTGTTCTTTGCTCCTACACTAGCACAAGAGTTTTCAAGTTCCACCGAAAAGCGATCATTTTGACTGATGGATTCTTTTGAGAATCGATGAAGGACTATCTTTGTTTTTGCAAGGATCGCTAAATAGAACTCAAGAGCGAGAATAAAGGAATCGAAAATTTGAAAATCTAAAATGGAAAGACTCTAGCAATCTTGAAATCACTTCTCAATTAATGGGAGCTCTTGATGAACTGGATGTTCTCGAAAGTACAACTCTCGAGAGAAAGAGAAGTTGATAATGTCCCTAACGAAAAGCTAGAAATCCAATCAAGAAATTCAAAGAATCGAACCGAGTTCAATGACCTCTCTCGAGAAGCATAAAACTCTACGAATCGGTGAGGATAGTGCACAAAAGAAGTTAACTCTATTGAATCTGCATCTAATGTAATAGATGAAATTCAGAGTTACCGGAGAGATCTGTGGACTATAAAAAGCTGGATTGGGATACATTCCAGGGGGAACCTCACAAGGTCATCTAAATCTTTGCATCAAGTATCAAGAAGACTATCTTTGTAAAACCGATGGCACCTACACTTCAAACCGAAGTAATGCCCAATGTTGTAGACAAGGAAAAGGACCTATGGTCTCAAGAAACCAGAATGATCGGGTTAGAAAGCCCAAACCCTCGGTGAAGGCTAGAAAACCCGAAAGCAATGGAAAAGTTTCGAGCAAGTACTTCAAACCCTCGGGCTAAGAATGCAAACCCGAAAGGCTCCACACCTTTGAACCATCGAGGAAATCCAGATGAGAAACACTCAACAGAGACATTCTCAATCAAGAGACCAAGTCCTCGGTATCTTTGAAAGACCAGTTTCAAAGATGCATAACCCGAACCCCACTTGCCTAAGGGTAAAGGTTATCCTCAACCCGAGTCAACAAAGATTTAGACCGGTTGCCGCATGAAGCCAAAAGCAAATGAACAGAAGGCCCGAACCAAAGAAGAATTCAAGGGCACATGTTCATGCTAAAGCTAGCACATATATACGAAAAACCGCTAAGGCACCCAGTAGTAGATGTATATGTTGATGTTTATGGAAGACAAATTAGCCACTCTAAAGTGATTAGAGTTGTCAGGCGATTTGGATTCCGAAAGGTACATCTAACCTTGTAGGACCCTACACAAATTGGGTACCTAAGAATTGATCTTTTTTCGGGAGGAAAACAAGGGCACTTTGAATCGACTAAAGATCACATGGCAATGATGAAAGCGAGAGATGAAAAAAAAGCTCCCGATATATGGTATCTTGACGGTGGATGTTCAAGACATATGACAGATACAAGAAGATACTTTCGGTGACTATGTTGAACAAAGAGGCCCACGTATCACTTTTGGAGATAACTCCAAGGGACAAACTGAAGGATATGGAACTTTGGAAGTCGACTCAGTTCATATCCATGGTGTTTCATATGTATCTGGATTGAAGCATAACTTGCTTTCAATTAGCCAATTATGTGATAAGGGTTTCAATGTTGAGTTCTCTAAGAACTTATGTTTTGTGAAAGATGATACGTCACAGAAAGTATTACTGACTGGTACAAGAAAGGGGAATGTGTATCTTGCTGATTGGAGTTCAACTCCTAAAGATACATGTTTAGTTGCTAAAAGTTCCACGATACCCGGTTGGTTATGGCATAAAAGAATGAATCACCTAAATTTCAAAACCCTGAACAAGCTTGCAAGATTAGCTCTTGTGAGAGGGTTGCCTAATGAAGTGTTCAGTAAGGAACATATTTGTGATGCGTGCCAGAAAGGAAAACAAGTTAAAGCATCATTTAAAAGCAAAGTTGAAGTTTCTAACGAGAATACTTGATTCTTCGATATGGATCTTTTTGGTCCTATAACACCGTGAGCACTAATGGCAGGAAATACACATTGGTAGTAGTTGATGACTACTCAAGATCTACTTGGGTCATATTCTTACTCAGTAAGAAAGAGACTCAGATAAAGCTGCCAGAGTTACTGAAAAGGCTCAGTATTGAGAAAAATCTGAGTGTGGTCAAAATCGATCCGACAAAGGAGCGAAGTTTATAAATCATATCATATCGACATTGTCTTGAAATGGAATTTCACATGAAACATCACCGCAAGGACCCCTCAACAAAATGGTGTTCTTTGAGAAGGAAAACGGGACTCAAAAAGAAGTCGCAAGGACAATGATTCTTTGAAGGTGACATTCCTAAAAGGTTTTGGGTCAAGTCAACAACACCGCATGCTACTCTCGGAATAGATCCATCTTGACCAAGAGTCAAGGCAAAACACCCTATGAGCTTTGGAATGAAAGGAAACCTCTTGTTTCTTTCTTTTCGTGTGTTTGGTTGCAAGTGTTTCATACACAATAATGGTAAAGATCGGTTTGAAAACATTTGATAGTAAAAGGCGATGAAGGAATATTCTTAGGATATTCTCAAGTCAAGATAGCTTTCGAGTTTACAAATGTAGGACTCTTATTGTGGAGAAACACCTCATGTTGTTTTTGATGAATCTACTTGTGTTCGAAGAAACAGAACATGATGCATGAACCCACTAAGAGGATCACCGACATTAAGCCCTCAAACAGAAAGATAAATCATCCACTCAACTCGAAAAAGAAGAAGTCACCACTATCTATGATTGGAGTGACTCGGACTCGAATATAAAGAAGTTCGGAATGGAAATCGATGGTGAGACTCGGAAAACCAACACTCCAAAGGTGACCAATCAAGCAGACACCGATTCGGACTCGGTATGTGATGCCAATGAAGATGTGGTCACAAATGAGGCAAATTCAATCTATCAACCAAAGGGGAACAAATGTCTCGATAATGTTCAAATAAATTTCCCTAAGGAAGATGATTCCTTTCTCCTTTATGTTGTTCCCTGAGTTTCTTGATTTAATCGAACCTAACATTTCAAATGTTGAGGATATTCTTGAAGGGGAACATCAAGAAGGAAATGGTTAGATAGTCATCCTACAAGTCGATTGTGGGTGATCTAACCGAAAGGAGTTAAAACAAGAAGGTTCCATGGTGAGAGTGCACTATTCTCGCTGCTTCCTATCGGAGAAAGAACCTCTTGAGATTGGTGAAGGTCTAGAAGATTCTCATTTGGATTATTCTTTATGCAAGATGAAATAATCAATTCTCAAGGAATGAAGTATGAGAGTTGGTAGATAGACCCGAGAAAAGGCACAATGTCATTGGAACCAAGTGGGTTTTCAAGAATAAAAGAGATGAAAACAACAACATTGTGAGAAACAAGGCAAGGCTAGTTGCACAAGGTTATTCACAAGAAGAAGGCTTGGATTATGATGAAACCTTTGCACATGTTGCAAGACTAGAAGCTATCGATTGTTTCTTGCATATATTTGCCCACATGAAGTTCACAATCTATCAAATGGATGTGAAAAGTGCATTCTAAGCGGTGTGCTTAAAGAAGAGGTTTATGTGGAACAACCTCCCGTTTTTCAAACAGAATGACCAAGTTTACAGGTCGAAAAAGCTTTGTATGGTCTCAAACAAGCACCCAGAAAGCATGGTATGATACTCTTTCTCAATTTCTTCTCGACCATGGTTTTGTCAAAGAGATCGTTGATAGAACTCGTTCGGGATAGAGGATGGGGAAGATATCTTACTAGTTCAGAGATATATGTTGATGACATCATTTTTGGATCTCCAAACCATCAGCTTTGTGAAAAGTTTTCAACACTGATGAAAGGCAAGTTTGAGATGTCAATGATGGGAGAGATGAATTTCTTTCTAGGTCTTCAAGTGAAACAATCAAAATAAGGAATATTCATCAACTAGGCAAAGTACACCGAAAGATCCGATTGCTAAATATGGTGTACGACTGCAATGCGCTTAGGATTCCCATGAATACTAACTACAAGATGGATCCCGATTACGAAGGCAAATCGAGAAGTTTATCTTGATTATAGAGGAATCATTGGATCATTGCTCTATCTTACGTTAAAGTAGGCGGATATAACATTTGCTGTTGGGATATGTGCAAGATATCAAGCTAATCCTAAGGCTAGTCACATGGAAGCTGCCAAAAAGATACTGAAGTATCTTAAAGGCACATTGAATAGAGGATTATGGTATCCAACTGATGATAACCTTGAATTAACTGGTTACTCAGATGCGGATTATGGAGGTTGCAGGATTGACAGGAAGTCCACTTCAGGAACTTGTCAATTTCTAGGAAGTAAGCTGATATCTTGGTTTTCGAAGAAAGCACCTCGATGAGCAACAAGTACTTCTCATCCGAATACATGGGGCTGCGAGGAAGTTATCAGGCTTTCGATTCTTTGCCTCGCACAACAATTAAGGGATTATAAAGTTGTAGCCAATGAAGTACCAATATTTTGTGACAATAATAGTGCCATTGCTATTTCACAAAATCCGGTATTGCACACCAGATGCAAGCATGTGGATATCAGACATCACTTCACCAGAGATCATGTCGAGAAGAAGGACATAAGGATGGAGAAAATTCATACTGATAAGCGGAGAAATGATATCTTGACTAAACCTTTGGTTTGAATCAAGATTTCAGAACTTTCAGGTTGAATTAGGGATGTTAGAACCGGTGTATAGAGTAAAATCTGAAAAATTGAAGATTTTCGGATGCATGAAGTTTTCTCGAATTCTCTTTGTAAGCTTCGGGATAAAATGGAAATATTGAATCGAGTCTCAGAAACTCAGATTTATCAAGGTCAAGATTGAGAAAAATCGACCAATTCAAGATTTCGATTATTATCTTGACATTTTATCAAGGTCGATTTTCGAGAAGATCGATAGAGGAAATTAGTCGAAGAAGTATTGACTTCATGCGACTCATTTATTGCTTAAGTAAAATTCAAGAATCATTCGCAATAAATACAAAACACCGAGGAATGCTTGTTTTTTAGGATCGTTTTAAATTCGAAGAAGGTCAATGATCATTTAATGCTCGCTATATTAATGACCAATGGGGATGTTTTGGCGGCTTACTTTTCGGAGATCGTCGTTTCAGATAATTCGATTAATCTGAGATTAATCTCAACCGTTGTTTTTTCACCTAACCAACGCGATTCCCCACGATCTCGAAGCTATATAAACCCCAATAAGCCATTCAAGCCAAAATTTTATCAAACCCTTCGTTCCCAAAACCTCTGCAATTAAAAATTCCCTTTGCCCAGAAATCTCCAAACCCTAAAGCTTCATTTCTTCAATCAATCTCTAAAATGGCCCCAACCTTGTTCGAGAGATTAGCCAAAACCAACAAGCCGTGGTACGAGTTCGTTGTCTCACTCGAAAGCACAACCAACTCAAAGCCATAAGAGGAGGCTCTGATATGATTCGATCAAGCAAACTCACTCCAACTAGTCAGTTTCCACCCGCACGGGAGTTTGCGAAAGAGGTAATCAAATTCATCTATAACTTGAAGATAGATGAAGAGGGTTGTATGCATTCTAAGATAACTGTATCACATTTAGAGCAGTCGTCCAAATACATCGATTTTGAGAGGGATCTCGTATATAGTTCAAAAAATCAAATGATGTTTTTGAGCTCTGTGATAGAGGACGAGATCCTACGATGTATATGTCGCAGAGAAAGCGAGAGTACTTAGATAGGATTCTTTGAGAATCTGTTAAATTTGAGGCGACATTGCATAAGAGGCACTTAAAGCCATAATATCGTGTGTTGATGGATATTGTGAGCAAGAGCATCATGAGTCTTGTGGAGAGTTTTGAGCGGTCAAGACTCAAGCTCGGTTGATGGCGGCGATAGAGGCCTCACCCACCACCGACTTCAACTCGGGTTGAAATTTTTGATTCGGATGGTGAGTGAAAGCGGACCAAAGTTTTGAAGAAGGTTGACGGGGCGATCTCAATAAAAGGCAAGATCCACCATGCCACCAAAATTGCTTATATTTTGGAGATGTGCAGAGAGGAGGAGGATATCTTCGCCAATTCGACCCCATTCCCTAAGTCCAAAATTCTCTTTAAACCCATTGCTGCAAAGAAGCAGGCCATCAGGGGGAAGAGAGAAAAGAAGGTAGAATCACCAGTTGCGGCTGAAAAAGAGACTCAACAAACCAGGGGGAAGGTTTTGTTGGAGGCAAAGATGGAGCAAGGTGCAAAAATAATGAAGCAGAAGAACCTTGTCCCAAAGCGCGAGAAGATTGGTGGTTCTCATCGATGAAGATGGCGATGATTCTCGGCGAGATTCAACCTAAGGGCCAAACAAATTTCGAGTTCGCCATTCCAAGTTTTGCTCGGAGTTATCTCAAAGGCACAAGAACGGTCGAGGTAGGTCTTCTATAGGTCTTGAGACATCTCGATTCGCACAAAAAATTTCTCCGGAAATTTTCAAAAGGAACTCGAGGCCTCGTGAGATTCCTACCAAAAGTGCCTACTCGCAGACAAAAAAGAGCCAACTCGGAACCAATCGAGGATGTGTCACTCAGACCCGTGAACCCACTCGGATGCAACCGAGGACTGATCAACAACCTTTTCAGAGGTCTGCCGAGACTCGGGAGCGTAATATTCTGATGAGCTCTGAAAGATCTACTTCTTGATCCCTCAGCCTTGTTTCAAGACCGAACCAGAGAGCCCGCGATGGAAGAAGTGGCGGGAAGAAGGCGAGGGAGGAGCAAGGGGGAACGGTTCATTCTTGATCACTACCGAAGCTCAGCTCATACCTCGACCTGCAAGATGTATTCTTCATTAAGGACAACCGTGTTCATCCTCAATCGACTCTTCCCGAGATGCTTGATATTCTTTGCTTTCAGAGGGGAAGACCGGTGGAATGAGGAGACAACCTTCGACCGACTTCTCGGGGTTCGGAAGATAAATTTCAGGATGAAAAACTCCAATTTTGATGAGCTCGTTCAGAGGAAGTTAGGTGAAAGAAAACTCATCGAAGTTGGTGCCCCGAGCGTGAGAGACAAATCTCAAGATGGAGATGGGGACCAACAGGAGATGTTGAGGATCGGTCTCAAATGGAAAAGGAGACTTCATTCGATCAACTCCGAAATCGTCAACCTCGGTGAAGTTTAGTACTCTTCAGTACCTTTTGCACTATTAACAATTATGCCAAAGTTAATGAAAGTTCTATCTTTAATTTTCAATTGTTCGATAAATGATCGAGGCTCGATTGGAGACCGGAGCTCGTAATGAAGTCAAGCTCAGATGATCGTCGACACGACAGAGGTGCGAAGGTTCCCGAGATTGATCTCACTCCTTGATGGAGAAACTTGAGAAGGTTGAGCCAATGATGATCAAGATTGCTCGATGGAAGAAACATTAGCCAATCAAGCTCGATTTATGGAAAGTCTTAGTCACTCTCGAGTGGTGCAAATCCAAAACACTCTAACCTCTCGATGACCTCCATGGAAGATAAAATTTGAATGGAAAGTTTTATGAGTCAAGGCCGAGTTGAGTCTTAAATGAATCGGAAGCACCGAGAGTCAATCGCATTTCTAGAGGTGAAATTGGCGAGAGAGGAATGAAGTGATGATAAAATCTGGCCGTTGAGGAAATGAGCTCAATGCTCATGACCAAGATGACAGAGATGTTCAAGAAGCTCTCTCGCCGGGTTGCCCATTTATCTGAAAGAATTTTACGTGGCCAAGAACCATCTAAGGAGGCCGGAAGACGAACAAGATCGAGAGCGGGGAGAAGTTCATTTGTGTGAGTAAAGAGCAATATCACATGGACAAAAAGACTCTCCGGACTTCTCTTCCAAATTACGGTGCAAGGGGAAAAAGGAAGGTGAAGACCTCCAAAAGTTCATGGCACGTACTTTGGAGAAGAAGGCTCGAAAAGATGTTGAAATGTATAATCTAGCCAAAGCCTTAAGAGAAGTCGGGTTCTTGAGAAGTTGAAGTTCGCTCGTAGAAAAGCCTATCTACACTCGAAGTTTCGAGCAAACCATTCTTGATGTTGCAAAGAGAAACCGAAAAGCTAGAGCAAAGGTTGGAACAAGCCAGCGGTTCGCCGAATTGCTTATGAAGAGGAAAGCCTTGGGCGTTGTTCAACCCAGAAGCAAACGTCGGCGGCTTCTAAGCCATCCGAGAAAGCCGATTCGATGATGAAGAAAGCGGAAGAATCTGAGTCTCAACCTCGGAAGAAAGTCTTCAACACGAGACGCCGAAGACACTCCAAATAGAACAAGCTAAGAAAGTCGATGCTTCGTCTCGTGGAGAGTCCGTGATCGTAAAAGAAGATAGACGAAGAGCGAAGCGAAGAGTGAATTCGGGAAGTTTATGAGCAAGAGGAAAGAGACATCAAAAGCACTAAAGTGGCCCCACGGATAAATGGATGCCTATCAAACTCAACGATATGTGGGAAGAAGTCAAGAGAACCTTCCGGTTCAATTATGATGTTCTCGAGGAATGGAGAGGGAAAAACTCGGATCGTAATGAAGCATTCATTGAATATCTCCTTACCTTCTATCCAAAGTATCTCTGTATCGGATTAACCTTGGATGATGAAGGAGGTACAGATATAGTAGCCCCGGTCCATATTCTTATCCTCCTCCAAAACTTGGTAATGGCTTGGTGAATGAGAAGGCCATTACCCAAGAGATTGCTCAAGATATCTTTAGTCGGTTAGGTCCTAACGAACAGAAACAAATCGATATCATTAAGGAGAGAAATGAGTCAAGAAGAGATTTTTTTGAATGTTCGACTGGAGGTGCCCGTGATGAAGTTGAGAATGAAGCAAATCAAGAGCGTAAGATCAAGAGCCAAATCAAGATCAAGACCAAGACTCGTAAGATTCCGTAATCTTTAAATTTTTTGTCTTTTTGATTTTGTTGATAAACTCATTGTAATCTGTAACTCAAACCTATCATCAATGAAGATTTATCATTATGCTCAAAAGATAATATCTCATTATCTTATTTACATGTCTTTTATTTTGATATCTTTGAATGAATGTCTCGAACTGTTTGTATGTTTATATGAGGAAATTGTTTAAGTATTTGGTGATGAACTATTTAAGAAGATTCATTACTGAAGAAATTGCTGAATGATTTAAATTATTGAGAGACTCTCTAAAATTGTTGGGAGATTCTCTATTGTAGGAAATTGTTGGGAGACAACCTATCTTGTAATAGGATAAACTGAAACCTGAGTATATGTTATATGTTTGTAACAAGATAGGTTTTGGCATCATAAAAAAGGGGGAAATTGTTGGGAGATGAATTTAATAAAGATATATGATTTTGATTTGATCCCAAAACCCCCGAGTATGACATGTTCGAATGATCTTGATAGTTGAGTCGATTCAGTTTTAGAATATTCGGGATGTTATCTCGCAAAATGTATAGTCGTGATATAGTTCGAATAGGTTCTCAAGACTCGATGAGGATCTTGAGATACTAAAAGACTCGATGGGATCTTTGAGGAACCAAGACTCGAGACGAAGATTCAATGTATCGGTCAAGAGACTCGAGAAGACCACAAGACTCGTAAGACCACAAGACTCAAGACACAAGATCAAGATCAAGAATACCGATGGGCACAAAGAATTATCAAGACTCAAGAAGGTAATTGAATGCTTTCAAGATAAACCTCGAATGTTCCGAGACACTCAATATATCTATCCGAAGGATGCAATCATCGGAAGATCGCGATTCCTTAGAAAATAGATATTTGCCAAGACATTCAAATGCGCATAAAAGGAACTAAGTCGAAAAGTGTTGTTAAGGTTATATCAAACTCGAGTTTGTAACCAAAAAAGAGCCGTTGAAGGTGTCTACCTTTAACCGGAGACAAAAGTCAAAAAGAGGAAGACGACATTTGTACCATACCGACATCGATGACATGTGTCATTGAAAAAAGATGTCGGATGTACAAAAGTTCCGATCGCAAAAAGTGAAGACCCGCTACATGAAAGGCTATTGCCTAAAATGTGTTAGGGAGTTTCAAACCCTAAATATAGCCGTTTCTCACACACCATAAGAGGGAACTCACATGGGTCGCTCTCCAACGGATAGTTTTCAAGAGTGACCTTGGTGCATGCCTATAAATCTTGGTGACCCTCTACATTGTAAGGTTACGAGAAATTTATACGCAAACTCAAGAGCTCAAACTTATTCTTGCAAAAGTTAAAGCACTCGAAAAACTTAGAATTTTCCAAGTGCTTCTACATTGAAGAGAGCTCACTATACTAAGCCTAGCTTGATAAGAATTATCCAAAGCTTAGTCGAGATATCCTAACCCTTTGCATTGTGCTTCATTGTAAAGGATATCTCATCCTAGTTGGAAACCAACCGAGAAACCCCAAACCCTTGAGAAGGTAGTTGGAGTGTGTTTGTTGGTGAGAAGAGTTGTAAAGAGTTAGTAAACTACGGCGGAGTAGTCGTAAAACTCTAGAGGAGAAGTTAGTAAGCTTTCGGTGGGTAATCCCAGCTTGTTTGTGTTTGAGTAAAGTAAACTACGGAGGTAGTCAGAAAGCTCAAGGTCGGGTTGAGTAAGTAAACTACGTGGAGTAGTCAGAAAACTCAGGGCCGAGTTGAGTAAGTAAACTACGCGAGGTAGTTAGAAAACTCAGAAGTTGATAGTGAATTTTTCTGAGGATCAGAGAGAGTGGATGTAGGAGCTTGAGTCTCTGAAATTACTATAATTGTTGTGTTCTTTATTGCTTCCCTTATATGTGCTTAACTGTTACATTGCCTTGATTTTGAAAGCATACTTTTCACTGATATTCAGTTGGAATCAATCCACTGAAGTTGCATGTAAATTGAATCACAACTTAATCACTATTTCATAAAGGGAAGGTTTTCAGTAAAGCTTAAAACGAGTATAATCTTAGGGCCAACCATTCCGCATGACTGAGTAGCTAGAACAGATAGTTACCAAACTGAACTCTCTTCTGAGGATTCAGTAAGTTAGTTATCTGATCCAAGCAACTCAGGATCTCTGACACTCGGGACTCGGTTTGGGATTATCTCGAGGTATCCGAAAGCAACTTCGGGATCACTGTCTCGATGACTTTGACTCGGAGCGATCTGTGCTTCTAACCTAATCTTCAGGATTATCTGACCCAAGCTGACCTCAGTAAGAAAAAGTTTTAAAAACACTGAACACGTGTATTCCCCCCCCATACACGTGTAAGACTCGTTTGCACTGGGACCAACATAAATCATGGAGGTCAATTTGATGAAATTTTATTATCCAGAATAAAATTTGTCAATAACACATACTTAGTAATTTTCGAAAGTGAGATTTTCTTTTAGATAATTCTAAATCATGCAAACACATTTAGCAAATAAAATTGCACGAATTTAAAACAAGCATCAAGACTAAAATAAATCATGTTGGGCACATATATTCAACTGTCATGGTTTAAATTCCAAATCTTGATCTTGAGAAATCGTCCCTTCTCTTACTTTCATCGTTCGTCTCGAGAAGCTCCCACTGAATCCACAATAATTCTTTAAAATGTCCTCCGTTTTTGGGTTAGGACGACGTCCGGAAAACGAGTAGCTCACGACCCGGAACCGAGTCGCATGTGCCTAAGCGCACGCCTCGGTTCGGATCGGCCATCCCGCCCCATCACCTGAAGCACATTCGTATGGAGCATCGCCTGAATACGCCCGCGTCCGGGGTCCCGTGCTCCGCGCACGAAACAGCCTGCATGCGCACGTCCGTCTGCGCGCGCCGTGCACTGCAGCCCTCGATACCGAGTCGGCCTTGAACGCCTAGCGTCCCACGCCATGCCCCGTCCGCGATCGCCCAGGTGGTGCGCGCGGTCGCTAAGTGTTCCGCCTAGTCTGCGTGCTCCGCCTTGGCTCGCGTACGTCCGGGCACTCGGACGTCCGTCTTTAATTCATCGTCTCCGTCTTCGTTCACGATCCGGTTACAATATATTTATGAAAAATAAATAAACCTAGATCTAGACTAGTCTATTACATTGATCAAATCAAACAAATCCTAATCTACTCGTGGATTTTCTCACGAGGTAAAACGAATACGAACAAATCGAATAAAAAACCAACAATTTATTTGCATGTAAATAAGCACATTAAAATACCATGACAATTGGATACCTGCAAAACAGATCTAACAGTTCTACTATCCAATTTTAATTTTAATGAACAACAATTTAAATTACAGTTTAAAAGATCAGAGCCCGAACCAGGGCTCTGATACCAGTTGTTGGGATAACATATGCCAGGATCTATCGGGATGACCTCATAAACACAAATTTAAATTAACAATTATTACTAGCATGAATTTACCTAAGTGAATTCAAATAATAATTAATCCAACAACAACATGCAAATAAAATTTCACGTAAAAGATCCTAGCATGAGGAATTTTTAGGAGTTTACGTAAACGTACCCGTTGGAGAGACGATCTGAAACAGACATGATCAAGTATTTGGATACCCACCAAAAGTCCTTCTCAAGTATTCCCAAGTACTCGTCCAATAACCCCGGTGGAAGGTTCTCCGATGAACGATTTATAAAACAAGGAAAATAAAAATATTGTTGCACCACCTTTGTGGATTTCTAATATTTCCAACGCATGGAACACTAGTTGAAGATGAAAAATTCATCTCCTATTTATAAGACAAGGGGGGTTCAAAATTTAGTGCACAATTAGGGCTAGGAAAGATGTTTTCTTGATCTCCAAGAAATCTTGAATATATCCAATATATTCTTCTTTCCATGTGTATTTTTCCACAAAAATCTCACACCTTTATTTAGCCTAAATTTTCGAAAATTTCAAGAAGATTTGCAAGATTGGATCTTTCTTGAATTTATGAGATATTCTTGTATTCCAAGAATACATATCTTTTTCCATAAAATCTTTCTTCCCTTTCTTACACATAATTTTCGAAAATTCCCTATTAAAGAAGCCAAGTGGGAGTTTTCTTGAATTTATGGGATAATCTTGTATTCCAAGAATATATTATCTCCTTCCCACAAAATTTTTTCAAGAAAATTCTTCTCCCTCTTTTCTTTAATATTTTCGGAAAAAAATAGGAAATATTACAACAATAAATTTATTTTTATTTTAAGTACCTTTTATTTATTGGACTTTAATTGGGCTACTTGAGGGGCCTTTAGGAGAATTAAGATGGACCTTTCAATGGACTTATGAATTCCAATATTGAGCCACAATATAATTAAGCCCATTAATATTAATTAATACCACTATATAATTAATATTGCACTATACAATCTTAACCCATATTACGGTAATATGGCTCCCGGTTATTATTTCCCGTGTTTAGGATTATTTAGTCCATTAATTAATTAAGCCACTGAAAAGTTTTATATTAAATAATATATTTATCCTTGGAGTAAAGAGAGTTCTGCTTTATTATCCATCCTTGGAGTAAGGACAACAAGATTTGGTATAATAAAGGTTCCGGGCCCACCAAGGGGACCAATCAAGCAAGACTTTTGCAAGCACACGATTCTCTGTATTGATTTAACAACTGTCGTGCAATTAATATTATTGCCCAAGATATTGGGTATCGAAGTCACAATGATTCTCTTCCCATTTATAAGTCAAAGCAATAACTACTAACCGCACACAGTCCTTATTAAGTGACTGAGATTAAGAAATCAACAACCACTGAGGTTTAACTCTCCATCCTTTAAGTCAGTGCGAATGAGTTTATCCTCTCTGTAGGTCCGCCTCAGCGCATCGAATGCACTAGTGTAATCTCTCGGTTAAGACAAGTCAATCTGAGCCTTACACATCAACTTCTACCAATAGATTGTTCGGATCTATCTAAGTTGTGAAACACGCACTCGTTTACAAGGAACTGTTAACGTGATCTTCTGTGATCTGGTATCACCACGTTAACTACAATGCAACGCGTGCAACGAATGATTCGCAATAAATATATATAACATTTAATCATATTTAAAGCAACAGTGATAAACAATTTATTTCAGTAAATAAGTGTTTAATACATAGGTTATACAAAGTAAAAACATACTTTCACGTATAACCCCAACACTTATGTGGCGCGCCACATATGCTAGGTCCCCACCATTATTTAATTAGTTTCTTTAATTAATTCAATCTCCTCATTAATTATATAAATCTAAACCTTGAACTATGAACCCTAAAGCATGAATCATTCAGGCTGGGTGAACCACGAACCACACGGGTCGGGGTCGGGTTCGGGTGGGGTTGGGTTGGATTCGGTCGGATAAATTTTTTTAATATAATTAATGAAATTAATTATATAAAAGTAAATCCTAAACTATGAACCATGGCCGGGTGAACCATGAACCACTCGGGTCGGGGTCGGGTTCGGATCAGGTTGAGTCCGGATCAGGTAAAAGAAATTTAATATAATTAATGAAATTAGGTAAAATATAGAATATATATAAATGAGAATATTGAATTAATTAAAAAAACTAATTAAATGATGGTGGAACCTTGCATATATGGCACGCCACATAAGCAGTGAGCAAATAAGTTTGTGTTCACCTACGGACATATGATCAAATTCGTTTAATACTATAATCACAATTTATAAATATAATAAAATTAATTAGTAAGTATAATGATATTTATTTATAAGTGTCAAAATATACATTTCATATTATAAATAAATTTCGTTGAAGACTTACCCATGAAATCTTGATATTAGACTCTATGCACTTGAGGAATGGAATCTCAATTGTCACGAGAGGCTAATTACATAGACATGGGTAAAATTAGGGGTGGAGGAAATACCGAAAATACCGGTATATTGTACTTATCTTACCGAAAAATATCGCTTTTATCAAAAAATTTGGTAACGGTATGAAAATATAGAAAATTTTGGTATATCGAAATACCGAAATATTTCGGTATACCGAAATATTTTCGGCACATCGGAAAAATTTTCGATATACCGAAAAAATATACCGGTATACCGAAAATATTTCGGTATATAGGTATATACAGAAATTTTGGTATTGTATCGGTATGAAATATTGACATACCGAAAATTTATGTATGCCGAAATTTTGAAATACCGAATTTTCGATACAACAACGGTATGATATTTTTCGATATCGAAATTTTTGGTACAATAACGGTATGACGATAAAATTTTCGGTATGCCGTACCATTCACCCCTAGGTACAATGAAGGAGCCACATGGGGTCCGGGTGCAGGGCGCAATAAGGCCCCAGCAATTTTTAAATTGTTTTGTGTGTTACGTTTGTGTATATATATATATATTTTGTATTTTCTATTTCGTAAATATAAATGATAACAGCTCATAATCGTTGTGTAGGTGAGTAGGTTTTCCTCCTTTAGAGAACCAGATGCTGCAGTCCCTTGCAATTCCATTTCATAATTCATTTTTCAATTTTTCCAAATTTGTCATTTTTTCAGAATCTTTTTGACGACTGAGATCGGTATTGACTTAGCACAAGATTGATACTTTTATGCTTAGTTTTACACTCTATCTTTTGAATCCCTATTTCTCAATAATATTTAGTCTTCCTTACACTTTTTCTATTTTAGGGAATATAGATTTTTTTATCATGTCATTTTGACTCATTTTAAACTTAGTCCTACTAATTTATGATTTTTAATCTTGATTATGTAATTTTATAAAATTTGATTTTTTCATCCTGTCACCGACTAGTTACCTGCAATAGCAGGTAATTGGATTAAAAAGTCAAATTTTCTAAAGTTACAAGACGAAGATCATAATTTACAAATTTTGATTTTAGTCAAATAACTTAAAAAAAATCGACTTTTTAATCCTGTTACCTGCTATTGCAGGTAACTAGCCGGTGATAGAACAAAAAAGTAAATTAGCAGGATCAAGATCAAAATGGGTTAAAATTACATGACAAAAATACCCATTTTTCCTTTATTTTATCAGAAAACAAATTATTAAAAATGAATGACTGGATATAAACAATATCCTGTACCAGATGAATTCTGTACATGATTGCTAATTAGCATGTTAGAATTTTTTTAGGATTAACGATGCACTCGTACATAATTGCTAATACTTAGTCTTCCTTACACTAAAAACGTAAAAACCATGAGATTATTGTCTTATAGACTAATGTTTACTCATAAACTAAGGGTCTGCTTGGTTGGGAATAATGAAAGTATGTAATGGAAATCACTTTTATTGATGTT
Organism: Stenogyne calaminthoides; assembly: GCA_037126765.1. Classification (NCBI taxonomy): domain Eukaryota; kingdom Viridiplantae; phylum Streptophyta; class Magnoliopsida; order Lamiales; family Lamiaceae; genus Stenogyne; species Stenogyne calaminthoides. The sequence goes on along the minus strand of JBBCBC010000030.1, from coordinate 11,507,196 downwards.
GCTTGGTAGTGTTGATGCGCAAGTAATGGGAATAGAAGTAAGCAATTGATTACCCTCACTCAATCAATCCACCTCACATGATACCCATTGTAGATGTTCTAACCAAGCCATAACAATGCAATCAATAACCCTTGGTGATTGACCCCTCAATGATACTCATTACCATTACCATTCTCTAGTCATACCAAGCGGGTATATTTTAAAAATATTACTCCATTAAATTGTTGATTATTAAAAGAATTTAAGATTAAAGTCTAAATTCTTGTTGCCATTCAAAATTTGTCATGAAAATAGAATATTTTAGTATAGTATATTTTTGGAGTTTCAGTATCCCATTTTCAAGATTTTGCACATTTATATTTTTTACGAGTTACGACATTCATCGTCCAACTAATAAAATAGTTAAAAATTGAAATTTTGAAGGACGTTGGGGTTTAGATTCTTAAAAAAGAAAGAAAACGATTTTTATTCTTTTTTTTTTATAATATTAATATCTTAGCTGTTCGGATACTGTTTAGCTGCGAAAATCAAACCTTCCTCCAAAATATAACGAAAGTAACTTGTTCAATTTTTTAAAATGGATGAAGTGAATTATCAATTTTATAGTGATTTTTTTTATAAGTATAATATTATTTAGTCTTTATATATAATTATACCCTATCGGGCCAAAAATCTTACCTCCGTCTGATCACCAAGATTATTATTTATCATGTTTATATTATATAGCGACAAATTTAAACTGTTAAATGTTTGACATCACTATTATGTATAAATATTATAACTGTTCAGAAAATACATGATCTTTTAAATATCGATAACACATATACATAATAGTGGTAACAATTATACATAATAGTAACACTTGGCCAAAAAAATGGGTTCACAAACATTATTGTCATTTTAAATGAAAATGAGTAATGATCGATCTACCTTACCCTCACTCCCTAAATTTGTTATATTATTTTGCATACCCCTAATTATTCCTCCAAGTGTTCACTTTTATTATGTCGTCATGGCTTTCTTAGTTACGAAATATTTTAAATGAGACTAATAATACAAATATAGGTTTACTTCTTATAATTTTCTGAAAGATAGAAAGAGGCAAAATTCTAAAATTTCATAAGATACAACATATATAATGCTATTTTTTTTATAGAATCTAATCTACAGGAGGGTGTTGGGTTATGTTTTTAGCTGTGTTCGACCAAAATGATCCTTTAGAGTTTTGGTTCAGTTTTACTTATAAATATTTATCCGTTTCATTGTATTTGTTATCTTAAAAAATATTAGTAAATCTTTTGGCTTGGTAGTACTCCAGACGTAGTCATTCCCGACGAACTGGGTAATCAAATATGAGTTATTTAATTTTATTTTCTCTCAATTTATCTATAATTGCAGTTTAAATCCTAAACTTCCTCATATAATTGTCATGTGCTAAAGAAATTTGAGTTAAATAACTGTTGAGGAAATTAATCTGGAAAGAAGGTCTATTATCTCAAAAGGCCAAAAATAGGTGGTTACTCGAGGGGGACGTCAGCTCCAACTTCTTTCATGGTTAGATTAACAAGAAATTCAAATCAAATGGTATCATGGGACTCATGGTGGATGGAAGATGGACATAATCTGTTGAAGATGTGAGAGCAGAAGTGTACAACCATTTCAAGAAGCATTTTGAAGCTAGAGAGTTCCCAAAAATTCAGCTGCCCGATAACCTGGTGTCTAAAACGTTGGATAACTGTGTTAATGAATTCCTGGGGGCTCCGTTCACTGAAGAAGAGATCAAGAATGCAATATGGGCTTGTAACTCTAGTAAAAGCCCTGGACCAGACGGTTTTTCGTTCGCCTTCTTTAAAGAAAACTGGGGGATGTTGAAGAATGAGATAATGTTGATGATGGATGAGTTTCACTCGAACGGGAAGTTAGTCAAGGGGTTGAATTCATCTTTTATCGCCTTGATTCCTAAAAATGACCAAGCCCAATCCCTTAATGAATTCCGACCAATTTTCCTTATTGGCAGCCTTTACAAGATTGTTGCTAAGACCCTGACAATTAGACTAAGTAAAGTTCTGGATCCGATAATTTCAGAAAATCAGTCGGCGTTTGTGGGAGAGAGACAGATTTTGGATGGAATTGTAGTCCTGGATGAAATGATGGACAAAGCAAAGAAGAAGAAACTCCAAAGAATTTTCTTCAAAGTGGACTTCGAGAAGACGTACGACTCGATTGATTGGGGATATCTTGAGGATATGATGGTAAAGATGAACTTCAGCCCGAAATGGAGGAGTTAGATGAAAGAGTGTGTGTCTACAGCATCGTCCTCGGTACTAGTGAATGGGTGCCTGACCAAAGAATTCAAGCTTGAAAGAGGAATTCGATAGGGTGATCCTTTGTCACCTTTCTTGTTTCTTATTGCAGCAGAAGGACTAAGTCTTTTGATTTCTAGAGCAGTGGAAACTGAGATCCTTGAACCAATCACGGTGGGGAAAGACAAAGTCAAAGTGTCCCATTTGCAATACGCGGATGACACCATCTGTTCTTGTCCAAGTAAGTTCAACAATATTCGCACCATAAAGTATATTTTGAGGTTGTTCGAACTTATATCCGGGTTGAAAGTTAACTTTCATAAAAGTTCCTTGTGGGGATTTAATATGGACATCAATGTGTTGAGTGATATGTGCAGAATTTTGGGCTGTGACGGTGGGTCTCCACCGTTCTCCTACCTTGGGATGAACATGGGGGTTAACCATAAGAAGGAGGAGTCATGGAAAAATCAGTTGGACAAGATCCGAAAGAGGTTGGCGAAATGGAGAGGCAAACACATCTCATTTGGGGGGAGAATCACCTTGATCCAAGCAGTTTTATTTGCGATCTCATTATACTGTTTATCCTTTTATCGTATTCCAAAAAAAATTATTAAAGAAATTACCCAGATTCAAAGAGAATTTTTATGGGGGGGGTGTGAGGCTCGTAGCAAAACACCTTAGGTGGGATGGGGGGAAGTGTGTAAGGAAAAAGAGTTGGGGGGGTCTAGGTATCAAAGATGTGGGAGATTCAATTGTGCTCTTGTTAGAAAATGGGTGTGGAGATTTGTGAGTGAACCAAATAGGCTATAGACGAGGGTTGTGAAATCGAGATGTGAGTGGTTTTGTTTGAATCCGGGTAGAGGGGAGGGAGGGGGTGAGACGAGGGAGTAGGAGGAATGTGAATGCATCGGGGTGGTGGAAAGATATTAGTGAGCTATACATAGGTAAGGGGGAGGAGGAATGACTTCGGAATTAAGAAAGATCTTGGGTAGAGGGGACCAAACTCAGTTTTGGAGTGATGTGTGGGTGTGGGAAGAGGCTTTAAGAGTGAGTTTTCATAGATTATTTAGGATTAGTAGTGCTCAAGAGGGGAAAATTAGTGAGATGGGAAGGTGGAATGAGGAGGAGTGGGAGTGGAATTTGAGGTGGAGAAGGAGGTTGAGGGCTAGTGAGGAGACATCTCTTAATAATTTGTTACAATGTATTAACAGGTACACTTTGGATTGGACGAAAGAAGACATTTGGAGTTGGAAGGGATCATCGAATGACATTTTTTCGACAAACAGGGCATACAAATTGATGTCAAGAAATGTTGTCCCAGAAACAGACCGTACAAGAAAGAAGGCCTTCAAACACTTATGGGGCAACTCAATACCAAGACGAGCACAAGCAATTGTATGGAAGATTCTCAAACAAAGATTACCAACAAGAGACAACTTGAGGAAAAAGAAGATCATTGAGGAAAATGGTGATGCTTCATGTCCGTTGTGTGGAGAGGTAGATGAAACAACTTCTCATTTATTCTTCACATGCGAATTCTCATCGTAAATTTGGAGCAACATCTACAAATGGACTCAGGTGAATATGGTTCCTCATGAAGACACGTTCATCAACTTTCTTCAACATGGAGCTATGTTCGGTACTCTCAGTAAAGGTAATATTGCTTCTTCAATTTGGATAGGTGTAGTTTAGACGATTTGGAAAAAAAGAAATGAGGTGGTGTTTGAAAACAAAGTGTTAGATGCAAAAGGAATTTCAAACGAAATCATCGCAAGAACTTGGTCATGGGTCACGGCAAAAAAGGCACAGGCTAAGGAGATCTCTTTCATGAAATTGCGTTCTAATCCTAACAGCTGTTCGTTGTAAATTCGGTAACATTTTAGCTTGGGATTCTTTGTTTCCCATGGCCTAATTTTTTCTTCATTTGTAAGGGAGAGTGTACCCCTTGTACTGTTAGTGTTAGTGTTCTAGAGACAATCTATTATAAGGACATAATACTCGATGATATTCAGTTCGATTTAATATTATAGTTCACTTTATATTAACATATGGCAATACACTTGCTTGAATATTATGTTTGATTGTTTGCATCCATTCATGCAAATATTCCCATGAGTCATTGTTGTCATTGAGGTTGTGAGAACTCAGATGACTTAAATATGATTCTCAAATAGCCCCGATCAAGGATCATCAAGAATGGGATATTGATGATACAATGGAGATTGGTGTGCGATCTGCATCATACTCTTAGAGAGTGTAGTAAGATCTCACTTACTACGAGATACTAGGTATCTCATGATGGATGCACAGATACCTTAGAGGGTATTGGTATACCCATCCGAAGAAACCGTTTGATGTATTTCCACTATATGTGTATATGGGTGTCTCGGTTAGTGGGAGCTATGTGATACTCCTTTGACTTGAGGTCAATACGCACGACATGTGTGGGATGATGAACTTTGACCATGACCAATGCTTGCACCCTAACCATGGGTAGATACGGCTTGGATTGGGTCATCACGAAGTGTATGTGCGTGGTAGCTGAGCCAAGAATATGATTCATTCCTCAAAGTGGATTTAGAGAGAATACTCATCTTCTCATCATAATTAGATCAAAGTCATCGGCCGATGCACGTCAACTTAGACTTTGTGGCTAAGTGTGACATACATGATCAATTAGTGATTGGAGATAACATGATTAAGTTATTTGAATAGACACTTCATCATGTTTAAGACTTAATCGAGTATTCGCGAATGAAAGGAGGAAATCGTAATAGTCCATGTTTCAGTTACAGGTAGTTGCACGTTTCTCGCAACGTACCTCATATATTGAGAATGTCTGATTTATTGTTTAAGGTTCAATTAAGACCGTTAGTTTGACTAATCGCTCGATATATGAGGGCCTATGGGTCACACAACAAGTAGTTCCCTTTTACGGATTATAGTTGGTTGATTAAATGTTAAATTGGATTTAATATTTAATTTATGGAGAATTAATTAATAATAGATTAATTTGGAATTAATTATTATTAATATTTAATTAAATTGGATTTAATTAAATAAGAATTCCCAATAATTATATTTGGAATATAATTGTAGGATTTAATGTATATGGTAATAAATCATAGAGATTTTCATATAAGACATTTAAATCCGTAGAGATTTATATTTAGGGAATTAAATTAAAAGGAATTAATTTAATTCAAGATTAGGGATTTTATTTTTTTAATTGGGTTAGTTTAAGATTTAAGCTGGACCTTTCCTATATATACAAGCTCTTGAGAATTCACAAAAGACGTTAATTTAGATTTCTCCATAAAATCTAGAATATGAATTTTCCTAGCAAATTCCGTCTCAGATTCAACACTGACAAATCTGTGCAAGTCCGTGAACGGGGATTACGTGGATACCGTAGTAGAGAAATCTGCTCTCGAGTTACAGTAAGATTTCTCGTTATGATTATTGTAATCTGTATTCAATTAATTGCTCGTTGTTGGTGAACTTTAATTTCCGCTGCGCATGTGATTACATGTTTTACGTGTCTCTAAATTCCAACATGTAGCCCACTTTTTACTTATTGAAGTATTCTTTGCTGACCAAAAAAAATAAAATAAAGTAGTCTTATAACCTATTTGGTCCCATATAAGTTAAACCCCCTACAGGCTACATGTTACGCGTTTAATCCTTTATTTAACATAGGGAAAATCACTTCCTGTCAAAAAAAAAAAAACATAGGGAAAATCACATGTGAGCTCGATATAGATCTACTTTAAGACAAACTTTTGTATATAATATTGTATGAATTTTAGATCTGTATAAAGCACATATATACCCATCCCATTTTATTCATTATATAAAATTTTTTGGATCACTTGCGTGTCGAAACAAATCAAATAAATATTTAAAAAAAAATTCACCACTAGATAAGACATAATATGAAAACTTTTCTCACCAAATCTGTGTTACTTATAAAGGAAAACATGTTTACTATTAGTACAAATAAGTGTTCCTATAATGACAAGTAACAGATACTTTTCTTTTTAGTACATATATATTTGTCTTTATAATATCACATATAATATATTGAAAATTGTGTTACAATATGTTACTGCAAATAGAATAAATGTGTTACCGTATGAAAAGAACGACTCTCCATCTATTTCATCAACTTTCCTCTTTGTTATTATTTATATGTTTCTCCTCCTGACTTATCACCGGATTACACAATTGAATTAGTAAAAATATTTATTTTATCCATCATTACTTAGTAAGACATAATTACTATTACACTAACACATTTTTATCTCTATAGTATTATATATAAATTTTTCTATTTTGCCTCTGTGCCAATTATTTTTAAGGAAAAATTCGCTTAACCCGATTTAATCCGCACATAATCCAAAAAGTTTAAGTGAAATTATATGATTATTTGCGTGAAATTCAAAGAACATGTGGACAATAATAGTGTTTGATTTTAATCACGGAATAAATTTGTGAAATTATATGATTATTTGTGGCAATTCGTAGAACATGTACATGATAATAGTGTTTGAGTTTCACGGAATAAATTTGTGAGACTGTTTTATACCCTTAAACTTTGTATTTAATTATGGCAGCTTGTATATTCACATATGTATATATAATTATATATAAAGTAATATCATTATTAATAAGGCAAACTATATATACAAATATTTTCCAACATTTTTGTATTTTTAACAAATACTCCATATCACAATGCTTCACCTTTGTAGAATAAGGAATAACATTTCGAAAAAAGAAAAAAAAAATATCATCTTGCGTGTACTTATTTCTCAAAAAGTTATACACCAAAAACTGACGAAATAATGAATATTGGATATATCTGTTATTTTTCTGAAACGTTATAATATGTGATGTGTAGTGTAACAAACATTTTGAAGGACGGCATAAGTTTAAAAGCACTGGACGTAAAATTTAAAAATAGAAAAAGTCGTACTTGACAAAACATAACACCCACCCTTGATTTGAATTTTCTTTTTTTGGAAAAGGTTGTAAAAGATATGAAGAATAACATTATATATGATGAGTTAAAATATAAATTTCATTCGTGTATAAGTTTAATTAAATACTTAAAAATGTGTAACCAAATAATTATATTTTCTCATACATAATTAGTATGCGTGCTTTTATAGTGTTTACAAGGTGCAACTTCCCTTGTCAATTGCCAAAAAATGTGATTGATCTGATTGGCTAAAGAAGGAATCTATATTTAACTAACTGATCAAAGTAATAAACTGAGGCTAACTAATTTTATACGCATTCATAGGTGGTATTTTAGAACCATATAACTTGTTATATTGAAAGTCAATTTCAATATAAAAATATTATATTTTTCAATATAATAAATTATATAATTCTAAAATATAATCTACATGAGACCCACCCATAAACTAACTGTAACTCTTAATTCTGTTATATATGTACAAGCGTCACATTACAAAACCCTGATATGCATGCATGAGAGGTGCATTTACACCAATAGCATCTCACAAACATTTTAGAATTTTAAAGATAACTTAAGTGCATTTTGAAATGTTCAACTTATTTATACTGAAATATTTAATTTGTTTATTGTAATAAAAATTAAAAGTTTCAATGTAAACACGTTGAACGTTAATTGCATATTTAAAAAATGCAAATAATTTTTAAAATATGTGAAACCCAACAAATCCTATGTTTATATTCTTTGACCCGCATCAATTAATTACTAGATATTACATGAATATATCGGATTAGACCTACCTGTCAATTTAATTTCAATATATAAAAATCGATTCTATTTCTTGGGTACCAAATACATAGTGCAATTCAAATGCATTTTTGAAACATATAATTATTTGATTAAAACATACAATTTATTTAAGTGAATTAAAATTGCATGTTTTAGTGTAAACAAGTTTTATATTTTAATAAAACAAGTTGGATATTAAAAAAAATATTTAATTAGTTGCACAATGAACCTGATGCATATATACAAGACTTTGACATTAATATGATGTAAAATGACAAAAACTTGTGTGAACTCAAGTTTACCGTGAACTCAGTTTTTTTAATATCACTGTTATTTAAAAAAAACTATCACTGTTTTTATGCATAAAAACTATCAATGTTATACACAAAAACTGTCACTGTTTAAAAAATGTTTTATATTTTTAAAGAGTGAAAGTTTTTATGCATAACAGTGATAATTTTTACATATACTTCATGTATAGATGTGATTCACAGGAGTATTACTCATATAAAATATGTTTGAATTCATTAACGTTATGTACAATTGTATTTTTTGAAATCCTCGTTTTAAATTAGTAAATAATTAAATTTCAATGTATATCTCTAAGTTAATAGAATAATTCATGGGCCTAAATATTAATTTATAGAGGTTTACTTGATGTACATCAATTCATCGTGGTGCATCAGGCACATGAGATTAAACCAACCTAATTACCTAAGCAATGAAAAAAAAAACACTTAGCATATGCCTATTTATCTTATCTTTAATTAAAATTTATATATGGGTTCAAATACCCAACGATTTTCGCTTGATCGGCCAATTAATTTAAAGGGAGACAATTAAATTTGGGCATCTCGATAATGACTAGCTATAGCTACTTACTACTCCTTCAATCAAAGAAAATAAGTTCACTGCTTTGTGTTTTTATCTCAAAACATATTATACTATATATATCTCATTGAATTTAAAAGGAGTGTACTCGATCAATCTTATTTATTTTACCGCTATAACGGACATGGTAGATTTGACAATTTATAATTATTTAGTAAGTTATTCTTATTTAGTTTCTAATTTTGTTGGTTTTCACATATTGACTGTAACTTTAATTTATGACATCTTGATCATGCAATCGAGGGTAGGAACTGAAATATTCTATTGATGCTAACTTAACATAATTTGAATTATCTATGTGAAAGAGTTTGATATATTGATCAATCAAAAGTTTCACCTTTTACAACATATTATCGGATCAAAATCTCGAAAACTTAAAAAATATTATACTATTTTCAGTTCATGAAATCCGACAAGATTGAAACCGTGCCGAAGTCAAATTTGCACGGCATATGCCACGTGGCGAACTCGTATTTTTTTAACTACTAAAACTCTAGATGGTCATGCTATTAAGCACTAGACGTATTATTTCAATTGAACATTGTAATGTAATTTAAATTAACAATATAGCTTTTTTTTATTGAATTTCTTATTATGAGTTATATATCGAGCTGATGTTATTTGAATTGAAGTTTTGTTACTTAATTCTATTAAATTATTAGCTTTATGTGAATTATATATATTTAATATATTAATTTTAAAAATTCTATATATTTTATAAGTATTATATATAATAAAATATAAATAAATAGATGTATCATTGCCGTATCACATTCAAAATTTTTTGAAAATCCATATCTTCAAAGTTCATACGGTCATACCCATATTTTATGGCTTCCACACCCTCACCCGCACGGCCGCACCTATGCAATATATGGTTATAATTTATTGATTCTTGTTATTATTAGATTCTAAAAATACCAATAAAAATATTATGTCGAAAACGTCAAAATCAATCGATAAAATTTTAGTCATTTAATTTTTATATAATTAAAGTTCAGATATGTATTTAGTGTGATTAAATCCATCGGAAAATGCATTTAGATTAGATTTATGCCACCCCATTCCACATTTAGATTGAAGAACATAAAAAAAAATATAGTATTAATTTATTAGACAAAAAATATAGTATTAATTTTCGGCTTTGAGACCAAAAGTGTAAGCTTTGGGACCAAAAGCGTGAGGATGCGTGTCCTGTGGCACCAAAAGTGCAAAAAACTCGTACATTCATATACATGAGACGATGTATAATTTAACACAAATAAACATTTAATTCTCTTAAAATATTATAATATCAATGCCTAAATTATACTTCGTTTCATCGTGAAATAGTGTCGTACAAACATGTTTCTAGTTATTATTATGATAATTTATTGCAAGTGAGTGTGGGGATAGAGAGATATGCAAAAAGAATTCAATCATGACAATTGGGCAGACTAAATATTTAATTATGATCACTATCTTGAGACGTAGGTGCACTGTGTTGCATAAATATTGATATCAAAATACTCTTCCAGGCGGTCATTAGACCATCAGGTCTATGGCACCATTAATGCTTCACTTTTGTCAGTTCCTATTATTCTACTAATTAGTCTCGTACATAAAAATATACATACGTAGCTTTTTGGTGCTTCAGTCTCAAATCTCAGGATGTCAACCACATGTATTAAATAATCAGGACCTCTGAGTAATAAAACTAGCTATTAAGTGTGAGTCTCCGTGTATACGTGCATTGCACCAGGTGCACTGTGCACTATATAATATATTTTAAAATATATAATTTATCATATTGAAATATACAACTTATTTAAATTAAAATGTACAGGTTATGTTAGTAAAAATAAGTTGCGTGTTTCAATATAAACAAGCTACAATAAATTTTATATTTTTAAAATATATTATATAGTGTGCAATACACCTTATGCATACAAGTTTAGCCAATAATAAATTAGGGCATAAAAAAATTTACTTGAAAATTTAGAAGACTAATAATTCAGACTTTAAAAGATGGGAACTATTGTTTCAAAAAAAATAAAATGAAAAGTATTAATTTAAGGCTCATCAATTTTAACAAGTTTGACATCTTATAATTTTTAGTTATCCAACAATATTTTTATTAGGCTAATTTTTTTTAAAAATAATTAATTTAACACTATCATAAAAGTTAGAAATATAAAAAATAATTGTGTGTATTAATAAATACAGATATTGCTATAACTGATGCAAGAAATATATATATATATAAATAGTATAATAATTGAACTGCCACCAAAATACGTGATTTGTTAGCTATGTCGACGAGCAGAAAAGATGATCTCTGTTACTATAATATACAGACCAAATGACTGGGCCAATTAAATAAGACTAGAATTCAACTCCAAACTAAGGGCTAAATAGATAATCTAATTTTTTTTGTTTATTTGTATCAAAGACATATAGACTTCTTAAATAATGGTATTAAGAAACCCTTAACTTTTTAAATTTCGTAACCATAACAAAAAAATGAACCAAAAGGATAAAAAAGCTCTTAAACCCTTATCCAAGGGTTGTGTTCACTTTTTGTGGATGACCAGTTTTATTTATGGCGCTGTTTATGCTTCAGTTTTGTCAACTACTATTATTATCATAGCTGTCTGATTTAGTGCGTACAGTCAAATTTACATAAAGGCTGAACTTTTTTGGTGCTTCAATCTCGGGGATGTCAAACCAGGATTAAATATTTTGTCCAACTGGCAACTATATATCATGATTAAATTCTTTTTGCATATCTCCCTTTTCCTGCAAGCACTTGCAATAAATTATCATAATAACAATTAGAAACATGGATTATATAAATGGAAAAAGCTTTTCACTAGTAGATGCCCAGTGACCATATGCTCCTTTATACTCCACATCTCAAGACTGAGTCTTTTCAATAGTAAATTCCAGAAGTCAGGTAAGTGAAATTTGGTAGAGCCTAAAATGGTATGTGCATGTCAAACAAAAAAGAGCAGGCGGGTTGGAAATGAACCAAAAGATAAAAAAGCTTTTAAACCCTTATCCAATAAGGTTGTGTTCACTTTTTGTGGATCATCATTTTTATTTATGGCGTCGTTTATGCTTCAGTTTTGTCAATTACTATTATTATCACAGCTGTCTGATTTAGTGCGTACAGTCAAATTTACATAAAGGTGAGCTTTTGTGGTGCTTCAATCTCGGGGATGTCAAACCATGATTAAATATTTTGAGCAAACCAAGATTAAATACTTTTTGCATATCTCCCTAATAATTAGAAACATGCATGATATACTCTGAATTGTTAATTAGTATGAGATCAGTATAATTTTTTCTCTACCGAAAGTATCGTTGGAATATTGGTATGATTTTAGATAGGAAAAATGTCAATTCAATGTCTGAAATATGGTAAATCTATCAATTTAAGGTCTGAAATATTTTTTCTATTGATTCAAAACTTGAAATATAGAAAACTATCAATCCAGAGTCTGAAAAATAGAAACTATCAATTTGAGGCTTATAAATTTTAAGACCATGTTTGACACATATATTTCATGTCCTTATTTCATATTTTTATTTTTTTATTTTTAGGGTTTACGGTTCAAGGTTTACGGTTCAGGGGGGTTTAGGGTTCATGGTTCAAGGTTTAGGGTTCAACGTTTAGGGTTTAGGGTTTAGTGTTCAGGATTTAGAGTTTAGTGCCAAACATGGCCTTAAAATTTATAATCCTCGAATTGATAATTTCTATTTTTTAGGCCCTGGATTGATAGTTTTCTATCTTCCAGGTCTTCAATCGATAGAAAAAATCTTTCAGGCCTTAAATTGATAGATTTACCATCTTTCAGACATTGGATTGATAAAGCTCCTTTTAGATATGTACTAAAAACACTCTCTCCATTTATAAATAAATAACCTTTTAAACTTTATTTTTTTATAAAGTTAAGGAATATATAGTGATAAATTTGTCCACATCCTATAATTTTAGTTTGCCAGGAAAAATAAGAATGAGAGGGAATTAATTGACAAAAGTATGCTCGGAACTAAAAGTATTTTGTTTTTTAAAGTAAAAAAAGGGTAAAATTAAAAGAAATGATGCTAAAATATTATACAATAACTTAAGCGGTTAGAGTACCACTATTTACGCCATCAGTAGGGGTGTAAACGAGTCAAGTCGAGTCGAGTAATGCTGAACTCGAACTCGACTCGATTAAAATACTCGAAACTCGAAACTCGACTTAAACTCGGTCGAGCCTAATTTTTTAAGCTCGAGCTCGACTCGAGAAGAAACTCGATATACTCGATTCGAACAGGAAATGCTAATGAAAAATTTGTGGTAGTATACTCATAGGTCTAAAATAAATAAGAAATATTAATTTTTAAATTTTTTAAATTTTTTTTTTGAAACATATGTTATGAATTTGATTTTCACTCACATTTCCAAAATCTCCGAACCACGCCTCTATCTAAATTAAAGAATATGTGAGTTTCCCTTTGTATCCTTTTCATTTATGGATCTCTACACTTCCTCCTCCTTATATTTTATTATTCTTTTAACTCTGTTTCTATCCCTCTCTCCATCGTATATAAAACAAATTTTTTGTAAAAGAAAAAACCTTTTCATTAGTTAATGCTCTGTGGCCCACCATAATTATATATTTTTATCTCCTTATACACTCCATATCTCAATTGTCGAGCCTTTTAGTATCTTCTTTCTTAAACACAAAAAGAGTAGGGTATGTTGGAAATTAAAACCGCATGCGTACAGTCTTATTAATACATCCATCTACACCCTTTAGAAAATTTACTTTCAGTCTCTCATTTCATTGTACCCACAAAAAAGCTCACTTGCCCAAAAAAATACTCTCACTCTCTCATTTCATTGTACCCACGAAAAACTCACTTGCCCAAAAAAAATGGCGGACGTTGACGCTGGCATAATGGACATAACTTCCATGCCACTTTCACACCAAGCGTTTGTCTTCGGTGCTATGAGGACAGACGTCCTCCAGGCAGTTTCCAACACCTTCCCTGAGTGGAGGGATCTAGTCGATCCTATTCTCACTCAGAAGGAGTTTTTGGATCAGATTCGTCCCGTTTTTCAAAACGTTCTGGCGACGATGAATGCTGGTGCACATGCTTTTGTGTTCGAGGCGATAGCGGCCAATGGAGAGGTGGCGGGAACTCTTATGGAGGCTTACGGTCGGCTGAATCAGCCCCTCCTTCCTTACGATCCTCCGGTCTTCGACATGATGACCCGCGATTTTATTGCGGGGTATGTGGCCGCCATCAACTGGGCCTCGAGTGCTAGGGAGACTGAGAAGAGGACGCTCAAGCGGAGGAATCGGGATAACCTCGTGAAGATCCAGGACGGGATGATCCCGAACGAGAGTCTGATGCAGGCGGCGACGAGGTTGTACCGAGCCAACCGGAATGACAATAGGGTGCGCCTCTTCACCGATTTCTCCGCCAGCGAGATCGTGAGAAAGCCAGGCGCGAATATGAAGCTGGTGACGGTGAATCGTAGACTTGAAGAGGTCCAGCACGGGGAGAGCCAAAATTTTCTGATGAGGAGGGCCATCTACGGCGATTACGAGAGATGTATCAAATTTATTGTGGGGAAGATGTCACCGGGGGAACAGTATCAAAACTTCCATCCCCGAAACACAACTGATGAAGGGCTTGGCGCTCTCATCACACTGGTGACACTTCTTGATAATGTCGAGCCGGTTCGTCCCTGGATTGCCAACCTCTTTGCGATCCCTTTTAATGAAATGACCGCTGTTGACTTTGCTAACCTCCAGCATCAGCTAAATTGTGAAATGTGGATTGCGGATCTTGTTGAGGATCTTCGCCAGAGAGCTGGTGATCTTGCTTGATGGAGGTGATGGAGGATCCTTGAAGGAAGACTTGATGGTGAATTTTAAGTATTGTGTTTTTTTTTTTTTTTAGTTAAGCATTGAAGAATTTGTCACCCTTGGTATTGCTGTTTAATCTCCATTGTGAATTTTAATTATTGTGTTTTTTTTTTGTTAAGCAGTGAAGAATTTGTCACCCTTGTTATCTGTTGTTTAATCTGACTAGTTTTGTACTATCCGTGGTTTGTGTTTAATCTTCAAACTAGTTATTTAATTTTGGTATATGATTAAATATTGGAAGGAAAATCAAATATTATATAAATATATATTCTCATATATGTGGTTTTATGTATAAGGATTCTCTCCCACTTTTAACTTTAAGTATTCATAATATTATAATATAGTAATAAATTTCACAACTGATATGAAATTTTAGAGTCATTCCTGATATTATGGATGATTTGTTCAATATTCCAATACACTATTCGAAACATTAGTTTAAATAGGTCCTGATTCTGTTGTACATTATTTTTTATATTTTATGGATGACTTGTTCAATATTTTATGGACGAAACATGAGTTTAAATAGGTCCTGATTCGAAACATGAGTTTATTCCTAATTTTATGGATGACTGATTCAATATTTTATGGATGACGTGTTCAATATTCCAATCCTTTGTATAGTTTAAATAGGTCCTGATTCTTAACCATTAGCTTTATTTTTGCTCCATGGGTTTATAATTAATAAATAGTTACTTTTTCTGATCAAGAAAAAAAAAAAACTATTCGAAACTACAATAGATAAAACAATCATCAATTTTTTTTAGTTAAATGCGTAAACAATATAAAAAAACAGATAACGATATTTACACATAATATATATATATAACATGCCAATTAATGCATGATGGGGGTATAGTGTGTACCGCGGTGCAACACTTATATTATTGGCTATATAAGCACTTCTACCTAGAGATGTTAAACATGCACTTTTCGATGTGCCAACCCGTTAACCTTGAAATATGTCAGATTATGAATGAGTATTTGGTGATCCGTTTAAAACTGAGCCTTTTTTGCCCTAAAAGATTAGCCCGATTATCTAAATCTACCGAAATCTATTGAAATTTAATGTTTAAGTTATTTAGTTTACTGAGATGTTCAAAGTTTACAAACATAGATTATGTTCAAGCATCGATCCGACTCATATTGTACCTTTAAAATACGATTTGATTAGAACTCTTTACTATTTTGGGTGATATATATATATATATATATATATATATATTAATATGATCCACCGATTCGAACCCCATAAACTTATAAATCATACACAAAAACTTGTATGAACACGAGTTCACCGTGAACTCGATTTTTTAAGTATCATTATTATGTATAAAAACTCACATTGTTTTGCACAAAAAATATTATTGTTATGCAAAAAAATTATCACTGCTTAAAAAATGCGTTATATTTTCAAACAGTGAAAATTTTTATATATAACAATGATAATTTGTACACATAACAATAATATAGTTCATATATAGACCTGATTCACAAGAGTCTTACTCTAAATTATAATAATCAAACTAATGAGACCCTTCTCATATAAGATAGTACTATTTTATGTAACTTTTTATCATTTTATTAATAAAAACAACATTAAAATTTTGGGTGAGATGAATCCTGTGCTTTAACTCTCAAAATTGTTAGTATAAAATAACATAGTGATTTCCAAAAATCGACAATTTCAATCTATCGATATGCATAATTCTTTGATAAACTATGAAAACAAACAATTTGAATTATATACTCCCCTTCCAGTAATATAGACTTGTTTTTCTTTTATAGATGTCCCAAATATATAATGCTTATTTTCACATTAAATAACTTTATTTAATTAATTACTAATATAAATCTATAAATTAATTATATTGAAAATTATAATAATTATTAAATAGGACTACGATAAAAAAATTACTTGTCTAATTTGTCTTTAAAAAAAAAAATTCTTAATCCGTGTGCAAAAGCCAATCAACATATATAATGGGAACATACAAGACTTAGGCTATTTGGTGACCTGTTAGGAGTAATAATTATTTTAATAATTTTGGTGACCTGTTATGAGTAATAATCCTATTTTAATACATATAATTAGGAGTAATAATTAATCTTAGTAGTTAAAATGTAACGAGATGTAGAAAGTGGAACATTACCGTATATATTTATACTATATATTAATTCACGACTCAAAGAAATAGTTAAGCATTAACTATATGACTACAACATGCCAATAACAAAACTTGTAAGTACTGTGTGAATTCAATTTATGTGAATTCAATTTATGTGAATTCCTTTTCTGTAGTGTCAACTGTTAAGTGTATTAGCTTTTAGCATGCCTCGACATCATGCAGTATTAGTTTCTATGCTATACGGTATTAGTTAGTTTTCTGTTAGGTATTAGTTCACAGTACTTAACAGTATTTGTTTGCATTGATTATTGCCTCGATCCGTGCTCACGGACTTGAGGATGTTTTGTTGTGCATTGCAGCTCCACCACTTGATACTGAGTCCTCGAGGACCAGTTCTCCTTACTTAGACTGGCTACGTTGGGATCAGTTTCTCTTAAGCTGGATGTTGAGTTCTATCTCAGATTCAATGCTTGGTCATGTGAGTAAATGTGTTCATGCCTTTCAAGTTTAAAACATTTTGGATGAATTGTTCAGATCTCAATCCAAAGCACGAGTGATGCATCTTCGCCTTCAGTTACAAACTTTGATGAAAGGCTCTCTCTCTGTCGATGATTACATTCTTCAGATGAGGTCCATTGCTAATGGTTTACTTACTGCTGGTCATATTGTGCCTGATGATGACCTTACTTTGTATGTGCTTGGAGGATTAGGTGGTGAGTTTGAATCTGTGGTTGTTAATCTCACTACCAGAGGATCTCTTCCTTCTTTTACTGAAGTGCAATCCATTCTACAAACTCATGAAATGAGGATTCAATAAAACTCTGCTTCTGCTACTCTTCCTCCTCTCACTGGAGCATCAGTGCCTTCTGCAAACACTGCATCTAAGGATTCAAAGCAGTCTAATTACAAGGCTAAAGTCAAATACAAGTTCAACAACAAAGGCAAAGTGTTGTGTCAAGACTAATCATGTGGCATCTAAGTGTTTTAAGAGGTTTGATGTCAATTTCCATGGTCTTGAGAATACTAATCCATCGTATTCTCAGAATGGTGGCTCTTCTACTGGACCTCCTGGTTTTCAGGCTCACTATGCTGAATCAAGGCCTTCTGGTAGCTCTCCTCCTCCTGTGTCGTTTATGAACACTAATGGCACATCTATGCCTTCTTCTCAATCTACAGTTTCTGAGTTGTACATGGATAGTGGAGCTACTCATCATATAACCTCACAACTTGATAATCTTCAGCTCCACACTCCTTATCAAGGTAACTCACATCTTACTATTGGCAGTGGTCATTCTATTCCTATCAAGCATTAGGCTTGGCAGTGGGGCGGGGGAATCCCCTTTCCCCGTGGAGGTCCGCCCCGAACGGAGAGGGGATGGGGAATTTTTTCTCCCCAAAGGTGGGGCTGGGGGACGGGGATAGTATTCCCCGCCCCATTCCCCGCGGGGCCCCAATTTTTTAATTTAATTATATACAAAAATTAATAAATAAAATATATACTACTATGTATTAAATGATCTAACCCTAATTTTGTATCCCAGTCTCTCAGATTCTCATCGCACGCCTCAAAGCAGCCTCTCATTCTAAATTGTACCCTCAATCTTCTTCTCTGCACCGATTTGGAACTTTTATGGGAAATAAATTATCTTGTTAAATTTATTGCATAGTACTCAAAACAGGTGCTTTTATTGTTGTTATTTACAATTAATTGCTCTTGTTGTTAGAATTTTGAGACCAAATCCTATGCAATGATTTTTCACTCAGATTGGCAGATTATGCTGCCTACCTTGTTCGGTTGTTCCTCTGCAATTTTTTTTTTTAAAAAGTGGCGGGGAACAGGGATTCCTCGATTCCCCATGGGGATGAAAATCTCCGGCGGGGATGGGGAATGGGGCCGATTTTTTCCCTGAATGCTTCATGGGGATTCCTCGGCCCCTCCCCGAATTTCGCGGGGACGGGGATGGGGAGTTGTCCTCCGGCCCCGTCCCGCCCCGTTGCCAAGCCTATCAAGCATGTTGGTTCATTTAATTTGCTTGGTCTGCATACTACTAATACTATTAAGATGGATAGAGTATTACATGTCCCTGATATCACTAAGAATCTCATTAGTATATCACAGTTCTTGAAAGATAATAATGTTGTGATTGAATTCTACTCTACTTTCTGTGTTGTTAAGGATCTTACAACACAAATAGTCTTACTGAGAGGGGATCTTAAGGATGGTCTCTATCAGCTGAACATTGCTCATTTACAGCACAAGAATTAGTTTTCTTCTAGTTGTAATGTAGCTTCTACTTCAGTGTTAATTAAGGATTACATGATGTGGCATAGAAGGCTTCGACATTCTTGTCATGTAACTACTTCTCATGTACTCAAACAGTTGAATATTCCTGTTCATGCATCAGATGTTGAATTTTGTGAGTCATGTAAGATAGGGAAAATGCATCAAAAACATTTTGCTTCTATTTTGCACTCCACTACTTCTCCATTTGAGATAGTACACACTGATATCTGGGGACCTTCTTCTGTGGTTTCAATTGAAGGATTTAAGTATTACTTGGTGATTGTAGATGACTTTACTAGATATTCTTGGATAGATCCAATGAAGTTGAAATCTGAAGTAGCTACTTTGTTTCCACAATTTATTGCACTTGTTGAAAGTCAGTTCAATACAAAAAATTAAGTCTGTTCATTGTGATATGGGCACAAAGTTTGTGAGTCTGCACAAGGTGTTTAATTCTCTTATTATTAATTTGTTGGGGTTATACGTGAAAGTATGCTTTTACTTTGTATGACAGACTGAATTTTACACTTGTTTACTGAGAATAAATATTTTATCACTATTGCTTTAAATATGAATGAATGTTAATTATCTATTGCAAACCATTCAATATTAGTACAATTTACATTGTAGATGATGTGGCGATACTAGATCACTTAAGATCACATTAACAGTTACTTGTGAATAAGTACATATTCACAACATAGATGAAATTGAACACTCCATTGGTTGAGGTTGATGTGTAAGGCTTAGATTGACTTGTCTTGACCAAGAGATTACACTAGTGCATAATGATGTGTTAAAGCGGACCTACAGAGAGGATAAATTCTTCCGTACTGACTTACGGGATGAAGAATTAAACCCCAGTGGTTGTTGATTTCTTAATCTCTGTCCCTTAAATAGGATTGTGGTTCCGGTCGCTCCCAGTTTAGCGAAATTTACGTCATCCTCCCCCAATCCTCACGCTTGGTTCGAGGCAGGTCTTCTCGAGTTGTTCGGATTTGAAGAATTAACTTAGCTAAAGAGAGATTAGTTGTTCTAGTTGAGTTGTATTCTTCTTGTAAAAACAAAATATATTTATTGCTTTGATCTATGTTGGGTAGAGAATCATGGAGATTCAATACTTTGTATTTTGGGCAATATTATTTGTTACATGACAATTATTAAGATTTAATACAGAGAATCACGTGCTTGGAAAGTCTTGCGTGATTTGTCCCCTTGGTGGGCTCAGAAGTTTTATCATACCAAATCTTGCAAATGGATTAATTTTCGGTATGGATAACAATGTTAAGTTGTCCTTACTCCAAGGAATAAGATATTAATTAATATAAAGATTTTCAGTGGCTTAATTAATTAATTGACAAAATAATCTTAACCACGGAAAATAATAACCGAGAGCCATATTATCGTAATATGGATTAAGATGAATAGTGCAATATTAATTTTATAGTGGAATAAATTAATATTAATGGGCTGAATAATATTGTGACTCAATATTGTAATTCAGAACCCAAATGGAGGTCCAATCTTAATTCTCTTAAAGGCTCCTCAAGTAGCCCAACATAATTTCATTAGTGAAAAGGTGATTAAAATAAAAGAAATAATTTATTGCCATTATTTATTGAAAAGATCAAGAAAAGAAAGAAAGGATTTCTTGAAAAGATTTTATGGCAAGAAGATAAGTATTCCTGGAATACAAGATTATCTCATAAATTCAAGAATCTTTGACTTTGACTTTTTTTTTGTTGTAATTTTCAAAAATTACTACTCCCTCCTTTTTTATTTACATGTCGTTTTAGCATTTGAATTATTTGTGAAATAGATGTCTTTCTGGTATTTTATTACCCTTTATCTCATATTTACCCTTATAATGTGTTTAATTTTTCAACCAATAGTATTTATTAATTAAGGTTAATTTTGGAAAAAAAAATATGTCCTTAATTTGTCATAAAAACCTCAGAATGACATCTATTAAAAAAAAGAGGGAGTATTAACTAAGGAGGAAGATTTTTGGGGACAATTATTTATGGGAAAGAGAATATATCTTGTACAAAAAATAAAGATCTTCCCATATTCTAATTTTGCCCTAAAAATTTCGACCCCTTCCCTATAAATAGGGGATAAATTCTTTCGTTTCTTTCGTTCATTCACAATTACAGTTTTGGAAGAATTAGAAATCCACAAAGGTGGTGCAACATATTTTTCCTTTCCCTTTTATTTAAATTGTTTGTGAGGATTTCCCACCGTATCAACAAGGAAGGGCTTAGGGAATACTTGAGAAAGCATTTGGCTTGGTTTGTTGAAGTTTGTTCCTACTTCTCAACGGTTGTCTCTCCGAGGGCAAGATTTGTGTAAACTCATAGATTCTGCATGTGTAGGATTTTACGTGAATTACTTGTACGCATGTATGATATTGGTAATTTGCCATTTGAATTAATATGTTAATTCATGCTAGTAGTAAATTGTTTATTTAAATTTGTATTTAAATTATACCTCGAACAGATCCAGGCAAACCATCAACATATTATTGAGCTTGTTTTATCTATGCTTGCTCACAATAGAGTTTCTATGGCATATTGGTGGTTTGCCTTTCACACTGTTGCTCTCATCATTAATCTCCTTCCCACTCCTGTTCTAAAAAAATATCTCTCATTTCCAGGCTCTATTTCACAAAGTGCCAAACTATCTTCATCTTAGAGTGTTTGGTTGTGCCAAAAACTTGATAACTCTTGAAGTTGTACACCCAAGTGTAGGTTTGTCTCAAGTAATAAAATTTTCTCGGAAGTCCGAGTGTCGAACCACGGAGAGGTTTGGAAGAAAAGATGTCAACTAGTAGGTAATATTTCAAGGGTTTATATAATGTTCAAAATACTAGAGCTTTGGGATTCCACTTTAAGTAAAACACTAGAGTTATTCTTGGCTATCTTTTATAACTCAATTGAAATCTAACAATCAAGTGATTTCAATCGGAAGATAAAACGTTAAGCACTTAGAGAATTATGAAGATTTCCTTTTAGTTAACTTAATGAGTTTATGAAATCAATTATTGATATGTAAGGCTAAGCATTCATTGTGCCAATATGTCTACAACAAATCAAAGTCTCAACATAACAAAACCTTTAACATAATTCATTAAATAAATAAAAAGATTATACCTTTGAAGATCTTTTATTGACAAGCCAATAACATTACTAGTATTTTACTAAAGCTTCATCCCTAGCTCTAGCAAAACACTTAGCTACTCATACTAATACAAACACAACTCATTTTATTTGAGAGAAATACTAGAATAATGATAGATATATTACAAGAATTGGATGAATTTGGATGAATTTGGATGCCTCCCAAGGGTTAGCAAAGAGCCCTTTATATAGGCCTCAAGTTTGTACATTGTGGACTTTTGTACTCAATTTGGCGGCCTACAAAGATTGATTTTTCAGACTTCTATCCGTCTAGATATTGATTTTCTCCATGAATAAGAACTGTATCCCTTTGAATTATATTTCCAAGGACACCAAAATTTTAGCAATTGGATTTGTAGTTTGAGATTTATGACTGAAATGGTGAGGTAACTCAAACTGTCTTCAGATTTGGTAGCAACTTTTGTTGACAAATTTAACATTTACATTGATTCTGATTTTCACCCTTGATGCCGATGTTTTTGACCTTTTGAACCTGAAGACAACTTGTATCTAAATGGATTAGTGATCCAATTCAACTGGAATTGGGTCAATTAGATTAGTATAGCTCAAGATATTGTCCAAATACAAAAGTGTGTTTTGGATCAAAACTCATTCAAAATCTGGACAGCAATGTAGTTTCGACTTTTTGAGTATAATTAGACCCCAAACTTGCAAGATTGGACCAATATAAATACTTATAGCTTTATTACATTATCTTAGGTGTCTAACATCATCAATATCCTATAATTTGGATAAGTATAACTCATGTTATGACCTCAACAATCAAATAATACATCTACTAGCTATGTTACATTATACTTATGAAATTATATATGAAAATGCTACAAATAATATACCAAAATAACACATGAAACAAATACAATTACTACATATTTAAACACTAATCATACCCCCCAACTAGCTTATTACTAGTCCCTAGTGATAAAAGCGCGACATAATTTTCTAATATTTTTTATTACCAATTCCTTCTTCTAATACATCCAAATTAACAAACTATCGCATTTCAAAACTATTTAAAATCGAATACTATATAAATAGATAGTTTAATAGTCATCCTCTATTGTGCTCAACTTACGTGACTGAAAGGTATGGAACTCACATCACAATTCTACTATCTCAATGTTTTACTAAGGTTAACAACTTCATTGACATGTTATTTTTTTTTTATAAGATATTCATTAGAGCAAACAACTCTTGCTAGCGGATCTCTCACTTCTCACATCTCTCACAGTGGCTAGTGTTTACGCTCAAAATCTGAATCATGAATATTTCTACCATAAGCTTGGTTATACATCTATCAATCAATTAACAATACATGTAACATAAGTCAAAAGGTCTTTATTGGGTTGTAATGAGGCTTAGGGTGAAGGTAGGAACATATTTGGCTCTGGTCTTAAACTCAAGGTGATGTGTAACAATAAATTACCTATGTAAAAATAATTGTGTTTATTCACATCTTTCAGTTTCTTCAATTTCATCATTCACCTTTCCACATCATTTTTCTTGAACTGCACACCTTTTTTTTTATCGAAAATTTCACCTTCCATTTCTTTTTCATTCTCACATACATAACTCATTTATTTTCAAACCCCAACGACACAAGAATAATTCAAGTTACACATTCCTTGAGGATGTACAATCATGGATTTATTTCGAGTCATAAAATCATAATATGGTTTAATCACAAAAGAAAGGTTATTTAAGCTCAAGGGGGTTCACTAAGGGTTAATTCATGTAGGCTTTATAGGAAAAGTGAGGTAAATCCTAAGTGCCTTCATCATTCTCATGTATGCATACAAAGTGATAGAGACAGATTCAAAACAAGTTCTGAAGAACATAGTTCATGATAGAGTATAACACCAAGAAAGAATGTTCAAGTATAATATTTAGGCACAAATTCTCACAGGGCGGGTTTATATCCACTAAACAAGAATTGAAATACCCTAATGTAAATCTTATTAGATATATATTTTTTTAACCCAAGCAAATAATTGCAACCATTTGCAAAACAGGGAGGTTGGTAGAATTATTCAATTTACAACCCATAATCTTTTGTCACTGTGTGTGTGTGAGATGAGGATGACTTATAAACAACTATTAGATAGTACTTGATTTAAATAGAAAGGAAATGTGTCAATTTTGTTCAATTGCACATATTGAAGTTAAGGAGTTCAAGTAAGCCTAATAAGTTTGCATTTTCGATGCGTCTCAAGGGTTGTTTTACCCCTTACTCTGCCATTTTTTTTTTTTAAACTAATAAAATAAAATAAAAAGTAGATGGAAATCCTCAAGTTTGTGTGTGATTTTGATGCGTCTCAAGGGTTGTTTTTTCACCCTTACTCTGCCATCTTCTTCTTCATTTTTTTTAATACAAACAAAATGGATATTCACTAATCCTCTTCCCCCCAATCTAACCGAAACATTGTCCTCAATGGTTAAAAATTGGTGTTTCAAGAATTAGAAGATATTACCTGGTTCCCAAAAAAAAAAGAAGTTGAATGAAGCAAACCTGAAACATACACACAAACAAAGAGAAAAATAATATATTTTTTTAAAGTGAGAGTCGTAAATCTAAATCAGCCTTTCTCTTTTTACCACGGTCGCCAAACCAATCTAGTTGAGAAGCAATTGTGCTATATGTAAACTCAAAGGCCTGGAGTTTCTCAATTAATTGTTCTGGATCGGAATCTATTATGAAGAGTTGACGTATCGGCTCTGCCATGAAACCTTGTTGTACTACATGATCTAAAAAAATTAGTAACCCATCATAAAAACCATTAATATTCAAAATTTCAATAGGCTTTGAATGAATAGTTAATGATAACCAAGAAGCAATATGGAAAATATCTTCCAAGGTACTAAGTCCACTTGGAAGAGCTATGAATGCATCAGAATGTTCCAACACTTTTGACAACCTTTCAAGTATAGATGAAACTCCTATTTCTTGACCCATTGTATTACCAATAATTCTCTTAATAGCACTGTGAATAATTCCTAGAATTTTAGACCCTCCAAGGGATGCCATGAAAGCAACATTACCTGTCAAACCAAGTGTACCACCTCCGTATACTAAGTTGATTTTTCTTCGTGCTAGTACACTACCAAGTTTATTTGCTAAAAGAGAAAATTCATTATTATGACCAAGCTTAGACGCACCTAATACATATATGGAAGCTATTTTTCGAGAAGATGATGTTGCCATATTCAGACTTTTCTAAAAAAATGATATGAGTTGTGAAAAACCGAATGACATATTATATAAGAAAAAGGAAAAACGTACATGATACGACTCTAAATGCACTATTTAAGAAATAAAAGTCAAACTAAGTTTTAGAAGTAGAGGTCCCACTTGGGGACAGTAGTTGTGATTGTGTCTCACATCTTCCTCTGGTTTTACGTCCAGAAACGGCTTAAACGCCTTCTATGAGTCGAGGATATGCATCCCATCCAATTTTCTTAAAAATTGGCAAACAAAGGTCTTTTTAACGTCGATTCGAGACTACGTGTACAATCTTTTTGAATTCATTCCATAAATCGATAATCGTTAGTCGCACTAATCCACAAGAATCGTCTCAAGAGTCGGTCGAATATCATCCAAAGACTCCTTTACTCAAAATTTCATTCTTAATGAAATCTATCTTATCATATCGATTTTTAGATGCATATCCTATATTCCTACAACGAGTGTCACACGTCCATCTAGCACATTTATTGCAAACATCCATTCTTTTAGCTCTTCGTTTTTTAGAATAAGAACTTCTACCTAAACCACCAATCGTGGGACAATTGAATCAGGAAATTCACCCCCAAACCTAACCTTTGCTTCGATCAACCAACGTAAATCAACTAGGAGTTCGTTAATCATTAATAACCTTAATCTCTCACATCTAGCATGGTATATTTTAATCACATCATTTTTCACGAAATAAGGAAAACTTTTACTCAAAGAATCAATCGCCTTGCTGTTAGGCGTGATGTTAATTTTGTGGCTCATGCCTTTGCTCTGGTTTCTCGTGATTTTGAGACACCTAATAATTGGCATGAACCGCCTTCTTTAGTGGTTGGTCTTCCTGTTACGACCTGTAAGTGTGTGCCAATAATACTGTCAAATTGAAAGTTCTATGCAAAAATGAAAGCTAAGATTTTATTCAAATTTCAATACATTACATACCAATCACAAAAAGGCCACTCCCCAAGCAAAAAATAAAAATATATAGTGGAACGAGTGTCATGATAAATACAGAAAATGCACCCAATTCTTCATCTACATTGTAGTTAATAACGTACATGACCATGCAAACAAGAGTGATGATAGAAAGAAAGAGCACACTCATTTCTGTTGAGTTGATGATAATTTAAAGAAAGATGTTTATAGATAGGTATAAAATGAGGTATTTATAGAGTAAAATATGGCCGTTTATGACCGTTAAAATGCGGTGGAAAAGCATTCCTTTTTAAAAAAATTTATGTACAACTCAGTTTTTGTGGGCAACTGAAATGCCGACTCGAAAGTCACAGAGTACCGAATCCGCCATTTATACTGGAAAAAACAACAACATTAAACATATACAGGGTTAGTTAAAGATGATGACTCAATCTCTTTTGTAAAACTTCCAAGATATGCTTTTAAACGTTGTCCATTGACTTTAAAGATATCACCCGTTGTAGGATTTTCAATTTCAATTGCTCCATTCGAAAAAACAGTTCTAACAACAAAAGGACCTGACCATTTTGAACGCAGTTTTCCAGGAAAAAAATGTAGTCTAGAATTATACAGAAGAACCTTTTGCCCCGTTTCAAAAGTTTTTCTAACAATGTGTTTGTCATGAAATATTTTCATTTTCTCTTTGTACATTCTAGAGTTTTCATATGCTTCGTTCCTGATTTCTTCCAGTTCATTTAACTGAAGTTTTCTTAAAGAATTAGTTTTTTCTAAATTAAAATTGAATGTTTTGATAGCCCAAAAAGCCTTATGTTCTATTTCAACAGGTAAATGACATGGTTTTCCATAGACAAGTCGGTAAGGAGACATACCATGGATTGTTTTGAATGCTGTGCGATAAGCCCACAATGCATCTATTAATCTGAGTGACCAATCTTTTCGATTTGGGTTAACTGTTTTTTTCAAGATATATTTTATCTCCCTATTAGCAAGTTCAGCTTGTCCACTAGCATTTGGATGATATGGGGTAGACACTTTGTGATGAATTCCATATTTTTTCATTAGGTTTTCAAAAGGTTTATTACAAAAGTGTGAACCCCCATCACTTATAATTGCACGAGGCATTCCAAATCTTGAAAAAATATTTTCCTTCAAAAATTTTAAAACAATTTTATGATTATTATTTTTACAAGGGATTGCCTCAATCCATTTTGAAACGTAGTCAACTCCAACCAAAATGTATTGATAACCAAAAGAAGGTGGATTAAAAGGACCCATAAAATCAATTCCCCAACAGTCAAATATTTTAACAATTAGGATAGGATTTAATGGCATCATGTTTCTACGAGTTCACCCCCTAATCTTTGACACCTATCACAAGATTTGCAAAATTCATGTGTATCTTTGAAAAGTGTTGGCCAATAAAATCAACACTGCAAAATTTTAGCAGCTGTTTTTCTTGATGAAAAGTGCCCCCCACAAGCTTCTGAGTGAGAAAAGTTTATTATGCTTTGAATTTCATTATCTGGGACACATCTTCTTATTATTTGGTCAGGACAATATTTAAAAAGATACGGATCATCCCAAAAGAAATTTCTCACCTCTTTAAAAAAATTTATTCTTATCTTGAGTATTCCAATGAATTGGAATCTGCCCTGTAGCAAGAAAATTAGCAATATCCGCAAACCATGGCCCGTTAGATACGGTGAACAATTGTTCATTAGGAAAAAAATCATTTATGGGGCTTGTCTCGAAAGACTCATCACATGTAAGTCTGGATAAGTGATCAGCCACTACATTTTCTACTCCTTTTTTTTTGTCTTTAATTATAATATCAAATTCTTGGAGTAAGAGTATCCACCTAATTAACCTTGGCTTTGCATCTTTCTTTGCTAGTAAATATTTTAAAGCTGAATGATCAGTATACACAACAATAGTGGAATCAACAAGATATGATCTAAATTTTTCCGATGCAAATACTACGGCAAGTAATTCTTTTTCAGTGGTGGAATAGTTCATTTGAGCATTGTTAAGAGTTTTACTTGCATAATATATAACATAAGGTTTCTTATCATTTCTTTGTCCTAACACAACTCCAACAGCATAATCACTAGCATCACACATAATTTCAAAAGGTAAAGTCCAGTCTGGAGGTTGCATAATAGGTGCAGAAGTGAGCATTTCTTTGAGTTTTACAAAAGCCTTTTCACAAGAATCAGTCCATTCAAATACTGCATCTTTTAATAAAAGGTTACATATAGGCCTAGAAATTGTACTAAAGTTTTTTATGAACCTTCTATAAAAGCCTGCATGTCCTAAAAATGATCTAATATCTTTAACTGATTTTGGTGTTGGTAAGTTGGCAATTAGATCAATTTTGGACCTATCTACTTCTATTCCTTTTGATGAAACAATGTGTCCTAATACAATTCCCTCAGTTACCATAAAATGACATTTTTTCCAATTAAGAACAAGATTTTACTCCTCACATCTAGTCAAGACTTTAGCTAAATTCATTAAACACTCATCAAAAGAGTTTCCAAAGATAGAGAAATCATCCATGAAAACTTCAAGAAAACGTTCAACCATGTCACTAAAAAAATGCTTACCATACATCTTTGAAATGTTCTTTGGGGCATTACATAATCCAAATGGCATCCTTCGATATGCAAAGGTTCCAAAAGGACATGTAAATGTTGTTTTTTCTTGATCCTCTAACACAATTGCAATTTGATTATACCCTGAATATCCATCTAAGAAGCAATAAAACTCATGTCCAACAATTCTTTCTAAGATTTGATCCATGAAAGGCAAGGGAAAATGATCTTTTCTAGTCATTGAATTTAATTTTCTATAGTAAATACACACCACGGCAACCCGATGAATTGATCTAGTTGGAATCAATTCATTGTTATCATTTTTTTAACTCTGATTACCCCAGTTTCTTAGGTACAACTTGAGTAGGACTTACCCATTTACTATCAGAAATAGGATAAATAATGTCATTATTTAGTAGCTTAATGACTTCATTTCTTACCACTTCTTTTATATTAGGATTAAGTCTTCGTTGCATTTGCCTAGAGGGTTTAGCATTTCCCTCTAAATAAATGTTATGGGTACATATTAATGGGCTAATTCCTTTTATGTCAGATATAGTTCATCCTATTGCATGTTTGTGATCTTTTAGTACTTCTAACAATTTATGCTCTTGATCATGGTTCAATTTTGAGAATATTATTACCGGATATGTATCATTATCACCCAAATAGGCATACCTCAAATTTGATGGTAACGACTTCAATTCTAATACTGGTGGTTGAACACTTGATGGTATTGGAACCTTTTCAGATTTTGACAATTGTTCAAACTTAGGCCTCCATTCACTAACTTCTAAAACCTGTGAAGTTTCAAACATAGAAGCAAACTCTGAATTGTCCTCATTAACATAATCATTCATTATTAAATTTTCTAATGGATCAAAAAACGAAGTCATGAAATGTTCAAGAGTGTATTTTTCAGTTACATCAATTTAATATACTTCATCATTATTTTGTGGTTGTTTAGAAATGTTAAAAACATTTAACTCCAATGTCATATTTCCAAAAGAAAGATTTAGAACTCCATTTCTACAATTTATTAAAGCATTAGAAGTTGCAAGAAATGGTCTTCCTAAAATGATTGGGTGGTGAGACATAGGATTTGAAACTGGGTATGTATCCAAAACAATAAAATCTACCGGGAAATAGAATTTATCAATTTGAACTAATACATCCTCTATTATACCTCTCGAAATTTTTACAGAACTGTCCGCCAATTGAAGTGTGACATTCATCTTCCTTAATTCTCCCAAGTCCAATTGTTTATACACAGAAAATGGTAAAAGATTAACACTTTCTGACCGAGATCAAGAAGTGCATGTTCTATTTTTGTATTCCCAATTATACAAGATATAGTTGGACAACCTGGATCCTTGTATTTTGGGGGGGTTTCCTGTTGAATGATTGAACTCACACTTTCTGTCAAAAATGCCTTATTTTGAACATTTAATTTCCTTTTCACAGTACACAAATCCTTCAAAAATTTGGAATAAGATGGAATTTGCTTTATTGCATCTAATAATGGAATGTTAATTTTTACTTGTTTCAAAATCTCAAATATTTCAGGATTTTGGTTCAATTTCTTAATAGGATGTAATCTTTGAGGAAAAAGAAGCGGAGATCGTTTCTTACTATGATTTAAATTATCAACATTCTTACCTTCATTCTTATCTTCATCATTTGTAGTAGATCCTGATTCTGGCTTCCTAGGGGAAATTGTCTTGTCAATTATTTTTCCACTCCGTAGGGTAGTAATGGAATTGACATTTTCTGATGATGTATCAGATGAGATTTGACATTGACCAGCAGTTTTTTGTTGAGGTTGAGCAGGAAATTTTCCTTTCTCAGTTGTTCTCAAGGAATTTGTTAGTGTGGACAATGTAATCTTAATTTCATTGATGGCCTGTGAAGTTTGGTTGTTGATTGTTGTTTGACTTTGCATAAAGGTTTGCAAGGTTTCCTCAAGGCTTTTCGTTAGTTACTTATTGTATGGGATGAAATTGGAGTTAGAGGTATTTTGTTTGGGCAAAGGTTGTGCATTACTGCCATTTTTCCAATTAACATTTGGGCGGTTCCTCCAATTAGAATTATATGTTTCAGAAAAAGCAGATGGATATGGTTTTTTAAAGTTAGACATTGCATTTGCTTGTTCATAACACATCTCTTTGAAGACAGGAATTTTTGGGCATTCTTTAGTTAAATGTCCATTAATAGCACATATATCGCATATATCATCGTTTTGCATAAATTTTACTTCTTTGGGTTTCTTTAATTGCATATTTTCAACTTGTCTAGCTAAACTAACAACTTTAGCACTTAGATCATCGTCTTGATTCAAATGATATTTTCCTTTATTAGCATTTTCAAGATTAGATCTAATTGAAGCTTCAGAAGTATTTTCATTATACCAAGATTGAGTTTTTTCAACCAAATGGTCTAAATATTTAAGTGCATCTTCCGGATTTTTATCCAAAATTTCCCCATTACACATCATTTCCACAAATTGTTTTGTTTCAGAATTTAAGTCTTCATAAAAGAAACTTACAGTTCTCCAATTCTCAAAACCATGGTGAGGGCAAGAATTTAAAAAATCCTTAAAACGTTCCCAACATTGAAAATATTGTTCAACGAGCCTCGTGGGGAGGGTCATCGTCGCCACTAATAATAACCCACAATCATTCATTCAGAATTTATTCATATGAAATCTATCTTTTGGCCGTCCCGTGGGGGGAACTTCTCCAAAAGAATCCACAAATATATAAATCATGGAGGTCAAAATTAATTCAATTTTATTATTCGGAATAAAATTATCAATTAATTATTTAAACATACTTAGTAATTTTCGAAGGTGAGATTTTTCAAAACATATTCTCATGCATCGCATATTTAAACACAATTTAAATAAGCACAAAATAATGCAAAATATCAAAACAAAAAATTAAACACATTGGGACATATATCCAATTGTCACGGTTAATTTTTGTCATGTCCTGATCTCGAGAAACCGCCTTCATATCCTTCATCGTTCGTCTCGAAAAGCTCCCACTTGACCGTCTTGAAAAATTTCCTCGTCAAAACCCGTCACGACCACGGCCCAGCGGGTCGGTGCACGCTTTTCACTTCACGACCGGTCGTGTCCATGCGCCCGTCTTGTATGCAGCCAGCAATGGCGGCTTACGTCGTATAGCGGAGGGTTGTCGGTCTCAAAGCCTTTCGGCAGGCGCGTCGTGTACTAAGCGTGCCGTGCCGCGTTCGCTTGTCCGCCCCGTCCGGCCTGGCTGCCTGGCCGTCCGCTTTTTCGCCTCGCCCGTCCGTTCCCAGTTTCTTGCGCTTCTTCGTCGCACCGCCCGATCTCTCGGCGTTGACCTTGACCTCACCCACCCCTTGCGCCCGGCCGGTGTCCACGTCGCGCGCGTGCCTTCCTTGGCACATTTCACGCGATGCACGCTCCCTACGCCCTGTTCCGGATCCGTCTTTTAATTCTTCGTCTACGCCTCCATTTCCGATCCGGTTACAATTTATTTAAAAAATAAATAAACCTAGATCTAGACTAGTTTATTACATTGAACAAATCAAACAAACCCTAATCTACTCGTGGATTTTCTCACGAGACAAAACGAATTCGAACGAATCAAATTAAAAACCACAATTTATATGCATGCATACATATAAACATTCATCAAATACCATGACAATTGGATACCTGCAAAAAAGATCTAGCAATTCTACTATCCAATTTCAAATTTAATGAAAATGAATTAAATTACAATTTAAAATTCAAAGCCCGAAATCGAGGCTCTGATACCAGTTGTTGGGGAATTAACTGCCCGGATCTATTCGGGTTGAATATTTAAATACAAATTTAATTCTAACAATTATTACTAGCATGAATTAATCCTATATTAATTCAAATAATAATTCAACAACCAATCATGCATATAAACAGTTCACATAAATCCTACGCATGAGGAATTACTACGGGTTTACGTGAACTAACCTCTTGGAACCGTTGAGAAGATGGATCCCACAAGAACACACCAAAAAACCTTCTCAAGTATTCCCTTTATCCTTGTTCAACAATCCGGTGGTAGGAACTCGCGAACAATTTAACAAAAAGGAAAATAAAATTATGTTGCACCACCTTTGTGGATTTCTAATTTTTCCAACACATGGAATTTTTTCACTTGGGAATGAAACATTCATCCCCTATTTATAGAGGGGTGTTGGTCGAAAATTTTGTGCATGAATAAGATGGGAAAATCTTTTTCTTGTTCTCCAAGAAATCTTGAATATATCCAATATATTCTTTTCTCCATATTTAAAATATTCCACAAAAATCCCAACTCTTCTTGTTATGGTATTTTCGAAAAAAGAAGGAGTAAGAATCCAAGATTTGGATCTTCTTGAATTTATGAGATATTCTTGTATTCCAAGAATACATATCTTCCATAATGTCTTTTCAAGAAAATCAAGAAAATCTTTCCTTCCCTTATTTATTCAAAATTTTCGAATATTTCAAGATAAATAACCAAGTGGAAGATTTCTTGAATTTAATGAGATAAACTTGTATTCCAAGAATACTTATTCTCATTCCATAACAAAATTCAAAGAAAATCATTCTCCCTCTTTTATTTTTTATTTTCGAAAAAAATAGGAAAAATAGTCAACAATAATTTATTTTACTTTTAAACACATTTTTCAGTTATTGGACTTTATCTTTGGGCTACTTGAGGGGCCTTTAGGAGAATTAAGATTGAACTTTCTAATGGACTTTGAATATCTAATATTGATCCACAATATTATTCAAGCCCATAAATATTAATTAATCCCACTACATAATTAATATTGCACTATCCATCTTAACCCATATTACTGTTAATATGGCTCCCGGTTATTATTTCTCGTGTTTAAGATTATCCAAATTCATTAATTAATTCAAGCCAATTTGAAATAGCTTTTCATTAATTAATATCTTTTGTCCTTGGTCAAGGAACGATTCAACATTATTATCCATACCGGAAACTAATTCCACTTGCAAGATTTGGTATGATAAATCTTATGAACCTCCCAAGGGGGAAAATCAAACAAGCGTACTCGCACACGATTCTTCGTATTAAATCTTAGCAATCGCATGTGACCAGTAATATTGCCCAATATATAAAGTATTGAATCTCATTGATTCTCTACCCATCATAAGTCAAAGCAATAATTACTAACCACACACGATCCTATTTAAGGGACAAAGATTAAGAAATAACGAACCACTGAGGTCTAATTCTTCCTAATTCAAATAATGAAGAATTTATCCCCAGAGGGTCCTATTCAAAGGCATCACCATGCACTAGTGTAATCTCTTGGTCAAGAAAAGCCAATCCCGAGCACTTACACTTCCCTTTCACGATGGATTGTTCATTTCCATCTAGGTCGTGAAAAAAGTACTTTTTTTAGTTACAAGGGACCGTTAATTTAATCTTCCGTGATCTCGGTATCACTAAATTAACTACAATGTAACACGTCTTTGTTTATTGAACAATTATCACAATAAATATATGTAATATTCAATGATATTTAAAGCATCAGTGATAAATAATTTATTTCAGTAATTAAGACAGAAATTCAGTTTGGTTATACAAAGTAAAAGCATACTTTCCAGTATAACCCCAACACTTCGTCCTCGGCCCATTTCGTGAAGTAGTCGACCGCGATGAGGGTGAATCGTACAGTCCCTGGGGTCGTAGGTAGGGGTCCGATAATGTCGATTCCCCATTTTGCGAAGGGCCATGGGCTCAAAATGATGGTTAATTCTTCTGGGGATACTTTGATCGAGGGGGTGAATTTTCTGGCATCGGTGGCATGCCTTCGCATATTCGAGAGCGTTCTTTTTTAGTGTTGGCCAAAAGTATCCTTGTCGGATGGCCTTGTGGGCGGTGACCTCTCTGTTGGTTTTTTCGCAGATGCCTTCGTGGATTTCTCTCAGGATGGCTTGCCCCTCTTCCCTTGTCACACATCTGAGTAGTGGGATGCTGAAGCCTCGCTTGTATAAGTTATCGTCGACCATCACAGTATCTCATCGCTCTCATTTGTAGTCGTCGAGCTTCGACCCTGCCATCGGGCATATCCTGTCTTTAGGTACTCGACTATTGGTGTCCTCCAATCCTCACAGTCGACCACCATTGGGTCGGTAAGGCCAACCAGGGCGTGTGTGGTGGATGTGAAAGTTAGTTTCGTGATGGTGACTTCTCTCATGTCTGTCGATCCTTCTGATGTTGCCAGCCTGGCCAAAGCGTCCGCTTGAGAGTTCGCGTTTCTGGGTATCAACTCCACATAGACTTGGTCGAACTTCTCGAGCAGGCTTCTGATAACTTCTTGGTATGCGGTCATTCGATCGCATCAGGCGTCATATTCCCCCGACACCTGACACACGACCAGTTGTGAGTGTTGGGGAATGAGTTGCACAGATCTATTCGAGGTGAATATTTAAATACAAATTTAATTCATTAATTATTACTAACATGAATTAATCCTATATTAATTCAAATAATAATTGCAACAACATATCATGCATATAAAAAGCCACGTAAAACCTACGCATGCGGAATCTACGGGTTTACGTGAACGTACCTCTCGGGATGGCAGTGGCTTTGGTCGGACGGACTAACCAAAAGGACTTCCCAAGTATTCCCTTAGCCCTTGCTCGTCAATCCGGTGGAAGGATACTCGCGAACAATTAACAAAAGGAAAAAATAAACTTTGTTGCACCACTTATGTGGATTTGCTAATATTTCCAGCACATGGAATTGTACTTGGGAATGAACTAATCATCCCCTATTTATAGGTGTGAGAGTGGTCGAAATTCTTGTGATATTTCAATGTGGGAAAAGACTTTTCTTGGTCACCAAGAAATCTTGAATATATCCCATATATTCTTTTTCCCATAATTAAAATATTCCACAAAAATCCCACCTCCTCTATTATGGTGTAATTTTCGAAAAAATAGTGTGCAAGAATCCAAGATTTGGATCTTCTTGAATTTATGAGATATTCTTGTATTTCAAGAAATACATATCTTCCATAATATCTTTTCAAGAAAATCAAGAAAATCTTTCCTTCCCTTATTTATTCAAAATTTTCGAATATTTCAAGATAAATAACCAAGTGGAAGATTTCTTGAATTTAATGAGATAAACTTGTATTCCAAGAATACTTATTCTCATTCCATAACAAAATTCAAAGAAAATCATTCTCCCTCTTTTATTTTTTATTTTCGAAAAAAATAGGAAAAATAGTCAACAATAATTTATTTTACTTTTAAACACATTTTTCAGTTATTGGACTTTATCTTTGGGCTACTTGAGGGGCCTTTAGGAGAATTAAGATTGAACTTTCTAATGGACTTTGAATATCTAATATTGATCCACAATATTATTCAAGCCCATAAATATTAATTAATCCCACTACATAATTAATATTGCACTATCCATCTTAACCCATATTACAGTCAATATGGCTCCCGTCATTATTTCCGTGTTTAAGATTATCTAGCCCATTAATTAATTCAAGCCACTTTGAAATAGCTTTCCGTTAATTAATATCTTTTGTCCTTGGTCGAGAACGGTTCAACATTATTATCCATACAAAAACTAATTCCACTTGCAAGATTTGGTATGATAAAACTTATGAACCTCCCAAGGGCAAATCAAGCAAGCGTGCTTTGCACACGATTCTTCAGATTAAATCTTAGCAATCACATGTGACCAATAATATTGCCCAAGATAAAAAGTATTGAATCTCTCTCTGATTCGCTACCCATGATAAGTCAAAGCAATAGTTACCAATCCCACGTGATCCTATTTAAGGGACGAAGGTTAAGAAATAACGAACCACTGAGGTCTAATTCTTCCTTGTTCGATTCACGAAGAATTTATCCTCCTCAGAGGGTCCTATTCAAATTGTCGGTCATGCACTAGTGTAATCTCTTGGTCAAGACAAACCAATCTGAGCCTTACACCTCAACCTTTCGCGATGGTTGTTCATTTCCATCTAGGTCGTGAATGACGTACTTTTAGTTACAAGGAACTATTAATTTTAATCTTCTGTGATCGGGTATCACTAAATTAACTACAGTGTAACACGTACGAATTATTGAACAGTTATGCAGTAAATATATATAACATTCAATCATATTTAAAGCATCGATGATAAACAATTTATTTCAAAATAAGTCCCGAGAATTGATTTTCGATTATACAAAGTAAAAAGCATACTTTTCAGTATAATCCCCAACAATCTCCCACTTATACTCAAAGTTTGCTTTTAAGTATACTACAACACGTCTCGAGTAGTCCGTGACATCTAATGTCACCTACACGAACCTAATAATTTCTCCCACTTATACTCAAAGCAGATTGGCAACGGTCTTGACACCCATTCCACTCACATGTCTCTCGAATGTATTCAGAGGCGACGCTTTGTGAATGGATCTCGCTGGGTCAGCTGTCTCGGACGCTATCTTTGCCACATCTATATCTCCTCTCTAACGATTTCTCGTATAAGATGTCTTTCCTTTAATGTGTTTGTTTGACTTCGTGGACTCTTGGTTCTCTTGAATTTGCAACCGCCCTTTAGCGATATATTGCTAGACAAATTGAAACACCATCCAAGTCCACTAAGAAGATCTAGAGCCCAATCGCTTCTTTCACCGCTTCACAAGCAACTACTTACCCCGACTTCCATGGTTGAGTCGTTGATGCATTTACCTTCACACTCGTCCATTTAATGGCTACACTTCCCAAATGGAAACACACTAACTGAGGCAGATAATTTATGGAATCTATATCTGATTGGAAATCCGAGTCCATGTAGCCGATGGGGATTGGAGTATCTGACTGATAAATCAACATTCTATCCCGAGTTCTCTTCAAATACTTCAGAATGTTTTTAACTGTCGTCCGATTCGCTTTCCTGGTTACTCGATATCCTCGCTATCATGCCTTACTGGCAAAAGCATATATCTGTCTCGTGCATGCGAATGCATACATAAGGTTTCCGGCGGTAGAAGCTAAAGGAATACCTTTCATGTCATCTATCTCCTTTTCGTCTTAGGGAACATATTCTTGGATAGATGGATTCCAAGTCTGAAAGGTACGAATCCTTTCTTGGAATCTTGCATGCTGAATCGTTTCAAAAAACCAGTGTCTATGTATGAAACTTGCGATAACCCGACTATCCTTTTCTTATGATCTTGATCCCAAGGATGTGTCCGGTTTTCCCTAAGTCTTTCATATCAAACTGTTTTGAAAACCATGCCCTTACGTCTGATCACACCTTCACATCGTTCCCGATGATCACAATGTGTTCTACGTACAGTACTAAGAATACCAATGCAGTTCCGACACGCTTTTTACACACAACTTTCAAACTTGTTTTGATCAAACCCATAAGACTTTATTACATGATCAAAACTTTGGTTCCAAGCTCTGGATGTCTGTTTGAGTCCGTAAATGGACCCCTTGAGCTTTACAAACTAGGTGTTCTTGGCCTGTTTCAATGAAAACATGGGGTTTGTTGCATATAGATCTCTTTATCAAGACTTTCGTTAAGGAAAGCTGTCTTGACATCTATTTGCCAGACTTCAAAGTCGAAATCTTGACAATCAATAAGAGAATACGGATGGACTTAAGCATGGCTACGGCGAAAAAAGTTTCCTCATAATCGATCCCTTTCTTTCTGAGCATAAACTTTCGCCATTAGTCTTGCTTTAAAGGTTTCAACCTTCCCGTCCGGTCCTCTTTTCCTCTTATATACCCACTTTCATCCAATGGGTTTGACCCCATTAAGTGGTTCGACTAGCTCCCACACTCTATTATGAAACATAGAACCCATATCGCCTTTCATTCTTTGTTTGCCAAGAATCGCATCCATATCTTGGAGTGCCTCATCATATGTCCATGGGTCTCGATTCAGGGAATCAAGTCCGAGGACTCTCCTATTCCCATAAATCTCTCTTTGTCTAACAACAACCCTCCCACTATAACGAGGCTCGGTTGTGAGAAAACTTATCGTTTGGTATATCATCTAGTACAAATCGTGACTTAGGTTTGCCCTCTAAGCTCATTTAAGGTAATCTCACGGGTTTTCTTTGGTTCTATAGTTTTCTTCCAAAATCTAAAGTGGGTGCGGATGTCCACCTTTTGATCTTGAACTATAGAACATTCACCCTTTTTGTTCCCCTCGGGTATCCTACAAAAAAAATTTTTAATTCTCGATCGAGGATCCAACTTACGGTTTCCTTGTTGTCCAACACGTAGGCGGACACCCCAAAGTTCTCATGTGTCTCATACTAGACTTGCGTCCGGTCCACAATTCTTTGGGGTTACGGAAACCGATTTGGATAGCACCAAGTTCGTAATATAAGTCATTTATTTTCAAAAGCATGACCCCAAATCGACTCGGGAAGATCCGTATAACTCATCATTGATCTAACTATTTCCAAAAGAATTACATTTGCTTTGCTCTTGCAAAACCCCCGTTTTGTTGAGGGTTCCAGATGCGGTGAGTGGGATACAATCCCATCATCGGATAAGTAGTTCAAAAACTCACTTTGAGGTATTCGCCTCCACGATCGGATCGTAGAGACTTGATACGTTTTTCCATATGATTCTCTGCTTGAGCCTTAAATTCTTTAGAATTTCTCAAAGGTCTCGATTCATGCTTCATAAGGAAAATGTACCTTGAGTAATCATCAATAAAATTACTCATAACCTCCTCTTGCTTTGGTTGACATTGAACTACGCATCTATGTGAACGATCTCTAACACTTCTTTAGCCCCATTCCCTGGCTCCAAATGCCATCTTGGTCATATAACCCTCCAAACATGATTCGCGAGGTTGTAATCGATTCAACTTGGAGACGCTCCAAAGAACCATCTTTCACCAACCTTTGGATCCTCTTTGGATTTATATGACCTAATCTTAGATGCCAAAAAAGTGTCTCGTTCACGTCGATGAACGTTTTTTTTCGGAAAGCAGTTGATGTGTTATAGGATACGTTTAAAAGAGTGGTGTGCATGATTAATTGTATATAGATTTTCCATCAATGTCCCATATAACAGATACACTCATCATTTCAAAAATGATGTCATTCTTATTAGAAGAAACTTAGTGTCCTTTAATCGAATTTTAGAAACTGAAAGTGAATTCTTTCTAAAACTGGGAACACAAAGATAATCTCAAAAAAAACTTTATCTTCAAAAGATAGGTGCACTTCTCCCCTCGCTTTAATCTTTACTCATTGTAGCATTGCAATGTCTTCTACTTGCGTAGTATTGCAATAATTATGTTACTACCGTAGCATTGCAATATCCGCCACTTACGTAGCATTGCAATGTCTTCTACTTTAAATAACGTTGCCCGATGTGATGAGGATCTCACTCCCCACTACGTTGCGGATCATTTAGAACCCGCGGAAGCCAACATGATTAGTGGATCTCGTATCAACCACCCACAAATGAGAAGTATCGCCCCGTAAACAAGTTTCAACAACTAGTGTGTGAGAATTACCTTTCTTTCCGTCCCTTTTGGGGTTGGAACAGGCAAGACCTCCATTGTCCTCTCTCACCGCAGCTTAAGCACTTCCTCTTTGGATTTTCCTTGACACAACAAGCATTCCTCATCTTACCATTGCCCTTGGCAACAGTTGAGTTTTATTGCTTATGGCCT
The DNA here is from genome assembly GCA_037126765.1 of Stenogyne calaminthoides. NCBI lineage: Eukaryota > Viridiplantae > Streptophyta > Magnoliopsida > Lamiales > Lamiaceae > Stenogyne > Stenogyne calaminthoides. Next base: position 11,466,230 of record JBBCBC010000030.1, on the reverse strand, counting down.
TTGGTCCTCTTCTTTATCTTGCCTACCCTTGGCCTAGAAGATGAAGACAGACCACTTGCCGTCAAAGCTTGAGTTTGGTGCCTTATCATCATTTCTGCCGAGTCCAAAAGTTTGCAACAAATTAGCTAGCGAGGCCAAAATGCTCAAAAACCTTTCTGGGCAGAGAATGAAGTACCAAATTCATCTGAGTCTCTAGATCATAATCTGCACTCAGAATCTCAAGTTTGTTCAGATGGGCCATCTATTTTGAGGACGTAATCCCTTACGGGTTTTTCCTCCACCATTTTCAAATGACGACATCTCTACCATGAAGGTGATCTGACGAGTCCCGCATGTTTTGACTCGTCAGTTGGCTCATCTGATTTTTTGTGTGTCAAAATCCACTTGTGCTTTTGTGCAGTTAGGACAATTATAATTTTCCAATCAATATAGTTTCCATACATATTGTATTGACTTTAAGTATAATAACAGTGGATTAAAAGGTAACGACATGCTGAACTGAAATAAACAACTATATGCAATAGCACAAGTATATCACAAGGTTCGATCACATGCCATCATATTTAAAATCTCAAAAAAATATGAACAATGCATCAGCCAACATCTCAAAACAGTTTAAATAAGCCACGTGGGGTGGGTCATTATTTAAACACATTTAAGCAGGTTACAAACAAGAATAGTTACAAACCTTTAATATCCAGATTAATAGTTGGCTCCCACTTGACCAATATAAAATTGACAGGGACTTCGGGGAAGTATATGCATATCAATTTTATACCTAAGTAATAACCATGATTAAATACAGGATTACTATTTCGCTTTGATCGAGCCTCGTGGGGAGAGGTCATAAATCGCCACTAGTAATAACCCACAATCATTAGTTAGGAATTCATTCATGTGAAACCTATCTTTTGACCGTCCCGGGGAATTTTCTCCAAAAAGAATTCACAAATAAATAAATCATGGAGGTCAAAAATTAATTCAATTTTATTATCCTAATAAAATTGTCAATTAATTATTTAAAACATACTTAGTAATTTTGGAGTTGAGATTTTTCAATTTGGCAACCCTCATGCAAACACAATTTAAACAAATTAAATAAAGCATAAGATAGCACAAATAAATCAAGCATAACGAAAAAATAAACATATTGGGCACAAATTATCCAATTGTCATGGTTTGATTTTTCTTGGCTTGATCTTGAAGAAACACGCCTCGAATTTCTCCCACTCGCTCGTCTTCGAAAAAATACTTCGTCTCGAACCGCCACGCCATTTCCTCGCGGCAGGATGCACCAAGATCCGGCCGGCGCTTGCTTTAGATGTTTAAGGACCCTCGGACTGCCGGCAAAGCCACGCCCCACAAGAAGACAAGCACGCCTCGACAGAGTCGGCGAGTCTCGGCGGCTGCAAGCGTCACAGATCATCGCACAAGGCCGCCCTCGCCTTCGCCGACCGCCGACGCCGGCCCGCCCTGCTTCTCTTCTCGCTCATAACATGCGTCCCGCCCCAAGGCCGTCCGCCCCGACCTGAGAAGTACGCACCGCCCGTCACCCGGCTTCCAGATCTCGCCGCGCTTCGGCCTTGCCTGCCTCGCCCTGCGCCCGTACGTGCGGTAGCGCCAGCGTTGGTTACGAATTCGCCCTTTAATTCTTCATCTCTTCGTTTCGATCCTAAGCATAAATTTATTTACAAAAAATAAATAAACCTAGATCTAGACTAGTCTATTACATTGATCAAATCAAACAAATCCTAGTCTACTCGTAGATTTTCTCATTTAGGCAAAAACAAATCCGAATCGAATCGAATTAAAAAACCACGGTTTATATGCATGCAAAATAAAACATTAAAATCCATGACAATTGGATACCGCAAAACAGATCAAACAGTTCTACTATCCAATTTCAAATTTAATGTCCGTGAATTAAATTACAATTTAAAAAATTCAGAGTCAAAACAAAGGGCTCGATACTGGGATTGTTGGGGAATGAGTTGCACGTATCTATTCGGGGTGAATATTTAAATACAAGTTTAATTCATTAATTATTACTAGCATGAATTAATCCTATATTAATTCAAATAATAATTGCAACAACATATCATGCATATAAAAAGCCACGTAAAACCTACGCATGCGGAATCTACGGGTTTACGTGAACGTATTCTCTCGGGATGGCAAAGGGCTTTGGTCGGACGGACTAACCAAAAGGACTTCCCAAGTATTCCTTTAGCCCTTGCTCGTCAATCCGGTGGAAGGATACTTTCGCGAACAATTAACAAAAGGAAAAAATAAACTTTGTTGCACCACTTACATGTGGATTTGCTAATATTTCCAGCACATGGAATTGTACTTGGGAATGAACTAATCATCCCCTATTTATAGGTGTGAGAGTGGTCGAAATTCTTGTGATATTTCAATGTGGGAAAAGACTTTTCTTGGTCACCAAGAAATCTTGAATATATCCCATATATTCTTTTTTTTCCATAATTAAAATATTCCACAAAAAATCCCACCTCCTCTATTATGGTGTAATTTTCAAAAAATAGTGTGCAAGAATCCAAGATTTGGATCTTCTTGAATTTATGAGATATTCTTGTATTTCAAGAAATACATATCTTCCATAATATCTTTTCAAGAAAATCAAGAAAATCTTTCTTTCGCCTTCTATTTTCCAAAAATTTCGAAAATATCACTATGTATAACCAAGTGGGAGATTTTTTTGAATTTAATGAGATAATCTTGTATTCCAAGAATACATATCTTCATTCCATAACAAAATTCAAAGAAAATCTTTCTCCTTCTTTTTATCCATAATTTTCAAAAAATTGAGGAAATATAAGCAACAATATTTATTTTATTTTAATCACCTTTTTTTTTATTATTGGGCTATATGTTGGGCTACTTCTTTCGGGGGCCTTTAGGAGAATTAAGATTGGACCTTCTAATGGATCTTGAATATCTAATATTGAGCCACAATATAATTCAAGCCCATAAATATTAATTAATCCCACTACATAATTAATATTGACTATCCATCTTAACCCATATTACAAATAATATGGCTCCCTGGTCATTATTTCCCGTGTTTAAGATTATCTAGCCCATTAATTAATTCAAGCCACCAAATAGCTTTCCGTTAATTAATATCTTTTGTCCTTGGTCGAGGAAACGGTTCAACATTATTATCCATACCTAAACTAATTCCACTTGCAAGATTTGGTATGATAAAACTTATGAACCTCCCAAGGGCAAATCAAGCAAGCGTACTGCACACGATTCTTCAGATAAATCTTAGCAATCACATGTGACCAATAATATTGCCCAAGATAAAAAGTATTGAATCTCTCTCATTCGCTACCCATGATAAGTCAAAGCAATAGTTACCAATCCCACGGATCCTATTTAAGGGAAGAAGGTTAAGAAATAACGAACCACCGAGGTCTAATTCTTCCTTGTTCATTTAGAGAATTTATCCTCCCAGAGGTCCTATTCAACAAGATCACATGCACTAGTGTAATCTCTTGGTCAAGACAAACCAATCTGAGCCTTACACCTCAACCTTTCGCGATGGTTGTTCATTTCCATCTAGGTCGTGAATGGCGTACTTTTAGTTACAAGGAACTGTTAATTTTAATCTTCTGTGATCGGGTATCACTAAATTAACTCTGATGTAACACGTGCAATTATTGAGCAGATTATGCAATAAAAATATATATAACATTCAATCATATTTAAAGCATCGATGATAAACAATTTATTTTCAAGAAATAAGTCCGAAATTGGTTTTCGATTATACAAAGTAAAAAGCATACTTTTCAGTATAATCCCCAACAGTGAGTCGGTGTGTATTTTTAGTTTCTTCACTCCCATGGCCATTGCCATCTCTAGTCCCCTAATGAGGGCCTCGTATTCTGCTTCATTATTGGTGGCGTAGAAGTCGAACATGATGGACGTCTGGAAGGAATGTCCGTCCAGGCTGGTTAGGACTACGCCTGCCCCGGCATGGGTTTGAGTGGTGGAACCATCTATGTAGAGCTCCCAGGGGTGCCCTGCTGGTGTATCTGGTGCGACCATCGGGAAGGTGAGCTCTACAAAGAAATCGGCCAGGGTTTGTGTCTTGATGGTCGTTCGTGGGGCATATGTGACCCCGAACTGGCCAACCTTGATTGCCCATTTCATCACGCCCGCCCGCCGTGTTTCCGGCGACAGAAGGTATTTTCGGCGAACGGTTAACACCTCCACCTGGTGGTCGAAAAAGTACGGTCGTAGTTTTCTCACGCTCATCACGAGAGCGTAGATGAGTTTTTCGAGGGGAGGGTACCTTCGTTCTGCCTCGTTGAGGACCTGACTCACATAGTATATAGGTAAGCTATTTTACCCCTTGGTTCGCACAAGGTGAGCTTCGGGAAGCCGTTTTATACGCCAGTAAAGGAAGAGCTTTTCCCATGGGACTGGTTTGGCTAGTACCTTTGGGTCGGCGAGATACTCCTTGATGCTGTCTAAAGCTACCTGGGCTTCCTTCATCCACTGGAAAACATTTTTGACCTTCTTTAGTGTGTTGAAGAAGGGTTTGCACCTATCCCCCATGCGTGATATGAATCTGCTGAGGACCGTCAGGCTTCCTGCGAGCTTTTGGACTTCCTTTGGGTTTCGTGGGCTGCCCATCTCTAGTATCGCCCTGATTTTAACTGGGTTGGCCTCTATTCCCCGTTTGCTGACCAGGTGGCCGAGGAACTTGCCTGATTCCACGCCGAAGTTGCATTTTTTCGGGTTGAGCCTCATGTTGAAATTTCTCAAGATGGCGAATGTTCGGGCGAGGTCGGCAAGATGATCTTCCTTTTTCAGACTCTTGACGATGATGTCGTCTACATATACCTCCATGGTTTTCCCAATTTCTTCCGTAAGCATCTGGTTTACCAACGGCTGGCATGTAGCCCCAACATTTTTTAGGCCGAATGACATCCTTTTCCAGCAGTACATGTTCTTTTCAGTGAGGAAAGCGGTGTGTTGTTGATTGTCTTTATGCATGACTATATGATGGTAGCCCGCGAATGCGTCCTTGAAGGACATCATTTCGTGCCCAGCTATGTTGTCGATCAGGTGGTCGATATGTGGCATGGGGAAGAAATCTTTGGGACACGCCTCGTTCAAATCGGTGAAGTCGATGCATAGCCTTCACGTCCCATTTGCTTTTTTGACCAGGACGGTGTTTGACACCCACTGGGGTTGGTCGGCTTGTATGATTAATTCATTATCGAGCAACTTCTTCACCTCCTCGGCCAATGCCGCATATTTATTGGGTCCGAATTTTCTCCTTTTTTGCCCGACTGGTTTTTTGCTAGGGTTGATGTTCAGCCGATGGCAGGCGACCTCGGGGTCGATGCCTACCATGTCCTTGTGGAACCAGGCGAAGAGGAAGTCGACTAGTTGCCCCCTCAGTTTTGACGAGATTTTGGAGCCGATTATGACCTCCAGGTCTTGCCGGGTTGGCTCTATATTGACATTTTCGAATTCTTCATCCGGTGTTGCCCGTTGTCGGTTCCCTCTTGGGTCATCAATCGTTCCTTGGATAATGAACTCGCCTGGCTCTGGTCCGAGCCTCAGTTCTAGGTCATCATTCATTTGTTTGTCATGGTCGATTTCCATTGGGTTGCTTTGATCGTGTGTGATTTCTTGTATGCTATAATTTAAATGAGACTGGGTATAAATTGAACATCCTCTTGCATCAAGTTGATCGCCCTTAACGGTGCCGACCACCCCATCTGAAGTGGGGAATTTTACACAAAAATAATATGTGGAGGACGCAGCCTCAAACTCATGCTCGAAAGGCCTGCCAAGAAAACCATTAAAGGTCGATTGCAGGTTGATTACAAGGAAATCACAAAGTTTTGTGGCCCTAATAGCCCTATCTATAGAGGAAACTAGTTCTACTACCAAGCGGTGGGGCTTCACCATAGCGTCGCCGAAACCTCTCACCAAATGCTCGCTTGGCTCGAGATAGCTATGGTAATCGCTGAGCTCGTCGAAGGTTTTCTTGAACAGTATGTTGCAGAAGGCCCCACTGTCGACTAGCAGTCGTTTGACCGTCACCCCCATGATCTTAGCGGAGATGACCAAAGGATCGACATTCGGGTGGACGACTCTGGCCTTGTCTTGTTCCCCGAATTGGATCCTGTTGACCTCTTGCGCTGTCGCGTTCACCGGTAGACATAGCCGGACCGTATTTGCCATTTCCTTCAGCTCGGCCTTTTGGCATCTCTTTGATAGCGAAGTTGATGCGGAGACGCCGCCCACTGCCCCGAGTGTCGACAAAGTATAGATCACCCTTTCGTCGCTGTGTTCTGGCATGGGGGGTGCCTGTCGACCACCCTTTTGCTTTCCATGTTTCCTGGCGACCTCGTTCTGCTGAGGCGCACTATCGCGAGTAAGGTTTTCTTTGTGCTGAGGTCGCCTGACGTGTTCGTGCAGCATTCCATCTTCATAGAGCTTCCAGAGTTGTTTCAAAAAGGTGACGACATTATTTGGTGTTATAATGGAAACCATTTTCATGGTAGTGGCGATACTTTCTGAGCTCTATACCTACCGTCACTTTTCTTTATGGGCCGAGGTTTTTACGGCGATAAACATCCTTGATCCCGGTAAAAATATATCCGGGGGACACTCCAAAGGTTTCTATCAGTTTGACTGCCACTGGGTCTTCGAACGACTTGAAGTTGCTAGGGGTCTTGTATTGCCCCGGTTTCTTGCATGTCTTTGGGGGTGCTGATTTCTTCCCTTTTCCCATCCTGGCCACAAGGAGTTCCATGGTGTTGATGATATCTCTTACGCGGGTCCTAAACTCCGCGTAAGTTGCTGGATAGTTGGCGGTCACATTTCGCCAGAGTTTAGTTCCCTTTTTTAGTCCGGCGATCGAGCCCAATAGCTTGGCCTCGTCGCCCACTGACTCACCATCCAAGATGAGCCGGTCGAATCTTTCTAGGTAGGCCCTATCTATCTCGTCCTCGCCCTGCTCGACGTTTTCCAGTCGCTGCTTTCCTGGGGTCTGGGAGCCTTTGTCGCGAAGTGCCCCATGAAGAGCCACCACAGCTGCTCGAAAGAGTTAATAGATTGAGGGGCGATGGATGTGAACCACTTATGCGGTTGCTCGTTCAGACTGAGGGGTAAAAGTCGGCACATAGTCGCGTCGGAAGCCCTACAGAGGTCATGTATGAGTTATATTTGGCGAGATGTGTCCTCGGGTCGGAGTCCCCACCGTATTTATCAATCGAGATAGTGTTGATCTTAGCCTGAGTGGGGGCTGCCGCTATGGTCGCGCTGAGTGGCGACAACAGGGAGGGCCATATGGGTCGCCTGTTTGACGGGGATAGGCTGGCTATCCATTCTTTCCTGAAGGGCCCTGATCGTTTGCCTCAGGGCGATGAGCTCGGCATCTCGCTGGTTTGTACGAGCATCTCGATGGTCGCTTGTGCTGAGCTGACTCATTGCTGAGAGCCTAAGATGCGTGGTTCGTTCCTGAACCTCCCCTGGTGGTCGCCCGCTTTGACCATGATTAAGGGGTGGGAATTTGCCTCGTATTCTGCAGGGTTTAGCCTTTTTTGCATTGAGTTACCGCCCAGTCGATTGAAGACCGAGTTGTTCACCTGGTTGCCCCCTAGTCGGTTGAAAACCGAGATATCTCGTGGCCCTTCAGGTTGTTCGTCCACGTGACGGGCTCTATTCATCCCCTCTTTTGGGAGGTGGTTAGCCTTCGAAGCCGAGATGGCTTGGTTGAGGCCGAGTTGCCCTCCCAGTTGGGCTTTTCCTTTGGTCACAGCCCCGGGGCGAGCGACCTTGACAATGGGCTGCTAGTCATCATCATCATCAAAGTTCAAATTTCGCTTGCGCAAGTACACCCAAGCGTTTTTCATCTTCGCTGGTGTTTTGAAGATTTGGGCCCAATTCTGCTCATCCGTTGCCTCCGCTCGCAGAGGCCTTGATTCCGAGGATAGGGACGCCTCCATCCCGTAGCGCGGGTAGGTCTCAAGGCCAGTGATAGGGATGTTGTTCTGCGCCATCGTTTTTCGTGAGTTCTTATTGATTCGTGGGTTTGATAAGATGATTTTCCACAGACGACTTCAAATTGTTATATCCGGAATTATCCCGACATACTAACAATCACTCACAAAGTAAAAATAATGAATGTAAACGAACGAGAACACAAGATTTGGTGACTCGGTTCGCCGAAGTATGGCTACGTCCGGGGGCAATACAAAGCCAGGAATTTCACTATAGTATCTGCCTATAAACTAAGGTTTCGATCCCTTACAATGAATGTTACAGGAAGTACTTATAGATAATAAACTAGGTTAAAACTCTCCATGGGCCTCTTCCATGTGCCTGCTAGGGCTACAACTGCCACGGATGGGGTTTCCTTGTTTGCTCGCGATTCCCGCCTCTGGATAAACTTGGCTTGCCTGCATTCCGCGATATCCGCGCCATTAACTATCTGTATCTTCTCCATATTTATCTCTTCGGCGACCTCAGATGCTCGCTTGAGACCGCCGACTACAGTGGTCGCATCCACTCCCAGATGGTCGCTGTTAATTGCCGGTTCACCACCTTTTGTCCTCTCGTAATGGTCGTCGATCTTCGTAGGGTGGTCGCCATGTAGGTACGTGGCCCCAACAAAGTTCTTAGTAAGATTTTGGGATCTAGAATTTCATCTAATTACTTCGCGAACGAAAAACATTTAAAACAAAGTATAATCAATAACAGAATGAGATTCATAATGAAGAAACATTATGTGATGCACCGAGGGTATGCCGTAGTGGTGTACAATAATCCTACTATTGAAACTGCTGTACACAATAATCCTACTATTGAAACTACATCGATATCACACCACCTTCCATAATATTCCCACTCCACCACAGTGCAACCGCTTGACAATATCCAAAATTGTCTTCAACCTGCAATATAGGAAACATAGAAAAACACATTTAATAAAACGGAGTTAGTGTTAGGAGAAAAAACAAATTTATGATGTTGTGCAGAATGTTGTCCAACATCTGGAACATCATCCGTGCAACATCAACAAATATATTTAAAAATCTCATGAAAAATAAGCTTAATATTTATAAGTTATTAAATTAAAACAAAACAAGTCACTGAGGAAGAAGGTTACAGTGTTTCGATCTTGGGTTTCAAATTACATATATAATAAATCTAGGATTAAATGTGTTTTGGTTTCCAGTTTTCTATGCATTAGTTTGCTTTCGTTTCAGGTTGCTTCATCTTATGAATTTTTTTATCTAGCTTCGGATAATGGTGGCGGCGCTTTAGTCGGACCGGCTTACTGGTAGGGGTGAAAACGGATCGGATATGGACGGATAGTATTTATACCGTTTTAAATCATATTTTTTTCTCGAATTCGGAGTCGGATACTGAAAAGTCGGATTCAGATACGAATTCGAAATATTCGGTATACGGATACGGGACGGATATCGGACGAATCCGGGCCGGATTCGAATAACTATAATTGGATAATATATTTCAAACGAAAATCATCAAAATGTGATTGAAACACATAAAAAAAACTACCTATGCAATATTTCATAGAAGTTCTAATGCAAATTATAAAAATTATGTCTACGGCTAATAATAAGAAACTAAAAGTTATATCCTTCGTAACCATCACCACTCCAGCACAACATAACGCTTAAGAAGATATATATAATATTATACTGAAATTTCAAGTTGAGACTACATTACCACACTTTTCAACAAGCCATTTACTATGAATCTGGAATTAGAATTTATTTAGTTTCCGACTATTTTCTTAATAAAATTACATAAGTATTAAGTACTAATATTATATTATATATATATATATATATATATATATATATTAATATAAAATATAAAATAAAATATATTAAAATCTATAGTGTAGTCTAAATAGTTGGCTTTTACTTGTTGAGGCAAAAGGTGTCAGGTTCGAACCTATTTGAAAACAATTTTTTTTTTTTAAATAAAAAATATAAAATTCGGATATCCGGATTTATTATCCGGATAATATCCGATAAAATATGGAAAAACTCGAATACGATCGGATATTATCTATTCCGAATTCGATTTTGAATCCGAAGTCAACTATCCGAATCCGTATCCGTCCGGATACTAATTTTTTATACCGAATTCGATACCGACCGGATACGGCTCCGGATCAGTCGGGAAATATTCGATCCGTTTTCACCCCTACTTACTGGGTTAGTGGAGGATGGGATATTTATTTTAAGTTTTGCTTAATTTGCATGTATTAATTTAAGGGTTAATAATAAATTGCAATCTATACTATTGTACTTTTTTTACAAATTGCAATATGTACTATTTTTTTTTACAAAATGCAACTTGTACTAATAAAAATTGATAAATTTCAACCCCGAATCATATTTTTTTTAAATCTTTATATTGATTTTTTTCAATTTGATGTTTACTAAAAAACTTTTTAGCATTTTGATATATACAACATATCATTTGTAAGTATATTTAGTCGGAAAATTTCACAAAAAACGAGTGTCGGGGTTTAATTGATCACTTTTTAATAGTACAGGTTGCATTTTGTTAGAAAAATACATGTTGCAATTTGTAAAAAACACAATAGTACAAGTTGTAATTTGTTATTAACCCTTAGTTTAATAATTTATTAATAAATTAATTTTAGATCTTTAAATATATAAATAATTAATACGTATGTCAAATTGGCCAGAATTTGGGAGTTTCGGGTCGAAATTGTGCAATTTAGCGCATATATGTGAATTGTGAGGTGCTAAATAGACAGTTTCTGTCTAGGACAGAATCATTAAATTATATATCAACTCCTAGAAAAAATTAATCCCCACCATTATCTCAATACTGGACGTATAATGCAGCTATAGTTATATGGGATACATATGACCCGTGTAAAAATATTGACTCATCGATTTTCATATGATTTTTATTTTTTTTGGGATATTCGTATAAAAATGTTATAATTAATTCACCCCTGTAGCTATAGTTATCTATACTATATTAAAAAAAGGCTTGATATTTGAAATTATTTTCGGACCAAATTACCTTTGTTATATTTTATTTTGTATAATTTAGTCCATATTTTGTTCGAAAATAATTTCAAATCTCAAGTCTCTTTTTTCATTTATTATTATTTATTTTCTTATTACTTATTTTCTCCTTTGTTCAAATTCCTCTCACCTCTTCCCATTCTCATTTCTCACTCGAAAAAAACTGAGAACACTCAAACAAATTGATTTTCCCTTGTTGCAATGGAAGAGATGGCAGAGTTCTGAAAATAGTTTAATCAGTGGTCCTTGGCGCGCGACGGTGCAGGGCCATGAAAGGCGTGCGATTGTGAAAGTGAGGAGGAGCAGGGCTGCGATGAAGTCGGACCCGTTTTTATTGACGGCGAAGAGTGCAAAGTCGGATTTGGGCTTAACGGTGGCGGGATACGGCGTCCACCAATTGATCGTCATTATTATCAATCAGGTATTTATTTTGCCTTTCATATGTAAATCGAATTTTGTGAACTTCTATTATTTGATATATATATGTATGTGTGAGACGAGAGGGAGATGTGAATTGGTTTTGTTTTGCTATGGTATGTGTGCGTCATTCATGTGTGCAGTGTGTGCAGACAAGAGTGTAACCTGTGATATTTAGTGTGCGTTTTAGGGTGTTTATGTGGCAGTTCGGAGTTGGGAGCGGATGTTTGAAGTAGCCTCTTCAAATGCACTTGGGGAAATAGAGAGGCAACTGAAAAAATTGTCGTTTCTAAGCATTATGAGAGATGAGATTGAGAAAAAAAGTTATTTCTATGTGGAAACTTATATGATAAAGAACCACTGCCTGAAGGGTTATTAACATGTATTTTGTGCATTGTTCTAAATGCAGAAGTAGATTGCAACACTCTGCAATTTAGATGCCTGGTGTGTATTTAATGCTTCTAATGTAGTTCCTCGAAAACAAAGTAGCAATTGATCTCACGAGAAGTGAATTTGTAAAAGAGTAAGAGGTTGGTTCTAAGTGAAAGACGTTGATATGACATTACTTCAATGATTTGGATTCTGGTACTAAACATCAAAGAATTTCTTCTATTTTGTTTCAGATCCATGATTGCATTCCACAAAAAGAATACGCTAATATAAAAGAAGTTGCAAGAGTCAACGAGCTCCAATCCAAATGATCCCTCTGTTCATCTTAATATGGTAATAGAGGTTTCATGCTCTTTTTTTTCAAGTTTTCCAAATAAAAGTTTTGCTTGAATGCAGTAAATTCGATATTCTTTGTGAGAGAGGGTGAGAGGAGAAAGAGAAAAGACGACTAAGCTATGTGTGTGTTTAGGAAGAGGGTTGAGGAGAATGAGGATTATATGTGGCAGAAAATGATGATTGATTTGATTAAAAATCTAGAAGCATGACAAAAATCTGATGGTAGAGATCATGTTTTTGTTCTTATAGGTAATTATTGATGTGGAATTTAAGTGTTTCATGATATTATTTAGTAACTGAAGTTTACTCCATTACATTTTCCTATGATAGTAACTCAATATTTTATACTCCATGAGTATTTTGTAAAAGAAATTGTTGATGATTGTGTAAGGTACCTTACTTATGTCAGCCTTTTAGGATTGTTGTTGCTGAATCGTCTTTCAGAATTTTGAACATGTTAAATTTGATTTTTCTGATTCTTTTCCATCAATTACTGAACACGCTTAAATCAACTATACATGACATTGGCTTGACCTCCATATTCACACTTGATCAGATGCATCAAACTTGAGTTGGTACTAACTTACGGATGCCCTGATCTTTAGAACAAATATGTTCACCGTTGTTGTAGGGGTGTTGCCTCCGTGAGTGCGACTCCATTATCATCGAGTCCTGTTTATGGATAAGTCAATTCTGATTCTTCTACTCCCGTTTATCAGTTGATTCGAACAACTTTATAATCCGTGTTTTAATAATTTGCACCATCCCGATTCTGTTCTCTTTCACTTTGCTTGCGTTGGATTCCCGTTATGGATTATATTCGATTTTGCTTTCTGATTATTTTGAATTGAGTTATTTTACATCAATCTGTAATAGTAGCCCAATTAGGTAATTTTCTTAATTGTTTAGATTAGTTCGACTTAATTCAAATAGAAGTGTAGGAGATTTTCAGATTACTAAAAATAATTGTCATTTTTTTGCATATTCTTAATGTTTTTGGAAGTCTATTGGTTTAATTCCCCTAATCTTTTGTAATGATAGTTGGTAAGCTGTTATTACCTGATTAAAATTGTGTTGTTATAATTCATGTTTTGTGATTGAAGTGAATTGAAAATATTGCTTCAACATTGATTAATGTTATATAGAACGGAAAAGTTGATATATACGTTCATGAGGTGGTTATATAAAGAGATTGATATTGAATTGATCACTGGACTAATCTAAAATATAATAATGGTAGATTGGCAGAAGGGTTTGAGGAGAACAAAAGCAGGGTGTTGGCATCCCCTTATAATGACGCTCTTTCGGAGACATTTGACATTAACTTAGGGGTAATGGGTTTTGTTAATCATTTTCAAATTGTTGTATGAGGTGACTATATTTGGTTGTAATTTTTTTGGGTTATTTGTGCATATTTTTAATCCACTCTAATTTGAATTTTACTTTTGTTTCCTAGGGGGGGTCTATCAGGGATATTCAACTATTTGTTAAATCTCTCTTTTGAAAAAAGGTTAACTATGATGACTTGGTCTGTGTTTAAGGCTATTGAAATATACAAATTAATGTTCTAGCTGCAGTTTGTTATGAGTGAAGTCTTACTTCTGAATATACCTCTTTTTTTTTTGTAATCAGTGGTTAGATTGGGATATTTGGTGAAAATACTTTAAAGCTTAAGAGCTTAAGGTGTGTTTACTTCAATTGACTTCCATGACGATCAGTACTGAATGTAATGGTACTGAAATGGCTGGTGGTGTGAGTCGTGACCGCCACTCCTGCTCACGATAAGCAACTTCGTGGTCCATAGAAAACTGCACAGATAAAAAAGTGAATGCCAGTGTTTCCATTTATACCTTGAGATTCTGGAGTGGAGTTGTTAATATTGCATTTTAATTAGGCTAATAATGACAACAATGACCTTTTTCTATTTTTTTCTCCACAAAATTTGACAAAAATATAGGATTGCAAGTCGCAACCTCCGTTTTTTTTCTACTTGCCTTCTTTCCAGTATGATGGCAGCATCAAGACCAACTGTTTAATATGCAAAAGTTTTGATGATAATATCTAAGTTTATTTTTAATGGGCCATTGCAGGAAATCTGAGTTGGAAATGAAGAGCTGGTGCGGATTTATGGCACGAGGCTTGATGATGTTGGTTATATTCATAAAAGTAAAAAGGTTAGTTTTATAATCTGATTTTTTTTTATCAGAGTTTTATAATCTGATTTACATTTATAATTCTCATATATGAAGGTCTTTTTGAGTACTTTTCATGAGATAAAATATTGTTATATAGCCTGCAACACAAATGTTGGGTTATATGCCCTATTCTTTATAAAATGGGTGTTAATAATAGGAGTTAATTTAGTTAAAGTAAACAAACGGAATTGGTATTCGTTTATAATTTATAGTTATATGCATCTTGAATTGTCTTGAAATTGCATAATGCCCAAAACTGGCTGTTTTTTTTTTTTATTGAACTTTGGAGTTTCCATTCCTGTCTTTCTTACTTCTTAATCTACTTCTACATCATCTAGACATTCTGCATATCTAGAATTTAGTGAATTTTTGCTTTCTAAAGATGTGCAGCCAACTAGGATGGACTACCGGATCAGGTGCAGAAGGCCCATCAACACCTGGGGATAGACTTCTGGATCGGTTGAATTTGAGCACTTTGGAAATGGGACCTTAGATATTCAATGAGATGTTGTTCTCTCATTAGTTAACTAAATAGCATTGGAGGAATCTGTGTCAATGCTTCTGTTTTATTGTTTGTCTTTGTTGCTTTTGTTAAATTTTATATTTCATTAAGAGGATATAAACTAGGAAAAAAAATTGTGAACTTGATCACAACGGAGGATACAACAACTCGCGCAGGAGAAGTAAATGTTTGGACCAAAAATGGTTCCATTAAGGGACTATTAAGCTCAATAATTTCATCGTTGTATACTAAGTTAAATCACCAAGTATATTAGAATTTTAAAAAAAATCAAGATCAGCTACTTTCATTGTAAAAATTTATACTTTATTTGTTAATCAACATTTACCATTTAACTTAAAAAATCGTAACACAATTGCACAGGCTACGTGCAACGCACTTATAAAAAAACCTAGTATATTTAAAAATCTGTAACTATATAACTTCATAAAGATTAAAGAGTATAGGGCAGGGGCAAACGTAGAAATGTAGTTAGGGTAATGCGGAACAGATAAAAAGATATAAAACAAAAATTAAATTTTAATTAATTAGTAAATTAAATTACAATTGACCACGACGATTTGCTAAATTATTATTCATCCATTCATTGCCATGTCTAATTTTTTCACTACAAAAAAAAATTAAAGAATTCACTTTTTTGGCAATAGAATTTTTTAACAAAATAGTTCCGTCTTTATATACCATACGAATTTCCTACGAATTTTTAACATTCTAGTAGGCGTACATATTGCCTACGGATTCTTAAAGACAAATGAATACCAACGAGCAAATTGTCCATATATTTATAATTTTTTAGACAATTACACTTGTAACTTGGAGTAATTTGTAATTTGAGGATTGAAAATGTCTATATGATTAGGAAAATTTGCAGAGAAGTTGTAGACAATTCTAACTATTTAAAAACGAAATTACTTTTATTGAACAATTAATTCTCTATTTTTTGTAATTTTAAAAATATTTATGAAATTTTAAAAAATTTGAAAGACACAAACGGTATTTCACAATGAAAATTGAGGTGGCCGGGGCAATTGCCTCTATGTATGTCCGCCGATGGCAGAGGGTGAAAGAATGTTTTACTATTAGTTAATTGTAGAGTTGGTCTCCTATAAACCAGGTCTATGCTATGAACTTGGATTATTCATTTCACTCATTTTTAACATATTTTTCTAAATTATTAAACTTGACCCGTATTATACACTGGATAAGGTTAAATATCACGAATTAAAAATAAAGTTCATAACATGAGCTAAGTCTATATAAAAAAAAATCTTAATTGTATGAAAAGTGAATACAAAATGCTGAGCCCATATATGTATATGCGTGTGTGTATAAATGGTGTTTACAGCAATAGGATGGCTCAGCTAATTAACCGTATATATATATAGACAGAGAAAATTTTGGTCCCATAATTTCTAAATAATTCGTTTTTTTGTTCTGAAAAATTTAAATATTCAGTTTTGATTCCATGACTATTTCAATTGTTTATTTTTGGTCTCATTTTCACCCGAAAATCAAACATAAAATTTTGTCATTTTCGATCAAGCTCAAGTTACGTGTCGATTAAAATTGAGGGTTTCCGAACTCGTAGCTAACATGGACGTTGACTGTTAAACAAAATTTCATTATATCCACAATTTACGAGGAATTTTTTTGTTCTTTCAAATTCTTTTAAAAATGATTTTTTGGTTAACAGTCAACGTTTATGTTAGCTACGAACTCAAAAACTCCCAATTTTAATCGGTACATGAACATGGCCGAAAAATACAAAAACATAAAATTTTATGTTTTCGACAAAAATGGGATAAAAATTGGACAATTGAGATAGTTACGGGACAAAGATTAGATAGTCAAAATTTTTGGAATGAAAAACGGATAACAGAAAAGTTATGGGATCAAAAAATACTTTTTTTTATCTCTGTACATATAACTGAGTTTGTTACAATGAATATTATATAATGGCAATGCAGGTGTACACTATATATATATATATATACACACACTACTATACTAGTATTAGCCCCGCGAACTTCGCGGACTAAAAGAATTTTTTATGTAAAATAATTAATAATAAATTTTTTAACATTTTCTTTTTATTATTTTAGTATGTTTGTGGTTAAATAGTTTGTAATTCATAAAATATTAAAAATAAAAATATAATTTAAATATGAAAAATATGATTTTATATGTTATTATACTTGATGACTCTATAAAAAATAAATGAATCCGCAAATTTAGATTTAAAAAATATGCATATATATATATATATATGCACTCTAAATTACAAATTAATTTAGAAAGAATTATTTGTAAATAACATTTGTTGTATACTTGTAAGGTCTTCCATCCGAACCGAGCCACAAAATTTTCAATATTTTTTTTATTTTACCCTGAGAGCGCAACATATAATTGTATGTGTGTGAAAACTAACTTGAGAAAAAAATAAATCTACACTTGAAAGAGATTGATACAAACTTTTATTTATCGTCATCGCAAAACATAATAGGACTGAAAATTGATTCCTCTTAAATTTAACATGATTGTTTGGTCTGAATTACTTAAAATTCCCTCCGTCCCGGGATAACGTGCACGTTTACTATTTTCAAGTGTTTTTGCGAGCGAGTTTTTTATTAGTATTTGAACTGATAAAATATTTTTTAAAGATGCATATAATAGAAGAGAGGTAGATCTATCATACCACTCCTTAAAAAGTCACTTTATCATTTCAAATACTAATAAACAACTCGCTCGTAAAAACTCGATAATAAAGTTAGCGTGCACGTTATCTTGGGACGGAGGTAGTATCATTTTTTGGATGAACACCTTATTCTCAATATTTATTCCTGAAATTATTTATGCTTTAAAAATTATAATTTCCCAGTTTTGTGACGATCAATCGCGTGATATTGCACAGACCTGACTTTTCGTCAATATTCTTGAGAAGCATTACAGGCATACCTTCCTTCAAAAGAAACAGTGGTTTGGTGGTACTGAGCACTTAATAGAGAAAATCAATAGAAAGCAACTCCCCATTAACTCTAGACTGAAACTTCATTCATGTTATTAAACTTTGATCAAATATCTCAAAATTTTATTTAGCTTAAACTAATTATATTCAATAATAGTAACATTTTTAATATTATATATATTTAAAGTACAAAAATATATTAATTTATTGTGTAAATAATATTTAAAAGAAAAAAATGCAATTACTTGACATCGAATAAAAAATATTGATACAATAACTACAACACCCCATTTTTAGAAAACTTGCATTCCATGTTTTAAAAAATTAAATTATTTATGTAAGTATCAAGTTGTAAATTATTACGAGTTCTTGTAAGCTTAAAATTTATTAATTTTGAGAGCTAATGTTTTCAATGGAGTTTTAGAGAGTTTTTGCAGGGTAGCGTACGGAGGAGACCGAGCTTGATTGCGACTCACTCGACACAAGTAATTAATGAAAAGAGATAAATTATTTTATTTGAACTAATTGTGACAAAATTGAATAATAATGATAATAATGAATTTAATAATAATAAAGTTATAATATTTAATAATAAAAGATATCATATCAAGAAAGATTTTATAGAGATTATTTAATCACAAGCATTCATATAATCACGGAATTTAATTTGATTTTTTCCGTATCATGATAAGTGTTTGTATCTTTATGCATATATGTGTGCATCTTCTATATAAAATATTAATAAATTAAATTAAAGATACTACATGATAATAATTTAATAATAATAAATAAATAAAAAAAATACGCATAAAAAAAACACACACACACTTTAAAATAAAGGGAGAAAACTCACGCATAAAAAGAAAAACCACGACATTCTCGCTTTTTTTTGAGTAACACTCGACACTTGACATGACTAGGGGTGGAAAATTTATCGAAAATATCGGTTATCTGAACATCGTCATCAAAATATATCAATTCTGGAAATTTTAAATTATGGTATGATGTATGGTACCGCATCTTAGGTATTTTCAATGCAGTAATGGTATAAATTTTCAAAAGTCCCGTATACCCCTGGATATCGAATATATATATCGTTATCTTTGGATATATACTAAATACCATATTTAGAAAAATATATAATATATTTTTTTAATTTAATTAATACATTGGATATATACCGTACATTGGAAATTTATCATTTTATTTTGAATTGTCTCTGTGAGTTTCCGATTCAAAATTTGGAAATTAGAATTAAATAGAATTTTTTTTTTTTAGTGTTCTCATAGTTAAAAAAACTAGTCTTTAAGGAGATATATGTTGTTAAGAGATTATTATTCATAAATATAGGTTTTTAAATAAATAATCAAGGTATGAAATCGGATAATTGATTAATTAGATATGTACTAAAAATTTGATGCGATGCAGATATCGAAATTTTGATATTGTATACAATATGTAATTTTAAAGATACCTAAATTACGGTATCTTAACTTTTGATATATCTGTAACTTTTGATTGATGCGGTATGAATTTTTACATACCATAAATTATATACCTGACCTTAAAATACTCTCTCCATTAAATGACCTTTTAAAGTTTATTTTTTTATAAAATTAAGGAATATATAATGATAAATTTGTCCACATCCTATAATTTTAGTTTCCCAAAAAAATAAGAATGAGAGAGAATTTGTAACACCCCAAAAATCCATGTGTGAATTATTAGGATATATATATAAGCATTAATTTTACTAAATTACTTATTAGCTCTTAGTTTAAAATTATTTAATTTAATTTTATCCACTCTTAAAACTAAATACTTTTCTTTTAGTTAGAATACTATAATAATAAGAGTTATTATATATATATACATACCTAAGTCTAGGTAGTAAACACGTACAGTACTAGTTTTGGAAGGTATCTTCCACCACAAGACTTATAAGTGTATACATGTTAATGTATTTTACTAACTCAACTTGTGTAACTCTTATTGGTTAATGGGAGGGTGGATAAAGATAAACAATATACATATATGAATTATTAATATAATAATATTAATAGGAGGAAACTCCAATCTCCAATACTTATGTGTGTGATAAGTGATAACAATAGAATTGAGAATTTGAAATTAATTCCACTCCAGCTCACCTGCACACCGACCGAGAAACAGGTAAAACACAGTTTTTACTTCCTTTCTCTTTTACTCTGTGTCGCACCGCCGTGCTCGGATGCCGGCATCTTCACCGGAATTATTCTTATTATATATCAAAATAATCGTGGTAACTCGTAGATTGTTTATCTATTGTTGGTTTATATTAAATGTTCGAAATTTTTAATGACGATTTCGTCCCCGCCGATCGCCGCTGTTGCTCCGGCGAGCAATCGACGATATACTTATGCCATTTTGAAGCTTGAGATGAGTAGAACAAAACCATACCCTTTAATTGTTTAAAAAATGGACACATAAACGAGTAGGAAATGAATTTAAATGTATGTGGAACTCACTTGGACGAACTGGGTATCGTTTAGGATCAGTTCTTACTATTGTTGTCGTCTTTAGATGTTATTGTGGCATGGGACTGGGTTAATTGAGGAAACAAAGCTTCATTTTCTTTAATTTTGAGCAAGAAAGCGTGAGTTACAGGGCATCCGGAAACCTCACCGTTGGGGCCTTTCTGGTGGCCGTTTGGTTCGATTATTAGGGGGAAAAGATCACCGGAGTTACGAAGTTTCCGGCGATGCCTTCGGTTTTCCAATCAGATGTGTAAAACGATGGCAGGGACTATTTGTACAGAAGCTTGAAACTCTTTGGGAAGAAAAACAGAATTAGATTAGGTCCAGGGACCTCTGTGCAATTTTCAGAGTTGCTGGTCGCTGTTGACCAGTCAACGGGTCAGAGTCAAACTTCAATATTTACAGTTTTGCCACTCAAGTTCAAACGTTTGTAAAATCTTCATTTCTTATCCGATTGACCCAAACGAACGTCAGACAGTTCTATATTCAGAGACCCACATTTTTAATACTAAAATTAGAGGACGAAGTCCACATAAAATGACCAATTTACCCTTAGATGGTTACGAGTCATAAACTCTTGTTTTTTTTTTATCTAAATTCTGCATTTTAAGTCAATTTTTGCCCTAGCACGTTCCTACATAATCCAAATACATCTCTTTTTATTAGGAGACCAGTTAATATACCTTTTGGCTATAAGATGAGTTAATTGAACGATATGACGTTCAGGGAAAGACTGGCTTGCCCTTCAACCTTTAAACTCAACCTAATAATCCTAAAACTCCAGGAAACTTTTATCATAGTTATAATATGTTAATTATTATCCTATAACGCTTCCATAAAATATTTCTTAGAATATATGATGTTCTTGTAGGATCAGGAGAGGATGCGGAGACCTAGAATGCAGTTTCACTCCCAGACAGAAAACGTCACTTCAGGTGGGATGACTTCTACTCTTAATTGAGTATAATATTCAATATTATGATTGTCATGTTAAAAGGTCATATGTGATTGATTTATGTCATGAGTACGTAACAATGGTGAAGATTGTACGTATGTTAATTCCAAGTCGGGTGATGCCCGTCATCTAATCTAACTATAAGCCAAAGCGGGTAATGGCCCGAGATAATGTTAATACGTTATATATTTTCATATGTTATGTTTTCATGTTATGTATTAATTGCATATACCTTTTCTCAGTGCAATCATTGAGGTTGTTCCACTGAGTGTATCTTAAACACTCACATCTCATATATTGTTACAGATCCAGGAAATGGTGTGGAAGGACGACGGGGATGAGACACATGGTTTTTTGATGAGTTGTCTAGTAAAGTATAATATTACTTTTTACTTCTCGAAACATAGAACTTTGGTGTTGCTGTTTAATTAGTAAACGTATAAAGGTTTTGAAACGTTTGTAACAAATTAGATTAATCTTTACTGCTTTCAATGTATAATAATTAGCTGTGAGCGATGTTTATTAGTTTACTAGTCGTCGCGGGTTTTAGTTGCTTTGGGGTTTCTATTTTCAAACTAGACAAATCTTTCGCTTGTAAAATAAATATCTCATTTCGCTGACTCTCGAAGTGGGTCTTTTATATTATATTTAGTAACGCTTCTGCCCTAAAGCAGCATCATTTGAAAACAAGATTTTAGGGGCGTTACAAAATTAATTGACAAAAGTAAGCTCGAAACTAAATTATTTAGTTTTTTAAAGTTAAAAAAAGATAAAATTAAAAGAAATAATGCTAAAAGGACTAAAATATTATATAATAACTTAAGCGATTAAAGCACCTCACCATTTTTTCGATCCAAAAAAAATTATATTACCTTTTTTTTTTCGAACTCAACAGAACTTATATTATACGATCACAGGTACACTTATTCTCCGAAAGTCCATCCACAACTTGAGGAGGATCATCCCAAACACACAGGCTCTCATGGAAACGAGAAACCTTAGCTAATTCGTGAGCCCACCTATTAGCCTCACGTCTGGCAAAGTTTATTGCAAAAAAGGGACAATCTATAAGAATATTCTTGCAACTCTTGATAAAATCTCCAAAAGCCGAAGATGCATAGCTGCTTTGGGAAAGTGCATCAACAACTATTTTTGAATCCCCTTCCACTATCACCCTCTCTAATTCCATCTCCTTCGCCCACGATAATGCCTCCAAGAAGCCCATTGCTTCGCCGATATCTTCATCCATTCTTCCTGTAATCACAACCGTCTTTCCTCTAACAAACGTCCCGGTGTCATCCCGTAGGACCATTCCCAGTCCCATTTCAAAAGTTTGGTAAAAAAAAGCCGCATCCACATTTATTTTATAAACTCCCCTCTCCGGCGGGTGCAAAGCAGCACATCTCGTCTTCCTGGACGGACCATGTCGTACCACTTGTGCCGCCTCCCATTATTTCAATGCAGCCTCCGCCAATCTGCTAGCTGACCATGGACTACGATACGTCCCATTCCAATATTTACTGTTTCGTTCCTTCCACACTTGCCACACAATCATCGCAACTATACAGCCCTTTGGTCCTCTCAGCAGCCGCATCATTATCTCCGCAGCAGAGTTCACTACATATGCCGCCTCATCCACCATACTCCGAAGACCCACCTGTTGTCAGCATTCTTTCGCGAACCAGCAATAAAAAAATAGGTGCCAAGAGTTTTCCATCGGTCGCTCACACAACACACAATTAGTGTTCACCACTATATTCTTACTTCGTAGATTAACCTTGTGGGGTCATTTATTTACAAATGTTGAAATAATAAAATAATCTCATTTACTCTATTATTATAACTCGTGGGCCTATACGTCCCCAAATCCATTCAAATTTTAAAAATAAAACTAATTCAAATACCAAAATGAATGAGACCGTTCGTACAGTGTTCTTTTTTTTCTCAATGCATCCTAACGAGATATCGGGCAAAATAAGGTAAAAAATTAATAAATAGAAAAATATCATTAACTTTTAAAGATTTTTCTAACGGAGTCAATGAATGAATAGTAAAGGCAAAACCATGAAATCAGCTTAATTTCTATACAAATAATATCCCCAATTAAACTAAGGTAGAATGCACCATATATATATATATGTATATAGAAATAATAAAATCCCCAAAGAAGTACTGGTTTCGTCGCTCCAAAGAACAAGGTATGGCCGACTGCTTATTTTTTCTTGTTTCTGCACAATAGTATATTAATTCATATTAATTGGTGTCGTCTTGATCATACTATATAGCAATGTTTTCATAACCGAACCGGTGATCGAACCGGACAGACCACCGGTCAGCGGTTCAACCGGTTGAACCGACGGTTCAACCGTTTTCTATGTTTAGTTAAAAAAATAAAATAAGTATACACCTACAAAAATTTAAATATATATTTTATAACTTTTCATATCATATTTTATAAATTTTGTCCCACCTCATACATTTATCCCACATCGAAAGTGTTGGAGAAAAATGTGAGAGGAATATAGATTTAAAATTTTAAATATTTAATATAAATTAATAATTTAATTTTTTTTTAAAAAAAGAAAAAACCCGGTTATTTCCGGTTGAACCGGGTTTTGACCGGTTCAACCTGAAATCCGGTTATATAGGTGTTTTTTAACCGGATTACCGGTCGGTTCCTGTTCAACCGGTTGAACCGGCCGGTTCAACCCGGTTTTGAAAACATTGCTATATAGAATCATTGTTGAGCAAAATACAGTTTGTAAAATAGAAGTGGAAAGACAAAAAATTCTTGATCGTGATACTATATATTGATAAAACAATATTATTTTCTGTAAAATCTAATTCAACTAAATTATTTCATTTCAAAATTGTGCATTGTCAATAAAAATTATTTAAATTATGTTTTAAATCAATTATAGAATTGTTTATACCTCATTTATTATATATCATTGTCAAAAATTATTCTTACCATACAAAAATATATTAAGCATTAATTTGTAACTACATCAACTTTTCTTCAATTTCATTATATTTGAAGAAATTTATATTTAAAAATCTTAATTTATTAAATTAAATGAATTTTAGTTTTTGGAT
This sequence comes from Stenogyne calaminthoides, assembly GCA_037126765.1. Lineage (NCBI taxonomy): Eukaryota > Viridiplantae > Streptophyta > Magnoliopsida > Lamiales > Lamiaceae > Stenogyne > Stenogyne calaminthoides. Next base: position 11,441,741 of record JBBCBC010000030.1, on the reverse strand, counting down.
AATTTTAATAATAAAAAAAATATTTAACAAATTAAATTTATTCTATTAATAAATAAAATAATTATATTATAATAAAAATTTATAAAGCCAAACCAGCTTAACAATTGGTTTCGTCCCTCCCAAGAAAAAGGTATGGCCAACCGCCCATTTTTTCTTGTTTATGCACAATAATATTCTTGTGATTTTTGTAGATATTTGTTATAGTAATTAAATATTTTATCCTTAAATGAAAATGTATAGTGTTTGGAAGAATCTTGAAAGGCTTGGGAAGACGCGCCGTTGTCTAATTTTCAGAAATTCGACACGTCAACTATGAATTGGAGGTGAGTTTTGGAAAAGATATATTCGATACACATATATCATTCTTGATTCCAAATTCTTGTTGGTGTAATTCTCTTAATTAATCAAGTATTATAATTTTAGTGTTTCCTAAATATACAAAACCAACCTTTGACCCGGTCCAAGAACCCGAAATCCAAACCGACAAATAGTTTTCTTGCGGATATTAAATCTTTTTGTGATAATATACATAGCATGGAAGCCAAAGGAAGACGACGAGGTTGTCTAATTTTAATAAATTCATCTAGAAAAATTGAGGCCAGTTTTGAAGAAATTATAGTTGGATTCAATTCCATTCTTTTACTTAATACTATCTAATAATGTGATTTTTACCTTTCCAAAATATTTGTCAAATTATACAAGTTTAGATAATTTTAAAGGAGAAAATTATATGGATTGTTATTAAGTTGTGTGTGTTTTGTTTGATCTAGACCCAGTTATAGCTTGTGTGCTCCTATGAAAATTCTTTCTATTAATTATTTTTTTTGAATGTTTCTTGTGTAGACTTAAAATCATGATGTGTAATTGTAAATGTAAATATTTTCAAGTATGAATCCATTTGCATCTTATGCATTATTTTAAATTTGTTGGGATGACATGTAGAGTAATGAATTACAATCATCGCGTGGGGATGGATGCTGGTATAAAAACACCATCATGTCTGAAAAAAATTGATTCCTGCAAGCGAAAAATCCTTTTGATTGAAGTTAGGACAAACTTCGTGGTAAAAGAGGAAAGTGCAGTTATTGTTCTTGATTCAGAGAGATATCTTATGCCCTATTTTTTTGCACACGGGGAGTCGGTTTGGTCATTAAAACAATTAAGAGAAACGATGAAGTACAGGTTGTACGATTATGGAATGAGTGATTATGCAATCGAATCATTATGCCAAGTGGTCCTAAATTTTGCACTTGGATTAATAAAAGATGTGGATTTTGTACTCCCTATTGGTTTGGAGGTGGAGGTGTGCACTGTTAAGCAAGAGGGTGAATCCTTTGATGAATGTCGGGAGAGAGCAATCCAGGAAAGCAAGTTGGTCCCGCTGCACCTTTGTTCTTATGTAAAAACAGAGTTGCATAATGTAATACCTCCTAGTTACCGTCATTATTTGTTACGGGAGATGAACATGCACAAGTTTAAACTATCCTTGGATGATAAGGACAAGGGTTCAGTTTACTGCTTCTGGTGCTACAAGCATACCAAGTTGGTTGACCACGTTCAAATGTCCAAAACTTGTATTCATGGTTATGGCAAGTTTAGAGTGGAAGATCAGGACCCTTGCCACCTGTGCTCAAAGGATATCAACAAGGGTCATCATATTTCAGCTGTTACTACATGCGCACATATTTTCCATTCTGTTTGTATATTGCGATGGTTGGACAAGCATCCCCTTGTGTGCCCCAAATGCTATTCTCCTGCATATGATCCACCCGCTCATTGTAGTTTACTGCATTGTCCTGCAAGAAAATAAAACTACTTATGTATTATTTTTTACTTTCTTACTAATATATCACCCGTGCGATGCACGGTTTGATATTAATCAGTCAGTAGGGCATCAATACTATTATATTTTAAAATTACATAAATATACTATAATTTATTGTGACAAAACTCTAAATTCACCGTGAAACTGGTTTTTTTTTACAGGCATGAATATGGAGTTGGTATGCTGTAAAACTTATTCACCGTGAAACTGGTTTTTTTTTATAGGCATACTCTTTAGTAATATAAGTCACATTCTTTAGTAATATAAGTCACACCCTTCAGTTATAAATACAATACTCTCTGTTATAATATAAGTCACATCCTTCACTTTTATGAGTAATACCCTTTATAGTAAAAAGTCACATCTTTTATAGTAAAAAGTCACACCTTTTATAGTAAAAAGTCACACCTTTTATAGTAAAAAATCACACTCTTTAGTAATATAAGTCATACTCCTTAATCAGTTTTACAGTGAAACTTGTTCACCCTATACATTGTATTCAATATGACGTATTTTATCAATAACAATAATGATATGGTTAGAAGTATAATATTTTATTTAGTTAATTAATTACATAAAAAATAACAATTTCTTAGTGTATTTTCAGTTACAATATATATTTTATAGAGATTTGCAATTTAATTACAAAAGTTTTTTAAATTTTGTAATTATATAATATAAAATAACTATTTTTTTAAATATACAAATTTCTATGAACCCGAGTTCACGTCAATTTTTCTTTTCTTCAAGTATCATTATTCTGCATTTGTACCCTATCATTTTTAATCTGTTATGCATAATAGTAACACTGAAAAGACAAAATTCACGTAAATTCTCGTTCATAGGAGACCGACCCCTAAAGAATTGCAAATAAATTTACTACTTCTAGTAATTGTTTCAGTTTAGTTAGAATCTTCTAATCTTTTGCAATTCCATGAATTATCATGTTAGTGAAGCTTATAGAAAAATAATTATATGATTGAATTGCAACAATATAAAAAGTTGTATACCAAATTGCAAATATTTAAAACATATATTGTAATTTAGATATTGTGAAAAAGTTGCGATTTATTTTATAATTAATTTTATTCTATTTTAGAGAGAGTCTTGTGTGAAAAATTGCACACTAACCTTATGTGCAATCCAAGCTAAAAGGGGCAAAAATAAAAAAACTCGCGGGTCGCTCTCGACCCGGGTCACCCGGCAAAAATTCGCGGGTCGCCTCGCCAAAAAAAAAAACAGGCCAGGAAAAAAGGGTAAAACACGTCTCATAGGTCAAAACACAAAATCAAATCGCAGCGTCGCTGAAACCGCCGCAATTAACAATCAGAAAATCACATCGCAGATCGAAAAATACACATCCCTAAGAAGAAATCAAGAAGTAAAGCACCATCATAAGAATGGAAAACTCAGAAAACATGGGAGATTCTGGAATTTTGATAGTAACACGAGCAGAATCAAGTAATTCATCAGTACCAGGTAAAAAACGCATACATACTTCGCAAAAAATGTTACTATAGAACATAAACAATTTGTGAAAAAAAAGCGATTAGGAAAACATGTGTGATTATTACTGAATTGTTACTGTATATAACAAAACTTTGTTAGCTCATGAACTTTTAATTGTTACTGCATATACATAAACTGTGTTACTGTATATACAAAAACTGTGTTACTGTATATACAAAAACTGTGTTACTTCATTAGATTGCGTTTATTGCTTGTTACTACCCATAGTTAATTTTCTACTGTATACTAATATAAATGTTACTACATAAAAAATAAAAACAGGCAATGCGCCCATTATACGACTGGAAGCAGAATCATCAGATTTAGAGTACACAACTGAAGAAATAAACACTGATTTTGATGAATACAGTGGTTCATTAATTGGGATGAAAAGAGGGACAGTATGCTTGATGTATGACCTATACCGTAAACATGCACGGTCAAAGGGATTTAGTGTTAGAAAATCAACAGGGATTTTGTCTAAAGATGGCAACAGGGTATTGACATCCAAGCTGTTTGTATGCTCTTGTACTGGTGAAAAGAGATCAAGAAATGAAGAGCAAATTACAACTTTCAAGAGGAAAAGGTGTGGAATTACTAGAACCAATTGCAAAGCTCAAATGAGGGTAAAACTTACTGAAGATGGATAGTATGAGGTGGTAAAACACCTATAGGAACACAATCATCCATTGACAAGAAGAGAATGTAATCATTTGCACCGTTCCGAAAGAGCAATCAAAGAGGAAAAAACAATTTCTATCACAGAAATGACATCATCTGGATTAAGACCATCTGATTCATACAGATATCTATCATTGAGTGCAGGGGGTGAGGATCAAATAGGACACACAATGAAAGACCACCTGAACTTTGTACACCGTACAAAGATGAAGAACATAGAAGGAGGAGATGCAAAAACTTTCATGGAACTAATACAAAACCAAGAGGATGAGGAAAATCAGTTCTTTTACAGGTGTGTTACAGATTTTTTCTTAAAAAGCCTATTTTACTATATGCTATTTATATGAAAATTTGTATTACTATAGGGTTCAAATGAATGATGAAGGAAGGATGAAAAATATTTTTTGGAGAGATTCAATGATGAAGGAGGATTTTGATTTATTTGGTGATGTGATGGTCTTTGATACAACATACAGAACAAATAGATACAATCTGATCTGTGCACCATTTGTTGGGATAAACCATCATTGGAAGAACCCAATGTTTGGTTGTGCGTTCTTATCCGACGAGAAAACATAAACTTTTGAGTGGCTATTTACAGTGTTCAGAAAATCAATGGGCGGGAAAGGACCAACAACAATATTCACTGATCAGGATCAAGCCATTTCAAATGCAATAGAAAAGGTTATAAAAAAATATATGTCTTACTACAAAGATGTGTGTTACTGTATTAACCAATATAGTGTTACTATATATTTATAATTATGTTACTGTATCTGTACTGTTTTAGGTTTTCCCAGAAACAAGACACAAACTCTGTTTATGGCACCTGCAACAGAATGCAGTGAGCAAGTTTGCAGAACTGAAATGTGATGACACATTCAAAGAAGCATTTAAGAAATGCTTATCGAGTTGTGCTACGAAGGAAGAGTTTGAAAGATGTTGGAAGGACATGATTACAACTTACAACTTAGAGAATAACTCGTATTTTACGAGAATCTACAGTTTGAAAGACAAGTGGTGCACTGCTTTGAGCAAAGACTTCTTCTCTGCAGGATTATTGTCTTCCCAAAGGAGTGAGAGTACAAACAATTCATTCTCTTTCAAGACAAACAAAACAACAAGCTTGACAGATTTTTTTAAGGTGTTTTCAACAAAGTAGTAAAAGCTTGGAGGCGGCGAAGATGAAGATAACTTCAAGAACACAACAAAGACAAACGGAATCTTCACTACAAATTAATGGAATGGTGAAACACGCTGCAGAAATATACACACTTTCTCTATACAAAAAATTTGAACGAGAGTTTCTGAGAAGCATTTCATTCACTTCAATGATTGAAAAGGTTATGGACACAACGATGGTGTATGGTGTAACAAGAAATGATGAGTTACACAATGTCACTTATGATTTTACCATGAAATATGTAGAATGCACCGCAAAAAGTTTGAAAAATGTGGACTCTTTGTGCGGCCGTTGCTTATATGTACTACACATAAATTACGTAAAATGAGATACCAAAGACCTTGTACATAAGGAAAAAGATGGACTAAATCTGCAAAGTTGGAAGTTTGGAGCGAAAAAGGGGCACAAAAGAAAATTTGGAAGATCGACGTTGCATTCCGTGGCGTCAACGAGATGGTAACAAAGAGTTATAACCTCATTATAGAAAGTGAAAGGAAGCGGGAAGCAAGGAAGATATTAGAGGAAGGGTACAACAGGATTATACAGCTATACATGCCTTACCATCGAAAGAAAGTCCGGAGGCTTCAGATTGATTCTACGAGGACAACTATACTAGACCCCTAAACGCACAAAAAAACAAAGGGGACGAAATCAAAGGATAAAAGGCCATTTCAAAAAGAACAAGAAGAAGAAGAAAGAATTGGAAGCAGAAAATTGATCAGTATCAAAAAAACAATGAATTTGGATCAAGAACACCAAACCCTCATTTGTTCTAATATATTCTTATAGTAAAACTGTATGGCTTCATTAAAATTCTATAGTTTAATCATGTCTGGACATAATGTGTTACCACATGTTTGCATTTGGTGTTAATTTACATGTGGTTATCAGTGTGTTACTGCATCATATATGTGTGTGTTACCACTTTTTGAAAAGTGTGTTACTGTATGACTTCATTAAAATTCTATAGTTTATTCATGTCTGGACACAATGTGTTACCACATGTTTCCATTTTGTGTTAATTTACATGTGGTTATCAGTGTGTTACTGCATCATATATGTGCGTGTTACCACTTGTTGAGAAGTGTGTTACTGTATGGCTTCATTAAAATTCTATAGTTTATTCATGTCTGGACACAATGTGTTACCACATGTTTGCATTTTATGTTAATTTACATGTGGTTATCAGTGTGTTACTGTATCATATATGTGTGTGTTACCACTTGTTGAGAAGTGTGTTACTGTATGGCTTCATTAAAATTCTATAGTTTATTCATGTATGGAAAGTGTATTAAAAATGTGTTACCACATGTTTGCATTTTGGGTTAATTTACATGTGGTTATCAGTGTGTTACTGCATCATATATGTGTGTGTTACCACTTGTTGAAAAGTGTGTTACTGTATGGCTTCATTAAAATTCTATAGTTTATTCATGTATGGAAAGTGTATTAAAAATGTGTTACCACATGTTTGCATTTTGTGTTAATTTACATGTGGTTATCAGTGTGTTACTGCATCATATATGTGTGTGTTACCACTTGTTGAAAAGTGTGTTACTGTATGGCTTCATTAAAATTCTATAGTTTATTCATGTATGGAAAATGTATTAAAAATGTGTTACCACATGTTTGCATTTTGTGTTACTGTATTACATAGTTAGAATCATATCCTATTCATGTGTTACATATCATTTACATATATGTTACGACATATTTAATATATGTGTTACTATAATAGAACAAAAACCACAGAAAACATAAAAACGATAATTACCTAAAGGATTTGTTCTCTTTTTGAATCTTCATTACAGATTATATGTTATTTGTAAACAAGTTTGTTCCTGGTGAGACAGTTTAAACGTGTGTTACTATATCACTATAAGAATGTTACTATACTCCAGAAAGAGAATTAAAAATTAAACCTATATACCTGTTGCAGGTATATAATTCCTGTTTGTTAAATGATAACATTTCACCCTGGCAGCATAAAAAAAAAAGTTAAAACATCACTTATAAAAACAGAAAAACCAAAAACAAAAACATATATAACAACAAAAAGACATGATCTGTTTTTTAAACAAGGAATCGGCCTTGTTAGCTACCAACATCCCCCAACCCAAAATACTATCATCAACAAAAGAGATTTGTTAGCCACTAAACCATTAACAACAACCTAAAACACAACAACAAAACAACCCTAAAAAAATGATCAGTTTTTGTCAGAAAAACCAATTCCACCCATCCTAACCACCAAAATATAAGCCTAAAAAGCCCAGAAAACCATCAGTCTGTTACAAAAACACTACTTCTTCAGTGGCCTTTGCCTAAGATTCTTCCTGCGATTTTCAGCAAGAATTTTTTGCTCCTTTTTCTTTTCCAGGGCATCTTTTTCCTTCTCGCGAATCCGTTTCACCAAATCAGGCTTGCCCGTATAAAAATCATACACCTTATCCATGATTTTCTCCCTATGCACATTCAAATCAGACATGACAACCCTTGCACATATCTCACCTCTAAGGCCCGACCTTATATTAGCCTACCAATAAGAAAAAATACACAATATGAATAGAACATAAAAACCTTAGAGCGGAAAAAAATAAAAAAAAAAAAATTTACAAGTAAGGAAAAAATAAAGAACACACCTCCAAGAGGGCTGGCTCTGATAGGAATGCCGTCAAAGTGAATGATATGGTGCATCATAAAAACACCACAATCCTTGTTCGATTCAGCACTCTGCCATGGAAAATTGATGTGTTCAATTTCATACATTGCCACATCACCAGCACTGATATGCTTCTTTGTCTTCAGAAACCTAATGATCACCTTATGCTGAAAAAAAAGAAACAAATATTATAATTTAAAAAAAGACAAAAAGACAAAAAAAATATAAAAATTGATGGGACAAACAACACCGACCGATTTTTCACACACTTATCATAGGAAGAAGGATCAACATGCTTCATGTTGTCAAGATATCTTGAATTTTTCAAATGAAAAAATTCACAACAACACAAGCAAAATGGTTGTGAACAACAAAAGAGATGAAAATCTGCATACAGAGAAATAATATTACTACAAAGACAATAATTGTATTACAAATATAGAAGATATGAATCAAAATAGAATATATATGTTACTACAAGACTAAAAATGTGTTACTACAAAGAACATAAAAAGTTACCAGTTCAGCATCAATAAGGTTAACATCAGGGAACAAAAGTGACGAATTCATCGAATCTTGGCTAAGAATTTCTAACTCTTTTTTCATAGCGTTTGCCTTGGAAGTTAAAATGCTGTACAATGGGGACTACACAAAAAAATGACAGAAAAAAAATATATACATATCAGAAAGAACAAATCACATGAGTAACTGTAAAAAAACAAAAAGTGTTGTTAAAAATTAAAATTACTTACACTACAAGCAGTGCTGAATACAAAACGAGGCAGCTTCAATGCATTAGTAAATTTGGACAAATTAACATTGATCATCATACAGATGGCATCAACTACACAACTAGAAATCTCAATATTCGGGGACAGAGTAAGCAAATCATCCCTCGTCACCATATGAAACAAATGCTTACTATCGAAAAGTACATCACTGCAAAATAGATGCAAAAATTAAGAGATTATAAAACACAAAAATAGGGAGATAGATAGAAAAGGGTTTAGCAAAATGTACCCCTTATCATTAGAATAATAAAAGACGTAATCAACAACTTCCTTGGCTGCAGTACCCAAGTAATCCACTAACAACCCATTTTTTTTTCATAAATTCAGAAACATAACCATCACCGGTTTCGACTTCAAACTTATTAAGAAACAACTTAAAAGGATCATCAACCTCAAAGTCAACACCCTGTTCAGCAGTACAACCCTCTGTACCCATGCCCTCGTCAGTCTTACCGTCGCTATCTTCGCTTTCATTGCTACCTTTCCTAATCTTTCCACCACTAATCTCCCCACTGTCCCCAATACTCTCCTGGCTCGTCTCCTCACTATTCCCCGCATCAAGCTCTACTTCAGCAAAAGAATCATCCTCACCATCCTTATCAGTGTCATCATCCTTGTCAACACCTGCTCCAGTCTCATCCTTCTCATCCTCCTTATCCAAATCGGTTGCATCCTCAGCCTTGCCCGTCTGACAAATATGAGTAAAGGGATTATCGAAAGAGCTCAAAACTAGGCATCCTCTCAAAGAAGCTCTCTAAAGACGATGGAAGGTAAGACAAATATCATCAACAATCTCCCATACAGTACTGTCGTCCGAATTGAACTGAGAATCAAAGCAAACTTCTCTGGGATTATCAGCTTGACTCGGAACACGCCCAAAAGACTTCTTCAATGAAATTAATTTTGACATGTAGAACCCAGACATTGCAGAAATGTCCTTCATCATGTAATCCAATATAGAACCAGGATCCTGCATAAAAAAAAATGAGGGGGAAATGTGTTACTATAATATATTTCGATTAATGTTACTATAATATATTTAGGTGTGTTACTAGGTAGAATAACATCTTTAGCAGATAAAACAAAGAGAACAAACCTTCTTTGTCCAAAGAAGATAAAAAATCCTTTAAAACCGGTAGTTTCCTTTGATTGCCCATTCCACGATAACGGGATACCGTCCTCTACAATATCACCATCACCGTAGACACCTGCGACTCTCTTGAGAACACCGAATCTGCATCTTCTCATCTATCCAGTGTTGAATGAGAGGAATACTAGATGGTTCAACAATACCCCGCCATTTAATCTTGTACATGTAGGCAATTTGAAGAATGAGCAAACATCCAGTAACATTGTTAACACCATTGATGTTAACAGCTTCAACGACATTGCACAACTCCTCAAAGACAAAGCGAACACCCGGTCAAGCTTAGGGATCATTGACACATCCTCCAAATACTTCAAAACACCATTTGCCGAAGATGATTCGCAATAGGGCAAATAAGATGATATCGCATAGTACACAAACAACTCGCTTAAAATCATCACCCCCATCTTGCATCTTTTCAATGCAACCAAAGATGACAACTTCCCAGCAATAGACAGACCATATTCATGATTGAACTTATCAGCAAGAGACCACCTCTCGCCCCTAGAGTAAGTAATAACATCGGACCCTGGGTTCCTAGGGATCATGAAGATGTCTTACACATCATCGGGGGTCAACAGGAAACAACGGTTCCTACCAACACTGAACATTCAACTACTATGATTAAAACTATTAACTGACCAACAAAGCAACTTATAATCAACTAGCTTAGACAACTTCAGATCCAACAAACCACCAAACCCTATACTTCGGACATCATCCTTTTGCTTTTCACTTAGATTATTTATCAAGTCAAACAACCCTTTTGGCCTACCATGAGGAGTGAACTCCCTATAACAAAAGTGGGCAACATTAAAACAAACACAGTAACACAGTATCACACTTAAAAAAGAAATATCATGAAAGCCATACTTGAAAAAATATCATCATCTACAGTATTATGAAAAGAACATACATACTTTTAAAAACAAAACACAGTAACACGCCTAAAAAAGAGAAGATTATACCTCGTTTTAGGAACTTTAATGTCATCATCAACAGTATCAGATCCTTTTTTTGGTTTCTTTTTAACATCTCCTCTTTTTCCCACAGGGGAATCTCTGGCACTCTTCCCTCGTTTTCCACCACCAGAATGCCCACCAAATTCTAGCAAAAGAACAGTAGAACTATCTTCCTTTCCTTCACCCATTGTATAAACTACAAAAAAAAAAAAGACAAAAATATAAGTGTTGCTACATAAAGAACATATTGGAATAACACATATTACTATATTAAAAACATAAATTTGTTACCAGTGGAAAAAATAAAACATTAAATGTTCTTAAAAAAATAGACAAATTCTTAACTATTGTATATAAACATGAATGTTAATATATAATAGACAATATGCATTTGCTACTGCATACAAATTAATGTGTTACTGCATACAAATATGAGCGTTACTACAAAAACATTGTATATGTTACTACATGCCTAAAATTCAAAAAACACAACCAAAGTGGAATTTGTTACCACTGGAAAAAATAAAACATTAATGTTCTTAAAAAATAGACAAATACTTAACTATTGTATATAAACATGAATGTTAATATATAATAGACAATATGCATTTGCTACTGCATACAAATTAATGTGTTACTGCATACAAATATGAGTGTTACTACAAAAACATTGTATATGTTACTACATGTCTAAAATTCAAAGAACAAAACCAACCGCAAAATTCAAATAGAAAACACCAAACACACAGAAAAAAACGAAAACCTGGAAATCAAACACAACATAAAACAACAACAAAAATATGAATAAAAACAAAAAAAGCCAGAAAATCGTATAAAAGGCTATCAAATATATGAGCAAAAAACTTACATAAAAACACATCAAAACACTCTACATAAACCACCAGGAGAACATAATAACATAAATGAACCTAGGGTTTAAAAGACGAAAATAAATTTATAGAAAACCTAGGGTTTTTAAAATGAAACACAGTAAAACTACACATTATGATCGAAAATACGGCATACACACATACATAAATAGTCGTAAACAAAAACTCCTTCGAAAACTTACATTATCAGTTCAAAAACTCCTTCGAAAACACAATCCTCCTCTAAAATCCCCTCCTTATACTAAGACGACGCAACCGTAACACGAAGAAACCGGCGACGAAGAAAAAATGGTAGAAAACTGTCGATCGTGCCTTCGAAATCGGAAGAGAAACCAGGAGCGCGAAAACCAAGAGAGAGAAAAAAAGGAGAAGACAAAACGAATTGACACGAAAAGTTATGAAAAAGCGGTATTTTTTTAATTAAACCCGCGGGTCGAACCGAATCCGACCCGAACCGGTTACCCGCGAGAACAAAAAAAGGTCCGCGAGCATTTAAGCCCAAAAACACTCAAATTGCACATAAGACTTGTATGCAATATTACATACAAGTTTTTGTCTCTATTTTATAAAGAATTAATATATGATATAGTGGATTAAAAAGGATAAAAAAAAAGAAGCACCAAACTTATTATACGCATTATCAGCTTAATTAGCATACAAATGAAAAATGAAAAAGTGCTAAAGGCTATTTTCTCTTAAATCTTTAGACAATACTAATCACAAATTTTGATTATCCAAAATTTTGGATTTATTCTAAAATTATTATATTATGTTGAAATGACATTTAACATGAATGTTCAACAAACTAATACTCCTATAATGTATTTATATATAAATTGCTCTTTACAAAAATAAATAATATTACATTCCGACAAATTAATAAAATAGACTAATTTTAATTACTTTACTGCATTATAAAAAGGGTGAAAAACATTAGGGTACAAAGTGTTTAGACAAAAAGCATTTTAGTACACAGTTTTTTCCTAATTACATGTAACTACAAAATCAGCTCCAAATTGTCCTTACTACCCTCAATTTCCCTTGCTGCTAATAACCTGCACGGCTGCACTGATTTGACGGTTGAACAGTTACATTACATGTAATAAATAATTTTCGCCGTAACCGAGGCAAAAGATTTTAGATTTCCAATGTATACTTCCCAATGTATTATTGTAGCTTGTCTGAAACTCATTTTATTAGACAAAAAATTTTGAATTTCTGCTGAAATCTTTAAAACTCATCCGAAAACGAATGCGAAGGAAAAAGGAAAATTTATGCAGAAATCTTCAAAATTGCTTCAGCCCAGGTATTTTCGATCTCAACAAACTTGTAAATACATCGATTCTTTTTGTTACAAGTGGTTATTTCTTTTAAAATTTGTTTTTATCTGAAAGATTTGTGTGAAATTACTATTTTAAATATATATATTTGTGAATATTTCTAGTTCGTATTTCGTAAATTAGGTTTTTGAAATTTTTGTAGCTATACATTTTCATTCCTGTTTCAATTTTGGGTTTTTTAAGTTTGAATGTGGTGTTCGTCAAGTTTTTGTAGTTATACAACTCATTTTGGAATTTACTTGTAGGCTCTTAAATGGGTAAAGGTATGAAGCACATGAGGTATTATGATAGTCATTCGGACGAAGAGGATGAGAAACATGCCGTGAACAGAAAGCATGATGGAACAAGGAGAAAAAGCTATGAAGGTACAAGTATAGACATTGTACTTTTGTTTTTATTTTGATACCAACGAACATTTTTTTACACTTTTGACTTATTTATGGTACTATAGTGTGTGTGATTGTACTTTTGTGTTTCTATATAGTTTGTACTGTTATATTGATGCATTAGTTATGATTTTCATTGGTACTATATTTTAGGATCTTTTACTGATAGAAGGAAGAATCAGCAGAAATGTATGAAGGGAAAAGGTTTGGGTTTTAACCTTTAATAAAGAGTATATAACTTGTTGCATGTAATTTGTGAAAGTTTATAATGCAATTTATATACACTCCTGTTTATGATAGGGAAAATGACAGAAACCTATTCGACTTCGACTGAATCAGGTGTTTTTTGTGCTTTTATCATTGTATAGTATGGTTTTGTTTTAAAATTTAGTTTTATAAGAATTGTTTAAACTTTATATAGACACTCAAGCTTATACAAGGCAAAGAGATGAGACAAGAAGGAAAAAAAAGAAGAGGAAGACTGATTCAAAGAGAGGTAAACTCTTTTGTAATTATTTTTTGTTTATAAATTTTAAATTAGTATAACAATAGAAGATTTATATTTTGTATGGTTATTAGGTAGTAATAAGTTGAAGGATCCATTAGATGAATTGCTTGATGCATCAACCTCGGAGTACAATGATTGTGAAGAAGTATTAAAATTGAAGAACCGTTTTGGTTAGATATGTTATACATTTTTTATGCAGATCTGAATATAGTTATAAAAGCCATTAAATCTGATGCTATTCTTTTGTTTAACTATTTAGGTGGTGTGAAATTTGATGATTCTTGTATAAACTACAAGGCTAACTTACAAACAACTGCTCGAGAATTAAAGTATCTTCATTTCACTGAAAAACATAAAACTGAGTTAAAAAAGACTCCTTTCTGGCTGTTAATTGATGCACTTTTAAAGGCTGATTTTAATAAGTTGAAGACTAGATGTCACAAATATGAGGAGGATATACAAAGTATTCTAATGACATTTGATATGCGTACTGAAAGTTTTCTGATTGGAGATGAGAAGCTGACTTTAACGTCAATAGATGTGCATTTAATCCTAGGTGTGGGTGGTGGTGGGAAGGTAATTCCACTTAGGGATACTGACTATGATTTACCAGATTGGGTTAATAGGTGTTTTGCGAGGGAGTTGAGTGACACAAATGGTGGGTATGTTCTATACAAGAATAATGTTCATTCAAAGTTAAAGGAGATGATTAGTTTGGTAGATGATTGCAGTGTGGAGGATGTAGCTAGATTAACACACCTTTATATGTTGACATCATTGTTGACACCGTGCCAAAATACATCAGTTCCATGGCATATGACAGTTCATTTAGAAGATTTGGATGGTGTTTGCAATTATGACTGGTGCAAACTGGTGGTTGATACACTGATCATCAGGATTAAGACAAGCAACAATTTGAAAGTTGGTGGTTGTGCTATTCTATTACCGGTAATGCTAATTATTTTTTTTTTGGTACTGTTTTAGTATATGTTGGCTTAATGCAGTTTTGGTTGTGTGAACACACAAAATGGACTTAATAACATCTATATTATACCTTTATGCAGTTTTGGTTGTGTGAACACACAAAATTGATTGATCCTATCAATGAAATGGCTTTTCCACATTTCTTGAAGTGAGATTTGACAGAATTGAATCAGCGGATTTATAAGCTTGATCTTTTAAAACTAAAGCCCAAATATGTAAGAACCTCTACACCCCCTTTTCTCCCATTAACTGGTTTTTCTGTCTATTTCATTATAAACTTTATTAATCTGCAGATTAACAGATTGTTCTTGAAAGCAACCAGCTCTGAGAAAGATATAATACGTACTATGCTTGAATTTTGGAATAAGGTTGCTAAAAATCACAAGAATGCACCAGGCTCAGATCTAGATGATACTGATATAGATCGCAGATTAATGGGTCACCATTACACAGATGTCTTATGTAGTGATGATGATGTAGATCCTACTGTCAATTTGGGAACTTTTGGGACAAATGACTATAGTGAGAGGCCTGCGGCTACTAAGTATAATCCTGATCAGCCTTGTAGCCCAAAAGATGACCCTGTGCAGCCTTCCGAACCAAGAGATGAACCCGAGCAACCTTTAACCACAAGAGATGACCCTGAGCAGGATGATACCTCAAAAGATGCACCATCAACATCTACCGTACTTAAAAACACTGATGTGCACGAGAGTGTATTACGTGAACAAGGAACTGTTCACTCTATAGGTACTGTTAAACATATATTTTTTATGCAGAACATTTAATTTATTGGGAACCTTATGTTTCAACTTTGAACAGGTACTGTTGTAGAGACGCCTAAGACTGATTCTGTGTTGGGGAAAGACAGTTTGTACAAGAGTGATTGCCCATCATTCAACTTGAATATATCGCAACCTGTGGTGAAAAATGTGGAATTGGGGGCTGATATTTTTAAAAAATATGAGGTTCTATCTCAAGTTGAAGATGATATCACATCTGTTTTACAATCTCTGAAGGATGAGAACAAGAAGCTGAATGAAGATTTGGATGGGTTAAAAAAAAGTATGCTGATAAACAGAATGAAATGGTATGTGTTAAGAAGAAGATGGCTGAGGACAAGCTTAGGATCAATTCTTTGCATGCTTATGAGATTCGGAGAAGGGATGAGTACATTGGGTTTCTTCGTTCCGAAATAGACCAAATGAAATCCAAATTGTTACCATCTACAACGCAACTCTATGAAGATCCATAAACGATTGAACGTCTTGATACAGCTGCAAAATTGCACATGGAAACCCGACAAAATGAGAAGCTTTTAGCTGAGAATGCTGATCTTTCAGATACATTGAGAACTTTTGAGACAATTGATGCATTCAATGTAAGTGATGAGAAAACACCAGAAAAAAATAATGTGAGGAAGAAGCGTGTTTGTGAACCAAGTACACTGGCTAAACGAGTCAAAGAAAGGACTGTCAAAGATGATAGAAAACGGGTTGAAATAACCCCACAGATGCCAACAAAGGACCTTGTTGTGATTCATGAGGGTGGTTCTCATAGGGTAGGTTTCCGATGGAACAAATCTATTCATGTTGTTCAACTAACAAGTCCTTATATCAAGAGTGTAATTGAAGAGAGATGGAATGAAGGCAAAGAGGAGTAAGATTTAAATTTGTTTTACACTACATTACTTCCTGAATACTAGTTTTTTTTTAACATTTACTGTTGCTATCTATACACAGGGAGCTTACTTGGAAAGGTAAGCACTTTCTTTCAAGAGTTTACGTCAAATATATTCTTGCTATACTTCACAACGAGTGCCTTTCAAATGGGGTAAAACACCTGTGTGTTTGCAAAATTATACTCTAAAAATTCCCATCTGGTTATTTTATTTCTGACTTTGGTCTGTAAAAATAGGTTATCTATTCGTGGTCAGAATTGTTGGTCAATGTATACAAGCATCGTGAAGGAGCAAGTCGAATCGTCATGTTCTCATCATCATGTTGGGTAAAAACTAATAAATTTGTGTTGATTTTTTGTGGGTAATGCATAGCTTGTTGCTATATTTTATGGTATATTTATACATTTTAGGTATGTTTTTTTGTAGGAGCTCATTGTAAGCCATTGTGTTGTTTTGTTGATGATCGTCTTTCAAGAGTAGGAACCTCTGATATACTACTTTTTCCTTTATTGACCCGAGGTTTAAAGCAAAAACCATCTGTCAGCTTGAATCATTGGACTCTTATATCTCTTGACTTGAGTGATGGTAAATGGAGGTTCTATAATTCCATGGGTCCAAGACGTAAAGACAGAAGGATATACACTTGGACATGGCGCAAATTCTTGTAAGTTCTTTTTCTTTTTATGTAAATTGCATCTGTTTTTCTTGAGTTATAAAAAGAGTGTGAACAATCTCTTTTTTTTTGGGAATTTTATTTGACAGGTTGACTATGTTGGGAACAAGATGCGGATGATAATGAAAACAACGAAACCTGACCACGTTATGTTAAAAACAAAAACAGATCAACCTCTACAAATGAAATGTGTTCAACAAGTTGCTGACTCTGTTGATTGTGGGGTAATCGTTTGCTACCATCTTGAAAATTTTATCCTCAATAGATCATGTGATCTAAAAGTGTTCAAACATGATATCTCTGCTCAATACCGAAAAAAGATGGCTGAATGGTTTCTGGATACCCTGAATATTGAAGTTTGAATTAAAGATATGTGTTATGCTTATTGTGTCATTTTGGTTGTTGGAAACTGCAGTAATATATGTGTGATATGTAATGTGTAATATATGTGTAATATGTAATGTGGAAATTGCAGTAATATATATGTGTAATATGTAATATGTGATGCAGTAATATAATCAACCTTTTGTATATATGTTAGAACAAGCTATTTTTGGTCATATATGTAATATGAATGCTTGATAAGATATACATGAAATTCCAGATTATATATGTGTATGGTGAAATCTGCTCTGGTTTAATCTAACAGAATCAGTTGAATTATGTGCGAATTTGTATTTTTTTTGGAAATAAATTTCACTATAAGAGGGAAAATTGCACTAGAGGCTTTAAGTATTACACCATAAGATAAAACATTTCACTACATATTTAAAAATTTCACTTTAGCTTTAAATATTACACCATAAGATAAAAAATTTCACTTTGGTTAAAAAATTACACTTTGAACCTAAAAATTTCACTCTGGTAAATAAATTATACTACAAGCCTAATATTTTCAGTGTATGTATAATAATATTTTCAGACCTAATATTTAAATATATGTGTGTATGTATAATAATATTTCCAGACCTAATATTTAAATATATGTATGAAATAAATGGTGTTGGATAATTCAATAAATTAAATTTCAATAAATAAAATTGGGCTATGAAATAAATTGTGTTGGATAAATGAAATAAATGGTGTTCAATAAATGAAATAAATGATGTTGGATAATTCAACCAGAGCAGAAATGATGTTGGATAATTTTCGGGCCCAAAAAAATTAAACATTTGTGGCCCAACTCGGCCCCAATAAATGAAATAAATGAAATTAAACATGTGTGGCCCAACTCGGGCCCAAAAAATTGGGCTAAGTAAATTCAATTTGGGCTAAGTAAATTTCATTACATATTTCAAAATTT
This sequence comes from Stenogyne calaminthoides, assembly GCA_037126765.1. Classification (NCBI taxonomy): domain Eukaryota; kingdom Viridiplantae; phylum Streptophyta; class Magnoliopsida; order Lamiales; family Lamiaceae; genus Stenogyne; species Stenogyne calaminthoides. The sequence goes on along the minus strand of JBBCBC010000030.1, from coordinate 11,423,216 downwards.
CACTTTAGCTTTAAGTATTACACCATAAGATAAAAAATTTCAATTTGGTTAAAAAATTACACTTTGAACCTAAAAATTTCACTCTGGTAAATAAATTATACTACAAGCCTAATATTTTCAGTGTATGTATAATAATATTTTCAGACCTAATATTTAAATATATGTGTGTATGTATAATAATATTTTCAGACCTAATATTTAAATATATGTATGAAATAAATGGTGTTGGATAATTCAATAAATTAAATTTCAATAAATAAAATTGGGCTATGAAATAAATGGTGTTGGATAAATGAAATAAATGGTGTTGGATAAATGGTGTTCAATAAATGAAATAAATGATGTTGGATAATTTCAACCAGAGCAGAAATGATGTTGGATAAATTTCGGCCCCAAAAAATTAAACATGTGTGGCCCAACTCGGCCCCAATAAATGAAATAAATGAAATTAAACATGTGTGGCCCAACTCGGGCCCAAAATATTAGGCTAAGTAAATTCAATTTGGGCTAAAGTTCACAATTTGGGCTATAGTGGTTAAAAAAAAAATCAACAATACAAAAATACATAATACATAATAAACTTCTTATACCTCCAATTGCACAAAACCATCTGATGCCTTTTTCAACCATGCAACAAAAAATATATCCATGGTTCACAACTTTGGTCTACCATAATTATTTGCACGGATCTATTCACAAAATATTTAAATACAAATTTAATTCTAACAATTATTTCTATGCATGAAAAAATCCTATATTAATTCAAATAATAATTCAACAACAAATCATGCATATAAACTTCATTACATCACGTAAAAATTACAACAAAAATTATCAAACTAACGTGAAAATTCATACACTCTTCCTAATGTCCATGGTCTCGTTGATTAGACACACCGGAAAAACCTTCCCAAGTATCCCCTTAATCCTTGCTCGATCAATATTTAATATATGCTTTCATGAAAATTAACAAAAGGAAAATAAACTTTGTCATCATCTTTTTGATTTACAACCATTCCAAAGACATAAAATTGTACTTTGGGAATGAAAGAATCATCCCCTATTTATAGATGGGGTGGTGGACTCTTTTATGAAGAAAATAATGTGAAAAAATGGATTCTCCCAAAGAAATTTGTATATCTCCTAAATATAATTAAAATATTCCACAAAAATTCCACATATCATCGTGCATGGAGATTTTTAAAAATTTAGGGACAAGATTCCAAGATTTGGATCTTCTTGAATTTAATATGGATGAATTACATATCTTCCATAATATCTTTTCAAGTAAAACAAGAAAATCTTTCATTCCCTTAATTATCAAAAATTTCGAAAATTTTGAATAATCAAGTGGAAGATTTAATTGAATTTAATAAGATAATCTTGTATTCCAATAATATATATCTTCATTCCATAACAAAATTTTTTTCTCCCTTTATCCATAATTTTCAAGGAAAAATAAAAAACACAATTTTTTTTATTTTAAACACCTTTTTTTAGTTTATTGGACTTTACTTCAACTAATTAGGGCCTTTAGGAGACCTTAAGATTGAAATCTTCCAATGGATCTTGAATTATCATCTTGAGTGTTATATGTTATAAATATTAATTAATCCCACTACAAAAATATCAATATATCTTAACCCATTTGTTTCACTATCCATGATTTTATAAACCGCACATTCCATTAATTAATATCTTTTGTCCTTGGTTAAGATAAAGTTCAACAAAAATCCATGTTAGTTCCATGAATCATGATAAAGCTCACCTCCCAAGCTCGAATCAAAACCATTTTGCACACGATTCTCCCAGATAAATCTAATCAACCATAATATTGCCCAAGATAAAACTAAATCCCATTCTCTACCCGTGATAAGTATTCATAGTTTTAAGAACACGTTGATCCTATTTATAATCAAAATACAAAAATAACATAATAAATTCTTCTTATTCCTCCAATTTGTCCTCAAAACCATTCAAATCATTAGACCCACAATCCTTGGTCAACCATCATCAAAAACTACAACCCTTTCAATTTCACATCTAGGTCGTAATGGTGTACTTTTGGTTACAAAGGAAGGTTGATTTAATCTTACGATAATCAACAATACTAAAAATACATTATAAACTTTTATACCTCCAATTGAACAAATATGCGAAGAAATATAAACCATATGCTTCGTGATAAACAATTTATTTCAAGAATAAGTCCGAATTCAACCATGATTATACAACAAATATATCCATGGTTAATCCCAACACCTACAACCACAATCACATAAACTTAAAAGTTCTTTAAAATGACCAAGCTATTTACCAAATTATTGCAAAAACATAAATAGAATAGAACTTACCACACTGCTCACAACTATGCAACTTCACCTAGTGGTGGTTGAATGTTTGCATCCTCGTCTTCTGTTGGTTCCGTGTATGCATCCTCCTCAACAGCAACACCACAAGTGAATCCATCGTGATACCCCCATGTAAAACACTTACTACAAAATCTCTTTTTCTTCCTCTTAGTTTTACCCTCACCAACTGATGGTTTTCTTTTGCCTTTGGGACGTCCAGGTTTACGATTTAGTTTGGGGGGCAGAATCTTGTGCTTAATCACCGGTGAAAATTTCATGTCTCAAGGCATCCGGGATTGTATTAATGTTACCCTCATAGCATCTGGAGTAGTGTTTGATAGGAAACACTCCTCCACATAGTTGAAACATGAGGTAGACGTCTTACGTATGACTGCAATGGCGTGGGCACATGGGAAACCAATGACTTGCCATTGATAACAAGAACACTCTCTTTTTGAAAGAACAACTTCAGTGATTGTATTTGATGAAACTTCAAAAAACCCCAACGAACACTCAACAACATTCCATCTACTTCCAAAATCAGAGAGGAAATTCCACCTCTTTTCCTGCCTTGGTACTAAGGCACCCACCCAACGTTCAAATTTCTTTCTTCTCTGATCAAACCAATTCGTGATTTTTCTCCGAATTACATCCATCATGATGGTGATTGGCATTGACCGAGCTTCTAAAATCCATTTATTAAAGGACTCTATAGCATTTGAAGTCATCTCCCCATATCTCAAAATTTCGATAGTGAAAGCAACAACCCATTTTTCAACAGGTAGATCCTCAAGCCACTATTCATCAACCTTACCACCCACTTCCTTGAACATGGTTATCTTCTCATCAAAAATTCGCTTGTTTGGAGCATATACACATTGTTTGAAATGTTCAACCATTGCTTCTTTCTTATCCTTGCTCCAACCACTCTTGAAACGTCCTTTTAGATTAGTCACCAAGTGGTATAAACAAAAAAAGTGAACTGGTTTTTCAAAAACATTGTTAAACGATGTCATTAGACCATAATTGCGATCCGACACGTAGAAAATCTGCCTATCATGCTTCACGTGATCCCTGATCTTTCTTAGAAACCATTCCCAATTTGATATATTCTCAGCGGACACTACTGCAAATGCAACCAAAAATAGCCCTATAACAAAAATAGCAATACCAAACATCAGATTCACAAAAAATCAGATCAACATATAGCCAAAAAAGCAGAATTTGGATGTAACTATAATGCTGATTTTATAGGAACAATTATTTGAAAACAGTTTGCATAAGATTAAAAATTCAAACAAAAATCAAGAGATCAATAAAAACAATTGTTTGATTCATGGGTCTTTTGGGTTCACAAAAACAAGGAAGATCAGCAACAAGATTCATAAACTAACATACGAGCATATTATTATGGATCACATATTGCAAACACCAAAAAAATGTATGAGGATGATCAAAAAGAAAACATTATAACTGTAATTTGAAAAATGTAATTACCATTATTCCCATCTTTTGCGGTAGCTATTAGAATGATACCCTTTGCACGCCCCTTCATGAATGTTCCGTCAACGAACAACATCGGACGGCAATTCAAAAATCCATCAATACATGCTTTATATGCCACAAACACACGTTCAAATCGATGTGTGCTATCATTGACTTCTAAGCTAACGACACTCCCGGATTTTTTATTACAATAGCTTCACAGTACCATCTAAGGTCATCATATGATTCATTGAATTTCCCAAAAACTGCACTTCTAGCAGCCTCAGCAGAACAAAATATCCTTTGTGGAATGGAATATCTAAACCATACCCATCTTTCAATATGTTCACAACATGCACACCGCCAAGGTTAGGATTGTTCTTCACATTTTGTGAAACCATTTCACACATAATTTTAGGCCCTAAACGTTTATTGTTCTTCTTGTTTACAAGTTGTCCAACACATTCATGAGACATGTTTGCTTCTGAAATGATAAAGTAGTTAGACCCGGGCTGGATCTTTGCCTTTATCAACCAATTGCATCTCTTGCCATCAATAGAATCCTCACCACATATCGCAGTTAGATACTTGGCATCGTTCCTTTTGTATATAAAGTCGAATCCCATTTTGGTAGATACTTAATTAGAGACTTTCTAAATTCTACAACACCACCCCTAAAAATCTGCCCAACACCACCATCTAGTAAATGTGCCCAATCATTAGAAAGTTTCTGCCTCTTTGAAATAGATGGGCAAACAACAAATGATGGTCTAATTCCTAATAGAGAATCACTTCCTAAACAGCCACCAACTACCCCATCATCATCATCCAAATCAGAATCGACGACTTCACTATCTTGCAAACTAATCTCATTTGACCCCTGCACTCCAACATTGCTACATACACCACCAGAAATTGCCACATCATTTGCACAAAATTGAACCCCAATTATATTCTTACACTATAATTCACAAATTGTGATAAAACTTCTAAAATCATCATCACTACCCAATGCCACGTTGGTAAAATCACCCACAGATGCAGAAAATGAGAGCTCCCTTGAAAGAAATTCGGGCCAACAGACGCATACCTAATTAACACTCCAGAAAAAACACCATAGAAGTATTAAAAAAGCAAATAACGGTAATCAGCTTGACTAACAGAATCAGAGCCCCTTGACTGCATGTAACTTCAAAAATCAGCATCTAAATTGTCCTTAATACACTTTGGGTAAAATACCAGTAATCAAATTTACTAAGAAATCCCAGTTAAAAAGACACATACCTGATTTTTGAAGTCGATGAAGGATGAAATAGCTAGTAGTGATATTAGCTTGCACCGATCACCATGTTTCACGCTAATGATGATTGTCGAGTTCATCAGCATATCTTCTTGCTCAAAAGGATTCAAGAAATTTGACAAATGGCGCAAGAAATTGGGAAAATTTCTCCCCAATAGGAAGAACACAAGGAACCCAAAATACACAGTGATCGACTTGAATCTGATTTCGTCCCCAATCTGTAATAATTTTGGAAGAATTTTCCATAATTGATTTTCAAAACCCACCAGAAACTCGTTTCTGTGGGTATACCTAATATTTCCTTCAACAAATGAAACCATACAATAGATGATATACCATATAATTTGAAATTCAAATTCGGATGAACAGTACATGATGGGACAATCTGATGATGACGATCTTCTGCAGAGTTTAGGCGGCTTGGAAAACCGATGATGGGGGTGAGCTGGGAAAAACGAGGATGGGGGAGCTGAGCTTTGGGGATTCAATTAAGGGAATTTGTGTCTTTCAATAAATGGTGTTTGTATCTCAATGTAATTGTAAAAAGCAAGTGTATCTAATAGTGAGTAACCAAAAACTCGTACCTAACTATAATTTTTTCTTATAAAAATTGCCCAAAACAATAAAAAATTGGAAAGGGTATGTTGGCATGATAAGCCCAAAATAATTAAAATTAAAATGTAGTAATACACCCTGTGACCGACTAAAGCCCCATTAGAGCATTCCCAACCGTGCGCGCTACACTAGCGCGACTTCGCGCTAGTGTAACGTAATAGTTCACGTTATATTCGATTTTGTTTCCAACCGTTGACACTACATTTTACACTACATATATTATTTTTAATTTTTATATTCTTATTATTAATTATAATTATTTTTTATTACATATTTATGTATATAAAAAAGACAAAATTTATAAAAATGACATTATATTAAATTTCATGATAAAATACAACCATACATATTAAAAACATAACAATAAAACTTCAAAGATAAACAAATACACACGATATAAGAAATTGAATAAAAAACGATAACAGTTATATAGGCCTTTATTTTGTGATAAAAAACTTCAAAGATAAAAAATGATAACACAAGAAATTGAATAAAAAACGATAACAAATACACACGATACATGAACTATGTAATTTATTTTGTGATTTATGTATTTTAATTTATTGTATTTTTTGTGTTTTAATTATTTATCTAGAACTTTATTATTTAGTTTAAAATAATTTTAGTATAAATGTAATAAATAATAATTTTTATAAATAATAATAAGGAAAAGAAAAAAATGATAAAATGTAAATTGTATTAAAAATAAATGAAAACAAAAAAAGAAATGATGTAGTGTGATGAATAGTACCCTCTACATGTAGTGCTAGAATCAGCACTACACTAATGTAGCATCATATTGTAGCGCTCTGTTGGAACACCATCTTGCGCTACATGTAGTGCTAGCGCAAGATGTAGTGTCCCTTTGGGAATGCCCTATCATCCCCAAAGATCTCAGTCAGAGCAGGCATATGCCAAACGTGAATACCCCCGGAAGACACGGGAATAACACCCGACAGAGAGACCCAATCTTGAGTGAAATAAATACCGCGACTTCGATCCTCTGTCTTGTTTATGGCCTTACGCCTGGACCCTCGCTGGCGGTCAATCGGGTTAATCCCTCTCGCCAAGTGCCGGCTAATTGCCTTTCAAACTATTTAATATTTTCTGGTTCCTTCCCGAGACAAGCTTCTTATTTGTTGTGCTGCAGGTCATCGGTAAGAAATCAAATGAAGAAAAAGAACATTACAGCCTTCTCGATTTCTCTCAATTGCCATTTGATTTGCTATGTAAATCGACCGAATTTATCATACATCCGGGTCTTAGCCTTGTAATCTTGACATTTTCAGTGTGTTGGTACAAATTTTCATTCGACTTGCTGTGTAGATCAAAGTTCAGTATGTTATTCTTTATCTTTCTTAATTGACTGCTTTTGGTATTTTTCTAGTTTTTGGATGGTGAATATTAACTAAAATTTCAAAGGTAAGGGAAGAAGCAGAGGAAACAATCTCTTTTGAGTACTAATTTTCCTAATTATACAACAAAACTTCGTTCTCCTTTTCACACAGACTTGTTTTTGTATTTCGATCTGAGTCACTCTTAATGTTCTCCTGTTTCGTGTAATTTACTTGGTTTATTGATTCAGTATTTATTTTCTGCTTGGTATTATTGAAATTGGTTTAGGGTATTGATATGGGGTATTCCGTATTAGGAAGATGTTAGAATTCTGTGATAGATTCCAAGTTTATGGTTTTTCAGTTTGAAGTCAATGGATTTTCTTGGATTCTTATAAAATTGTTCGGGTCTTATATATTGACTTATTTTTGGTTTTTTTTTTTCTAAAGCTAAGGCTCATGTTTCATACTAATGGCTTATTGCAGATCATTGGATATAATGATGAAGCTTCTTAGTCGTGATCTTCACTCTTCTGTACAAATTAAAGTTGATCATGCAATCTGTTGCACCCGGTTTGATTACCGGCGAACAAACAGTTAATTGTTAAGAGATCCGATCAATATAACGGCAACAGCAGTGAAAGACACACGATTTGATTACCCAGTTCGTCTTTGGAATAGACTACGTCTGGGGGCACCAAGCCCTGGATTTTTACTGTATAATATATGCCTAGAGTACTAAGATTTCGATCCTTTACAATGTGCATTACAAGTTATATTTATAGACATAAATCTAGGGCTACAGTCTTCGTGGGCTTTCTCTCGTTGGCTGATCAGGGCTTCCTTCCTTGCTCCGCAAGTCGCGCTCACGGATATGCTTTCCCTGGTTACATCCCGATAAATCCGCCTCACCATAACTACCCAAATCTTGTCCATATTTATCTCTAACCGAAGTCGCGACTTCTTCGACCGCGATGTCCGATTCTTTCAAGTCGCTCCGCGACTTCTTTGCTACGTCAAGCCGCCAGCGACCTTCCGAGACTTCAAAGTCGCTTCCCGTCCTGCTCCAGCTGGATGAAGTCGGATAACAAGCTAAACATGAGATTGCCCAATCCCAAGCCTCCATTAGGTCAGGTTATTTCCCCGTACAACAATCGGCGATCGCGTGCTTCCTACGCGTCGCCCACGTCGCCCTAATTTCCGCGGGGGTCCCCAAGAATTTCAAATTTATACTTTCGACCCTTCGCCTCTTTATAAATAGGTCTAGGGTTCCTCCATAAAACCCTTCCTCCTTTCTGTCTCTCAAAACTCAGACCTGAACTTCCGCGCCCGTCTTTCCGGCTATTCTTCAGAGACCCGATAGTTCTTCAGGTAACCGTCTTTTCCCAATTTCACGTCAATGGCTTCCGATTCCCGATCTGCTCCCGTGCCCCCTCCGTTCCTGGTTTCTTCATCTTCAGACGATGACAATACTGCGATCGCCGAGTTGTATCATCGTAGCAACACAGAGACCGCCACCCTGGATTCCATGAAGCCCCCGACCGCCGATGCCTCCGGCATTGGCCGGGACGGTGATGGAGATGACGATCAATTTCTGAGGGAGTTGGACGACATAACACACTTTCCTGCCCTAGAATCGAGTTCCCTTCGCGTGGTCGCGCCGTCGAGGGAGGAGACGCCCGGGCCTTCCAACCCGGCCCGAAAATATGGGGCCTACGAGCGGGCTTTTGACTACCACTCATACGTGGCCCAAGCCCCATACAAGAGACCGGACCGCAGCTTCCGGAAGTCGGTCAAGTCAGATTTTGTGGCATCACTTGACAGGAACAGGTTGGTCCTCATCGACGGTTATGTGCAATCTCTCCGACACCTTTATAAAGTCCCCCGGGATGTACACTTTTACGGGGCGACCTCTGACGAAAGGGCCGACCAGCCGCCACCCGGCATGATCGCGGTCAACGAACAAATAATGGATGCCGGAATCCGATTCCCGCTCCACCCGGCGATTTCTCACCTCCTGGCGGCTTGGAACCAGAGTTTGACCCAGATCACTCCTAATGGATGGGGTTACATTCTTTCCACAATGACTGTGCTGGGACAGGCTGGGCTATATCGGTTGCCGACCCCCGGGGAAATATCTTTCGTGATGACGCCTATTACCCAAGCCGGCGGCTACAATGCCGTGCGACTTCGCTGTAGCAGGGAGCTCGTGAGTGGGATCCCTAACAAAATCGATGGTTGGCACAAGAAGTGGTGGTTCGTTGGAGGGGCGTGGGAGTCCGTAGACCCTTCAAGCACTCTGCCCATACATGTCCCGACCGATTATGCCCATCGGGTCGACCACAGTGAGTTTTGCCTTTTTCCCGATTTAGACACTCGTACTGATCTAATTCTCCTCTTCTCTTGCAGTTTTCACACCCACCGCCACCGACCTTTATTGGGATTTCAAAACAGCGTTCGACATCGTTTGCGACACTCCACCGAGCTGTCGGGACGTGAACGCTTTGAACACCGAGGTTGATCGACTCAACGCCGGCCTGTATACTTATCCTCGCCATCTGAAGATCCCCTGTAAGTTCCCTTACTCCGTGCATGTTGCATTTTTCGATGTCAACCTGACTGGTTGGCTTCTCACATTCTTGCAGTTCCTAACGTCCCTGTTTACCACCGTAAGCCTCTTGCGGACATCATGGCCTCACGTAGGAAGTCTGTTCTGGGAAACATGAGGCAACTGGCGACCTCTGAAACCGCCCCTCCGAAGCCGACTTCCACCGAGGTCGTCCCTCCAAGTTTGGTCCCCACTGGTCCTTCTGCTACCGACAAAGGCAAGAGGAAGGCTACGGGATCAACTCCGCCGACTTCTGGGCACGCTTTGAAGAAAGTGAGGGGGGAGATCTCGACGTACGAGTCCGAAATCAACAGGGGCTGGGGAAGAAAGATCGAGTCCGCCCCGATCCTGACCGGCGACTTCACCCGACCTCGCCGCCCGCCCATTTCACGACTGCCTCGCTTTGAGGGAGGCCGGCACCTCGGCGATGATGACTCATTCTTAAGGCTAGGAGGAGGAATTGGTGAACGAGTAAGTCCTCATTATGGTTTGCACGATCCTCTTTTTTTTTTTTTTTTTAGCATTAATCTTCATAACTCGATGATTCGGCTCTCGCTTCTGATACGAACTACGTCCCCCCGATTTTTGCCCCCCGAGGTGGTTAGCTTCCTCGGAGTCCTCCTTGCTTCGGCCGACCTCCCCAATAAGTGGCCGGGGTACATATCCCGAAGCGTGCGCAACATGACTCGGGCATGGACGCGTACTGATCATGACAACGCCCGTCGTCAGAAAATGACAGGCAATATGTACTCAGCCATGGTCCACACTCTCAAGGCTTTACTTGGAGAGGACCAGTGCTCAAGCTGAAACCGAGCTCCGACATCTCCGTGAGTCCCAGGCTCGTGTATCCGATCAGGCCGGAATGATCTTTGCAGCGGCCGAGACTCAGAAAGGGCTAGAGAAAGCCAATGGGGAGCATCTTCTGCGGATCTTGACCCTTGAGGGTCGCCTTCCTGAAATAGAGGGTCGTGCTAACCCAAGCCGGTCGGCCCGGAGGATCTTGACCGGGCGTACCAAAAGAAGATGATCCAGGGAGGAAAAAGCTAGGCGACGGGTGGAGCCGATTTGAGGAGGGAGGCGCGGGGCAAGGGGGGAGCTACCACTTGGGAGGCCCAGTTCAAGGTCGCCGAGGAGATGAACGCTAATTTTGCGTATCAGATGGCCTTTGCGGGTGCCATCCGAATATGTCACCAGGCGAACCCTTCCGACGACCTTACTAGGCTAGTCGCTGATCTCAAGGAGTACGTTCGGGATAACCTGGTTGACCTCCCGGATTCCACATCTTCTGAGCCCTTGGCGGAGAAGTTGACGAGCTCGGAGGTCGCTCCTCCCGCAACTGCCACTCCCGACGAGCCCATCGGGGAGGAGATACCGAGGTCGGAGGTTGTTCCTCCAACTGTTGTCGTGCCTGCCGAGCCCATCGTGGAGAGGGTTTAAACCCGTAGTTCGATCCACCGTGGTTACGCGAACAAAGCCTCGCTTCGGGACGGTCATTACCACGACCTCGGCCCCCCAAAGGATTGAGATTGCAGCTCTGCTTCCCTTTTTTGTTTTCCGTTGTACTAGCCTTCAGGCTTTTGGTTTATGATGTACTACTCCCGACCTTCGGGTCTTCTATTAATGAAATTTATTTTATATTTTGGTTTGGTGCTTATCTTACTATGTAAAATAAACTCCCATATTTTATCCCCCCCAAGTCGAGGTCGCAAGCTCGTCTTGGGGCCTTGACTTGAACTCGTACAACTTATCAACTTCTGGCAGGTCGGACTCGGGAAATGTGCCTATCGCCGACCGCCTCCTCCTTTGGGGAGGCGAAACGTTACCTCGATTTTACGAATCGGTGTGATGGTTAATGATCTGCAATGATGGCACAGGTATTAGGTGGCGGCGGGCGCCATAAATTGTGAACCAATAGTCGCGTTCATCCCCGCGGTCCACGTCTTGCCGCCCGTTTCTTTGTGGGGCCCTCGAGAGTTGAAATTGCAACTTGACCCCCCCTCCATCTATAAATAGAGGCGGGTATTTCCTACTAAAACTCATATTGTCCTCTCTGATCTCCCTCTTTCGCCTCCAAGCTCGGCTATGGGCGATCCGGTGATCTTCTCCGCTTTAAAACCCTTTCGGGCAGTAAGCCTCCCTGGCTCTGTGCTCATTATTTCCGGCACTCGGACCATCTTTGCGGCTCCTCCATCTCGGATTCTGATTTCACCGAAGGGTGACCATACAACCATTGCCAAGTTTTGTTTTTTGCAGGTGGCCGGATCCGCCCCGGGTGTGGCGGGTCCCCTAACTCACGGTGTCTCGTGCGCCAATCGGGAGAACGGGATTAATGGTGATGGGCCCCTTTTGATACGCGATACGGATTTAATGCGAATCCGATCATGCCAAAATGCCCTTCACCATCCTCGAAGTTTTTGCATCGTAAAGATGGCACGTGCGTGCTTTGCTACACGAAGCCCCATTCAAAGATCTCGATACTCCAAGGATGTTGTAACATCATTTTCGATAGTTTTGGCAAAGATCTTCCCGGCGACCTCGGCGTCCGGGGATGCTACCCTAGTAGAATGTAGTATAAACCAAGTCGCTAGTTCAAGTGGCTCCGTGGTATCGACCAAGTCGCTAGCTCGATTCCGAAAAATGTATTGTATTGGAATGCTCTCTTTACCGACCTCCGGGTCTTTACTAATGAAATTCTCCTTTTTAATTCCTTCATTGTGTTGACTTGATTTCCTTATGCGATTTTTGCTTAGTCCTTGTCGTCTTATTTTCTATGCGACTTGTTTCTTGGACATTTGCATAGCCGTCTTATAAAGTCGGCGGATGACCGCACCACTAGGGTGGCGATCTCGCCTCTAGTATTTCTAAAGTCGGACCTCTGGTTTGCACGTTATCAATCATGTCTTTCATGCGACCTGCATGTTATCGATCATGTCTTTCATGTGGTATGCATTTCATCGATCATATGTTTTTTCATCGCGACCATTTGGTTTACACAGGAATCTTACATTTCAAAAAAGAATAGAGAATTGTTGTTACTACAAATACTTGTTTACATCGGCTTGATCGATACAAGGACATAAATCTACTGGTTGTATTTTTTTAAATGAGTTGCATTCCACGGATATTGAGCCTTGGTCCCATCCATTTTCTCGAGCTCGTATGCTCCGTTTGGTAGGACCTTCGATATCTGGAACGGGCCCTCCCAATTGGGGCCGAGGGCACCTTTTGAGTCTCCGAGTATCTTCTTCAGTACTAGGTCCCCGACCTTGAAACGTCGAACTCATACTTTAGAGTTGTAATATTTCTCAGACCTCTGCTTGTATCTGGCATTTCTCATATTAGTCTCTAATCGCTTTTCTTCGAGTAGGTCGAGGTTCCTCTCCAGAGCCTCATTATTGTGATCGAAAGCGACTTGGCTAGTTCGGAAAGTTGGGACATCGACCTCCGCGAAACCCAGCCTCGATTCGAAAAATTTAGCGAATAAGGGGTTTTGCGGGTTAATTCCTACGAGGTTGTTACATGCGCCCACAACAACACATCAGGAGCTCACTAGCCCATTTCCCATTTCCCTTGATCTTGGCCTTGGCGTGTGCTTTATGATTTTGTTCCGCGGCCTCGACACATGCATTCGATTGGGGTGGTATGGGGTGAAGAATAACTTTGTGATCTTCCATTTTTTGAAGAAAGCGTCGACCGTGTATATCGAACTGCTTCCCATTGTCTAATATTATCGTCAATGATCCGAATCTGCCGGATAATGTTGCGTAAATGAATCGATAGCGTGATCTTGGTCGATGGCTGCCGATTACCTCGACCTCGCCCATTTTGTGAAGTAATCCACCGCTACTAAGGCATACTTGACCGATCCTGGGGCGTTAGGAGTGGCCCAATGATGTCTATCCCCACTTTGCAAAGGGCGGGGACCGAGGATACTCGTGAGCTCTTGGTCGCGACCTTGATAGAGGGGCATAGATCTGATATTTGTGGCATTTGCGGGCGAAGACAATAGCATCAGCCCTTAAGGTTGGCCAAAAATATCCATGCCTTGTGGTTTTGTGGGCCAGGGACTCCCCCCCAGTGTGGTTTCCGCATGCCCCTTCGTGTATTTCTCGCAGGATGACCTGACCTTGTTTGGGTGTTATACATTGAAGTAGGGGTATGCCGAAGCCTCCCTTGTACAACTCACCGCCTATCATTGTGTATCGGGCGGCCCGTAATTGCAACTGCCGAGCTTGGACACGATCAGGCGGCAAGAGGCCGCTTATCAAGTACTCCATGATGGGTGTCATCCAGTTCGGCACCGGGTTTTCTAATGTTGTTAACGTTACTTGCGCGGTGGATGGGTGGGGAAGTGTCGTGATGGTGACATCCTTCATGTCTGGTGATCCTTAAGAGGTCGCCAACCTGGCTAAAGCATCGGCTCGCGATTTCCGCTCTCTCGGTATTAGCTTGACATGGATCTGTGTGAACTTCATGCATAGTGTTTTCCTGATTTCTGATGGGTTTCATCCTCGCCGTCCCTAGCCTCGTACTCCCCGGAAACTTATGGGCCACGGTTTGGGGAGTCGGTATGAACTGCGATCTCCCCGACCCCCATGGCTATTTGCCATTTCGAACCCGGTGATGAGAGCCTCATACTGCGCCTCATTATTTGTTAATGGGAAAATCGAAGGTAATGGCATTATGAGATACCCTCGGGACTCATTAAAACCACCCGACGCCCGACTTGTGAGAGGTCGCCCGACCCATAAACGAAAAAGCTCCACGGTAAAAGGCTGCACGAACTTCCGGCTTCGTCGGGACGTAAGCTCTACTAAGAAGTCGACCCGAGGCTGAGCCTTGATGGCGGTCGTGGTAAGCAGGTTAGACCGTCTTGCCCGACCTCAATGGCCCATTTGAGGCATCGGCACGAAGTGTTCGGATGGTGGAGTACGTTCCCGATGGTAGGAAGTGAGAACCGACGATGGTCGAAAAAATCTGATCTCAGCTTTCTCACGCCACGACTTAATGTCAGCCGGCTTCTCTAGCGAGGGCAACATTGCTCCATCTCGCTCAATGTCCGGCTAACAAAGTAAAAGAGGCGAGTGGACCGGACCTTACGCTCGGACCCGATCAGCGCTCAAAGGCGGTCTCCGCCGAGATCTGAGAACAACTTCTCTCGTGGAACGTTTGACAAGATATGCTCACATCCGCCCGTAAGTTTTGATTTTTTCAAAAGCGTCCCGGCTTTCAGGCGTCCATTCAAACTTTGCCTTTTTACGGATCGTGTCGAACATTGGTTTACACTTGTCCCCCATTCGTGATATGAATCTGCTCAGTGCAGCCAGACATCCCGTGAGCTTTAGAACTTCTTTCACATTTCGGGGTGCCCCCATATCTAGTACAGCCTTAACCTTTCCTGGGTTCGCCTCGATGCCCCGCTTACTGACTAGGTGTCCCAAGAACTTCCCCGACTCCACTCCGAAGTTACACTTCTTGGGGTTGAGTCGCATATTGAATTTCCTGAGGATGTTGAATGTCTGCGCGAGGTGAAACAGGTGGTCTTCTCTTTTTAGGCTTTTGACGACAATGTCATAGACATAGACTTCTACCGACTTCCCTATTTGATCGGCAAACATGTGGTTGACCAGCCTTTGGTATGTTGCCCCTGCGTTTTTCAAGCCGAACGACATTTTCTTCCAGCAATATAGGTTCTTTTCCATCAGAAACGAGGTGTACTGTCGATCTGGTTCGTGCATGGCTATTTGGTGATAGCCCGCGAAGGCATCCATGAATAACATCATTTTGTGTCCGTCCGTATTATCTATCAGGTGGTCGATATGTGGCATCGGGAAGTAGTCTTTAGGGCAGGCCTCATTGAGGTCGGTGAAGTCGATACATAACCGCCAGGTCCCGTTGGACTTCTTTACCAATTCTGCATTGGCTATCCACTGTGGTTGGTCTGCCTGCATGATCAGGTCGTTATCAGTAGTTTCTTCACCTCTTCCGCCAAAGCGGCACACTTCTCAGGGCCAATTTTTTGCCTTTTCTGAGCAACCGGCTTCCGGGATGGGTCAATGTGGAGTAGATGGCATGCGATCTCTGGGTCGATCCTCACCATGTCTTTGTGTGACCAGGCGAAGAATCTAAGTTCTTTTTGAGAAAGTCAATGACTTCCCCCTTCAGGTCGCTCGGTATCTTGGAGCCGATAACGACCTCCAGATCCAGACGAGTTGGATCGACCTTGACTTTCTCTAGTTCTTCCCCCGGGATGGCTCTGGGGCCATCTTGTCGGGGATCGTCGATTTCGGCCTCGATCAGGAATTCATCAGGTCCGTGCCCTATTCTTGGGTCGAGGTCGCTGTAGGTTCTTTTCCTGTTTATCCTTGTTTCACTTAATTCTTCATTCTATTTATTGGAATCTATTACAAGTGCTTGTTTGATAGGTACTAGTGCAGAATTGAAAGGAGATGAAGAGTAAATCAAACAACCTCTCGCATCAACTTGGTCGCCTTAATTAGGTCTCTACCACCCCACTCTTGGTGGGAAACTTTACACAAAAATAGAAAGTGGAGGACGCAACCTCGAATTCATGTTCAAAAAGGCCTCCCCAGAAACCATTGTAGGTGTCTTTGTGAGGTCGACTACTAAAAAAGTCTAATGCCTAGTTGCCCTAACCTCACTATTAAGTGTAGAAACCACTCAACGCCAATCGAATCATCCCCCTGGACCTCACAAGAATAGTGCCAAATCCTTTCACAAGGTGGTCGCCGCGGGTGACATAGGCATCGTAATCCCAGAAACGATCGGGGTCTTCTTGAAAAGGATGTTGTAAAAGCCCCCGTCGACGAAGTCGGCCACACCGTAGTCCCCATGATGTTGGCCCGGATCACAAAGGGGAACAACATTGGGGTAGATACCCGGCCTTGTCTGTTCTCCGAACTTCGATAATCTTGGACTCTTTCTAACTTGGCCGAGGGCGGGCAACTCCATCTTCTGGCGTTCTCTAACTCCCTTGGCCCGGCTTTCATCCTTCCGGCTTGGAGGGAGAGCGGTGGCTAACCCCGAAGCAGTCCCTAAGGGGAGAGTGTGTATCATCGATCCCCGCGTTCTCTGGCATGGTGAAGACAGTCGCTCTCCTGCCTCGCCCCCAGTTGTCGTTCTGCGGGGCGTTAACTGTTGTTGGCGGCCTCTCGAGCTCTGGTCGCCATTTTTTTGGGATTAAGCAGCCCAAGAACTGCGTCAAGCGAGCCGATCTCATCTGACCTCGAGCTAAGGCAACAAATCCTTGCACGCACTGGTATAGTGCCCCGTTTGCTTGTGGAAGTGGCAATACTTGTTGAGGTTCGCCCTTCACCTCTTCCTTTGGGCGGGGGCAAGAAAGCGATTCTCGCTCCCGAATCTGGGTGAAAATGTTTCCGGGGGTCATGCCCAGAGCGTCCATCAATTTCACCGGAATGCTCTCCTCAAAAGGCTTGAAGCTTCCGGGCGGCTTGTACTGTGAAGACGACTTTTTGGAGCTTTTCTTGGGCTCTGCGACCTCCTTAGTCTCAGATAGTCGGGATTTTAAGAGCTCCGCCGTGTGTATCAGGTCGCTAGCCCACCTCCGAAAGTTGGCATAGCTAGTCGGGTATTCGGCCGTCATGCACTGCCAGAGTTTGGTCCCCTTCTTCAGGCCGGAGACAACCCCCATCAATTTTGCCTCATCCCCAATGGGATCTCCTTCCAAAATTAGCTTGTCAATCCTTTCAATGTAGGACCGATCAGATTCAGTATCCCCCTGCTGGGTGTTCATCAAGTGTTGCTGATCGTTGGTCCTGTGGGCCAAAGCGTTGAAGTCGTTAGAATAATAGGCGAAGCGAAGCCGCTAGAAAGTGTCCACCGACGAGGCGTAGATGAACCATTGGTGAGCCCGTGCGCTCAGTGGTCGAGAAACAACCGACATTTAATTACTTGTCGATTAAGCGCCCATAGAAGCCATGTCTGAGTTGCACTTTATACATGGACCCTTGGGTCGGTGTTCCCCCCTGGCGATCCAAGGTCGCGACATTGATCTTCCTTTTGGTGGCATTAAGGTGACCAAAGTTCGTGGGGAGTCCGGACGGCGAAGGAATCGGTCTACTCGGTAGCCCATTTAAACTCTCCATGCTCCATCGGTTGTTGACCGTCGGTCGATCTTGTGACTGGCTTCGTCGTGTGATCGTCAGTTGTGTTTGCGGTAGGGGTCACCGCAATGCAACGATCGACCCACTAGGTATCTCGTTGTGGTGGAGGTTAAGTCTGGGCGGTCGCTCCACCACTCGGCATGAAGAAGGCTCGGGATTGTGCCTCATCTTCCGTTCCTCGGGGCTTGCCAACCCCCTCAGGTCGCCAAGTCGGTCGAACACATTGCTCGACCTGCGCCCTCTTGAGGTTGGCGATTGCGGACGAGGGCATATCTCGGGCCGATCGTAGGCGGTTAGCCCGCCAATGCCCCTTCGGGTTTGAGTGACTGTTTTTTTAGGGTCCACCTCCTTCTTAGGGGAGGCCGCATGTTCTCCTCGTCGAAACGCGAGGCGTTTCTTGTTGAGGGCCTGCCATCCGCGGCCCTTTTCAAGGTCTCGGCCTCCGCACCAAATTCCACCAGTCAGGGGTCATTATCGGGTCTTGCTGGCGATCGCGATGGGAGCCAGAGCGATGAGAGCTCATAGAGGCCTCGCGCCCATAGCAGGCGTCCAGATCTTGCCCGTTCAGGTTGGCTTGATTGCTTGCCATTGGTGTTGATCAGAGATGAGATGGGTCTTCCTTCGAACAAAGTGATTTCGCAGGAATTGTGGTTCCCACAGATGGCGCCAATTGTTGCACCCGGTTTGATTACCGGCGAACAAACAGTTAATTGTTAAGAGATCCGATCAATATAACGGCAAAAGCAGTGAAAGACACATGATTTGATTACCCAGTTCGTCTTTGGAATAGACTACGTCTGGGGGCACCAAGCCAGGATTTTTACTGTATAATATATGCCTAGAGTACTAAGATATCGATCCTTTACAATGTGCATTACAAGTTATATTTATAGACATAAATCTAGGGACTCTGGTCTTAGGTTAAATTTGTCGGGGCATCCTTCCTTGCTCCGCAAGTCGCGCTCATGGATATGCTTTCCCTGGTTACATCCCGATAAATCCGCCTCACCATAACTGCCCGAATCTTGTCCATATTTATCTCTAACCGAAGTCGCGACTTCTTCGACCGCGATGTCCGATTCTTTCAAGTCGCTCCGCGACTTCTTTGCTACGTCAAGCCTCCAGCGACCTTCCGAGACTTCAAAGTCGCTTCCCGTCCTGCTCCAGCTAGATGAAGTCGGATAACAAGCTAAACATGAATTTGCCCAATCCCAAGCCTCCATTAGGTCGGGTTATTTCCCCGTACAACACAATCAATCTTGTGATTAAGATAAACTCAACTTCATTCAATCAGTACTTTTTTTTTTTAACTTCGGTTTGTGCTTTGAAATCGTTGCTATTAGTATATGTATAATGTATAATGTACAATATAATTAAATTTCCTGTAGTCTGTTAAATGATATGATATACTATAAAATACATATACGAATTCTTTTCTATCAGAAACAAAAGAACTTGTTACTTTTAACAATAGTAATTTGTACCCTATTGTATCACATTCAATAATATGATAAACTGACCATTTTATTTCGGTGTGCCTCCATCTCTCTCATTTCACACATTTTATTAATGCAGGAAATTAACATGAAATGCTGGAATCTTCATAGCCCACTGAAGTCATCTACCATGTTTGATTATCCTGAAGATTGTAGCCGTTGATAACCCTGATTCTGTTGAAAAAACAAAAAACCACTTTTAATTGTAGTATCATGTATAAACATAAACATGAGTGAATAAATAAAAAAAAGGCCATGATCTGTATCTTGGTCACCCTACCTTCTCTACCCAGAGCAAAAGACTACAGTTTGGCTACTTAAGAGATAAAGTCTCAAAAAAGCTGGGGTGTTGGAAAAATAAGTTCTTCACGGAAGGAGGACGTGAGATCCTTCTAAAATCCATTATCCAAGCTATACCAACCTATGTCATGTCGTGCTTCAGGATTCCCACTTCCATTTGTGGGGAAATAGAATCGATGAGTGCTAGATTCTGGTGGGGAGGTAACCAGGAGGACAAGAGGATTCATTGGAAGGATTGGAAATTGCTTACCAAATCTAAGAGGGACGGAGGAATGGGCTTTCGGGATTTGGTCACTTTCAATAAAGTGCTCCTTGCAAAACAAATCTGGAGAATCATCTTGTACCCGGACTCTCTGGTTGCTAAAGTTTTGAAAGCCAGATACTTCAAACACACTGACATAATGGAAGCCACCCTAGGGTCAAACCCTTCTTATATTTGGAGGTCATTAATGTGGAGCAAACCAACCATTTCCGAGGGTCTCTTTTGGAAAATTCACGATGGACATAAGGTGCACGTTAGAAATGATCGTTGGGTTCCTGAACTCTCCACCGGAAAGATCACATCCAGCTCCAGATTTGTCAACAACATCAAAGTACATGAACTCATCACTCCTTCTCATGAATGGGACCAGTCGAGAATCAATAACCTTTTTCCCAGTCATGAAGCACAAGCTATTAAAAAAATCCCCATAGATCAACAGGGCCAATCCGACTCTCGTTTCTGGCGCTACACGAAAAAGGGTCTCTTTACTGTCAAATCTGCTTATTGGAACACTCACACAACTCCCTCCAATTCCGACAGTAGAGTTATAACCTCATCCAGCAAGACTCATACCTTTTGGTCCAAAATATGGAACCTGAACATCCCCCCCAAAGTCCGAATCTTCCTGTGGAAAATAGCTCATAACGTGATTGCTGCTGAAGCTAACCTTGCTGCTCATCACGTCCCGTGTAACCCCAGGTGCACGGTATGTGGACATTCTTTTGCGAATACTAATCATGTGATTTTCTTTTGTCAGGGAATGAAAAATGCTTGGAACAAAACGAAGTGGTGGCCTCTTATAAAGAAAGCGAGAGGAATCTCAGATGATAGCCTGGACATCCATCTTATTCTTACCCTGGACGAGGGTGAACTGGAACAAGTGGCCATAAAGATGTGGAGAGTTTGGAAAGAGAGATGTGACTTTATACACTCTAAAGGCGAAACTCATCTAAGGCGGAGAGTCCATGCTAGCTGGACTGAGGCATTCCTGGAGCAGTTTCAATACGAAAAGGAAAAGCTCAAACTCGGAATCAACCCGGCCCCCAACTCGGAGTCGGTATACTACACAGATCGTACCCATGACAACTTCATTATGAAAGTAGACGCAGCCTACAAAGAATCATCCAAGGCCTTTGCAGTAGGCTTCTTTATACTGGACAAGGAAAGAAACCCCCATGCTGCCGGGTATCACAAGATCAAACCACCAGGATCGATCCTTGCTGCTGAAATTATTGCCATCATGGATGGGATCTCCTACTGGAACACGACCTCTCCAGAGACTATCACAATCTTGTCGGATTCAAGAGAAGCTATCAATGTCATTTACTCAGATACTCCCTATAAGGGGTATGAGGAGAGCCTGATCCTCGCTGCCCAAAAACTGATACGGAATTCCCAAGTGACGGGAATTCGATATTGCCCGCGCAACAATAACATTGAAGCGCATAACCTGGCTAAAATGGCTACGAAATCTCCCATCCCTCAAGCTTGGGTTGGAGATGAAATTCCCAGACATATCTTGTCTTTCGCTCAAAAGCACCCTTCTCTGTAATTCTTGTGCTGTGAGCCTTCAAAAAAAAGAAGTGATACACTGAAGGGGCAAACAAATATTGAGCTGATGAAAAATGTACCATTATTTATAGAAAGTGAAATGAAGCTGAACGGTATATGATTCAAATTTAAAATTTAAAATTTCTCAGTAGTGGCTAATTATTACCAACTTCTCAAATATTACAGTAGTCAGACGCTGTGTTTTGTGCCAGTACAATATTATTAAAAAAATGGACAGCATTTCTATTTGAAACAATATTTTATTTGTTTATATGGTTCACACACTTATTCCGCGTGTGATTTACATTGATGCCCTTCTGTGGCGAGTACTGTTCACGCGAACAGTAAACATACCAGAAATTTTGCCTCTTACTGCTGTTTATATATATATATATATATAGATTACACGCTTTGACTACTAGTTTTAAACT
Organism: Stenogyne calaminthoides; assembly: GCA_037126765.1. Classification (NCBI taxonomy): domain Eukaryota; kingdom Viridiplantae; phylum Streptophyta; class Magnoliopsida; order Lamiales; family Lamiaceae; genus Stenogyne; species Stenogyne calaminthoides. Next base: position 11,401,339 of record JBBCBC010000030.1, on the reverse strand, counting down.
TTAATTTCTGATCTAGAATACCAAACAATATTTATCATCATTTCCATATTGCCATGTTTACATTTTGGATTCACTCTGTGTGTTGCTCTTGAATTCCAACAATATATATTATCATATCTATGTTCTCTTCTTTACATTTCAGTATGGGTAAAAGCGCTTTACTTTATTAAGCCCAATCTAATCCAAAGTTCACGTATATGGGTTAAATTGCATAATTTCGACCCGAAACACCCAAATCTGGGCCAATTTGACATACATATTATTAATATATTTAAAAATCCCATGAAAAATAAGCTTAATATTTATAAGTTATTAAATTAAAACAAAACAATTCACTGGGGAAGAAGGTTACAGTTTTTAGATCTTGGGTTTCAAATCATATATATAATAAATCTTGGATTAAATGTGTTTTGGTTTCCAGTTTTCTGCATTAATTTGCTTTCGTTTCAGGTTGCTTCATCTTATGAATTTTTTTATCTAGCTTCGGATAATGGTGGTGGCGCTTTAGTCGCACCGGCTTACTGGGTTTTAGTGGAGGATGGGATATTTATTTTAATTTTTGCTTTGCATGTATTAATTTAAGAGTTAATAATAAATTACAATCTATACTATTGTACTTTTTTTTACAAATTGCTATTGATGAAGATGAGATCGCGATAACGATCTTGATTTATTATAATCACGATTTGATTAGAAAATTAGTAATGATTGTAATTAATGTAATTTACTAGCATTTATTATATTACCGTAATTAGTGTTAGGATTTTCTTATTTATAGTCATCATTTGTAACATTTTCATCGAGTTAAGTTAATTATGAATTAAAGGGAGATTGAGAAGGTTTATTTGTATTGTTCACGCTTCTCCCTGCATAATCAATCTGTACTATTTTTTTAGCAAAATGCAAATTGTACTAATAAAAATTGATAAATTCCAACCCACACTCATATTTTTTTTAAATATTTATATTGAATTTTTTCAATTTGATGTTTACTAAAATATTTTTGTCATTTTGGTATATACAACATATCATTTGTAACTATATTTAGTCCGAAAGTTTCACAAAAAACGAGCGTCGGGGTTTGATCGATCACTTTTTAATAGTACAGATTGCATTTTGTTAGAAAAATAGTATGTTTTGCAATTTGTAAAAAACACAATAGTACAGGTTACAATTTGTGATTAACCGTTAATTTAATAATTTATTAATAAATTAAGTTCAGATCTTTAAATATATAAATAATTAATATGTATGTCAAATTTGCCAGGATTTGTGAGTTTTGGGTCGAAATTGTGCAATTTAGCCCATATATGTGGATTTTCGACTAAAATTCGCCTAAATTGACGCAAATAATTGAAGATTTAATGTCCTAAATTCGCCAACTCGAAACAGATGGATCTTTAAATTATATATCAACTCCTATAAAGTTAGTGTCCAAGAAAAAATTAATCCCCACCATTATCTCAATACAGAACATATAATGCAGCTATAGTTATATAGGACACATATGACCCGTGTAAAAATATTGACTCATCGATTTTCATCTGATTTTTTTTTGGATATTCGTATAAAAATGTTATAATTAATTCACCCCACATATGTAGCTATAGTTATATATTTAAAAATCTATAACTATATAACTTCATAAAGATTAAAGAGCATAGGGCAGGGGCAAACACACAAATGTAGTTCAGCCAGGGTAATGCGGAACAAATAAAAAGATATAAAACAAAAAATAAATTTTAATTAATTAATAATTTAAATTAAAATTGACCACGACGATTTGCTAAATTATTATTCATCCATTCATTACCATGTCTAATTTTTCCACCACAAAAAAAATTAAAGAATTCATTTTTCTGGCAATAGAATTTTTTAACAAAATAGTTCCGTCTTTAAATACCATACGAATTTTCTACGAATTTTTAACATTCTAGTAGGCGTACATATTGCTTACGGATTCGTAAAGACAAATGAATACCAACGAGCAAATTGTCCACATATTTATAATTTTTTAGACAATTACACTTATAACTTGGAGTAATTTGTAATTTGAGGATTGAAAATGTCTATATGATTAGGAAAATTTGCAGAGAAGTTGTAGACAATCCTAACTATTTAAAAACGAAATTTCTTTTATTGGACAATTCTCTATTTTTTGTAATTTTAAAAATATTTATGAAATTTTAAAAAATTTGAAAGATTCAAACGGTATTTCACAATGAAAATTGAGGTGGGGCAATTGTAGAGTTGGTCTCCTATAAACCAGGTTTATGCTATGAGCTTGGATTATCCATTTCACTCATTTTTAATAAATTTTTCTAAACTACTAAATTTTACCCGTATTATACACTGGGTAAGATTAAATGTCATGAATTAAAAACAAAGTTCATAACATGAACTAAGTCTATATAATTTTTTTTTCTTAATTGTATGAAAAGTGAATACAATGTTGAGCCCATATATGTATATGCGTGTATGTATAAATGGAGTTTACAGCTATAGGATGGCTCAGCTAATTAACCATATATATATATGGAGCGCGAAAATTTTGGTCCCATAATTTTTCAATAATTCTTTTTATTTTGTTCTGAAAAATTTAACTATTCAGTTTTGATCTTATGACTATTTCAATTGTCCAATTTTACTCTCATTTTCACCCGAAAATTGAACATAAAATTTTGTCATTTTCGATCAAGCTCAAGTTTCGTGTCGGTTAAAATTGAAGGTTTCTGAACTCGTAGCTAACATGGATGTTGACTGTTAAACAAAATTTCATTATATCCGCAATTTACGAGGAATTTTTTTGTTCTTTCAAATTCTTTTAAAAATGAATTTTTGGTTAACAGTCAACGTCTATGTTAACTACGAACTCGAAAACTCCCAGTTTTAATCGGTACATGAACATGGCCGAAAAATACAAAAAACATAAAATTTTATGTTTTCGACAAAAATGGTATAAAAATTGGATAATTGAGATAGTTACGAGATAAAAATTGGATAGTCAAAATTTTTTGAATGAAAAAAGGATAACAAAAAGTTATGGGATCAAAAAATATTTTTTTATATATGTACATATAACTGAGTTTGTTACAATGAATATTATATAATGGCAATGCAGGTGTACACTATATATATACACACTAATATACTAGTATTAGCCCCGTGAACTTCGGGGACTAAAATAATTTTTTATGTAAAATAATTAATAATAAATTTTTTAACATTTTCTTTTTATTATTTTAGTATGTTTGTGGTTAAATAGTGTGTAATTCATAAAATATTAAAAATAAAAAGAACCAATTACTCATATGTCCATATATAGAGTCAAGATTACTCTTAGGTCCATGTCCTTTTATAATTACTAGTAGGTCCAAAATAAGGTTGAACTTTTACCGTTATACCCTTACACAATTTTAGATATAGAATTCAGATTAAATAAAATTATCCCCACCCCCATTTCAAAACAATCGCTCAAATCATCAAAATCCTAAATTAAAAACTCTAACTCTCCCTTTTTCTGTCTCTCGTCCTCTCACGCTCTATCTTCTCAAATCGCCGCTGCCGCGATAGCAGCCACCATCCCTGCGGCCACCATACCCACTCTCCCAAGTGTCGCCGTCGCCACTCCCACGGATTCGAACCCACGGCCGCGTCTCCGCGTTGCAGGTTTTAGAAATTTTCTTTTGTTTTGATTTGGGAGGTCATTGTTTTACAGAAGATGACGAATGAAGTTTCCAAGGTCATTGTCTTGATACATTATGCATTTATTAATTTGTTAACACCTTTCTAGTTTGAATTATTCAGATCTGAATTTTTTGGTTATTTGATGTAGTATGCTCTGTATTTCGTGTATCTTGGACTTGTGGTGTGCTTTTCATCCTATCTGTAATTTTTTCATTTAAATTTTAGAATCCGTTTCTTGATTTAATTTAGTGTGTATTAAAAAATAGATTATTCTTTTTAATTTAGTGTGTATTAAAAATTAGATTATTCTTTTTAAAATCTGGATTTGTGGGGTTTGGAAATGGAGAATCTGATACTGTATTTTTTATGAAGATCTTGTTTTTGATATGCAGATTTGAAGATTTTTATGAAGATCTGAGTTTTTTTGAAGATCTGGGTCGTTGATATGAAAGTTTTTTGAAGATCCATTTTATGAAGATCTGGGTTTATAAATTTCTGAGTGTGAAAATCTAAAATCGGAGATGAATTTGTTCATGTTTTTATGAACATGTTCATGTGTTTTGATGAATATGTTCATGTCGTAATGAAGACGATGATATGTAAATTTTGAGATTGTAATTGTAGGTTTTTTATAAGTAAATTTGTGTAATATTCTAATTTTTATATGAATTTTGAGATTTTAATCTTTAAATATGAAGCTTGCAACTCTTTTAATTTTGAGATTAATAAATAATTTGATTGAAAAAAATGCAGAAAAATGCAGAAATTTGAAACTATTTTGAGATAAAATTGACGGAAATGGATGGGGGGATGTTTTTTGGGTGATGGAGTAAGGAAATAATTTTGAAACAATTTTGATGAAAAAGAAAAATAGAAAAAAAGTGAGAAAGGAGGAAGAAGGAAAGAATAATAAATAAGGGTAAATGAGTATTTTACCTATGGGCTTTTGGACCTACTAGTATTATTTTTACAAGGTTGAACCTGTTGAAATTTAGAGGCACGTAAACACATAATACATGTGCAGCAGAATTAAACAGTTCACCAACAATGAACATATAATTGCATAATTAAATATGTGTAAATATAAAGAGAAATCTTACAGTAAATCGTACGCATATTTCTCTACTATGTTATCCACGTAATCCCCGTTCACGGACTTGCAAAGATTTGTCAGCGTTGAATCTGAGACGGAATTTGCTAGGAAAATTCCTATTTTAGGTTTTATGGAGAAAATTAACGTTGTTTGTGAATTCCCAAGGACTCATATATATAGGAGATGTCCAGCTTAAATCTTAAGTCAACCTGATTAGGAAATAATATCCATAATCTTATAAAATAAAGGGAGGTGCTAAATGGGCAGATTCTGCCCAGGGCAGAATCATTAAAAAACCTTTGCCCTCAATCTAGCCCACCCAAGAATCTGCCCTCAATTAAGTCCACCAAGTCTAAAATAGTATTTTCTGTCCAGGGCAGAATCTGCCCACAAAGAATTACCCTAAAATAAATCTCATAGATTTATTTCCCATATATAAAATCTCTACGGATTTAATTCTCATGTATATCAAATCTCTACGGATTTAATTCACATGTATATAAAATCTCTATGGATTTGATTCTATATATATTAAATCCTATAATAATATTCCATATATTATTATTGGGAATCATATTTAATTAAATCCAATTTAATTAAATATTAATAATAATTAATTCCAAATTAATCTATTATTAATTAATTCTCCATAAATTAAATATTAAATTCAATTTAACATTTAATCAACCAACTATAATCCGTAAAAGGGAACTACTTGTTGTGTGACCCATAGACCCTCATATATAGAGCGATTAGTCAAACTAACGGTCTTGATTGAACCCTATACAATAAATCAGACATTCTCAATATATGAGGTACGTTGCGAGAAACGTGCAACTACCTATAATTGAAACATGGGCTATTACGATTTCCTCATTTCATTCGTGAATACTCGATTAAGTCTTGAACATGATGAAGTGTCTATTCAAATAACTTAATCATATTATCTCTAATCACTAATTGATCATGTATGTCACACTTATCCACAAAGTCTAAGTTGACGTGCATCGGCCGATGACTTTGATCCAATTATGATGAGAAGACGAGTATTCTCTCTAAATCCACATTGAAGAATGAATCTTATTCTTGACTCAACTATCACGCACATGCCCTTCGTGATGAACTCAATCCAAGTCATATCTACCCATGGAAGGGTGCAAGCGTCGGTCATGGTCAAAGTTCATCACTCCACACATGTCATGCGTATTGACCTCAAGTCAAAGGAGTATCACATCGCTCCCACTAACCGAGATACCCGTAGACACATATTGTGGACTTACATCAAACGATTTCTCGGATGGGTATACCAATACCCTCTAAGGTATCTGTGTATCCATCATGAGATACCTAATATCTCGTAGTAAGTGAGATCTTACTACACTCTCTAAGAGTATGATGCAGATCGCACATCAATCTCAATTGCATCATCAATATCCCATTCTTGATGATCCTTGATCGGGGCCATTTGAGAATCATGTTTAAGTCATCTGAGCTCTCACAACCTCAATGACAACAATGACTCATGGGAACACTTGCATGAATAAATGCAAACTATCAAACATAATATTCTAACAAGTGTATTGCCATACATTAATATTAAATGAACTATAATATTAAATCAAACTGAATATCATCGAGTATTATGTCCTTAAAATAGATTGTCTCTAGGACACTAACACTAATAATCTCCCACTTGGACTAGAGTCAATCACATACATGTCTATGTTTGGGTTATACTGGAAAATATGCTTTTACTTTGTATAACCAAACTGAATTTATGTCTTATTTACTGAAATAAATTATTTATCACTGAAGCTTTAAATATCATTGAATGTTACATATATTTACTGCATAATTGTTCAATAAACAATACGTGTTACATTGTAGTTAATTTAGTGATACCAGATCACAAAAGATTAAATTAACAGTCCCTTGTAACTAAAAGTACGCTGTTCACGACCTAGATGGAAATGAACAATCCATCGTGTAAGGTTGAAGTGTAAGGCTCAGATTGACTTGTCTTGACCAAGAGATTACGCTAGTGCATGACTGATGCACTGAATAGGACCTACAGGAGGATAAATTCTTCAGCACTGAATTAGGAAGAATTAGACCTCAGTGGTTCGTTATTTCTTAATCTCCTTCCCTTAAATAGGATCGTGTGTGGTTAGTAACTATTGCTTTGACTTATGACGGGTAGAGAATCAATGAGATTCAATATTTTATATCTTGGGCAATATTACTGGTCACATGCGATTGCTAAGATTTAATACGAAGAATCGTGTGCAAGTACGCTTGTTTGATTTGCCCCCTTGGGAGGTTCATAAGATTTATCATACCAAATCTTGCAAGTGAAATTAGTTTCCGGTATGGATAATAATGTTGAACCGTTCCTTGACCAAGGACAAAAGATATTAATTAAAGTAAAGTTGTTTGAGTGGCTTGAATTAATTAATGGGCTAGATAATCTTAAACACAGAAAATAATAACCGGGAGTCATATTAACAGTAATATGGGTTAAGATGAATAGTGCAATATTAATTATGTAGTGAGATTAATTAATATTTATGGGCTTGAATAATATTGTGGCTCAATATTAGATATTCAAAGTCCATTAGAAGGTCCAATCTTAATTCTCCTAAATGCCCCTTGTTGGGATATTTTAGTTTTGATTAATTATGCCAAAACATTATCAACTTGTGTTATTTAAGATAATCTACAGATAACAAGTTGAGGGGGAACGAGAGAACAAGTTAAGGGGGAACTCATAAAATCAAACGAAGATGACGAGATCAGACGAGGCTGATCAAGATCAGATGAGTAGGATGAGTTCCGAGTTAATCCGGAAATTTGAACAAGAAGAAAGATGCTGATTTTTGATGAAGAAAAGCCGATAAAATCTTGTGGAAGAAATCGAAATCAGCGAGAAGAAATCAAATCGGTAAAATAAATCGATTCGGATGAAACAATGGAAATCGATTCGGATGAACACCGAAATCGCCGGATGAACAAAGTGAAATCGGCCGGATGAACAAAGGAAATCGCCTGATGAACAGCGGATTTCGAAAGAATCGATGAACAGATGATTTCAAAGATCGATGAACAAATGATTTCATCACACCGCAAATCTGGCACTGCATTTCTCTGGTCAATTTCAATTTAACGGTCGACGACGTAATCGGAATAGATGAACAATGTCGGCGAAATGATCGATCCGTTAGACACACAAAAAGCGGTGGCCATAAGAAGACAACAAACATATTGATGTGACATAAAAGTTGCAAGGAAAAGTGCAAAAAGGACAAAAAAAAGTGGAAGTTATTAGTATGGATTTGAATATTACTTTCCAATCGGTAATATTTAAATCCACACTATATAAATACATTGCACTATCTTCAAAAAGAAGACAATGGAGGATCTGCAAAAGTTAAATTAAAGCCAAATATTCAAGCAACTCCATTCATAGAACCTGAGCAAGAAATACACATATATTCAAAAGTGTTCTACCACTAGATCTAAGCACAAATGCTATATCCTAAGCTTAGAGATTTCCCCATCCTTAGCATTGAGGCTAAACAAATGTAAGGAAAATCTCAACCTAGTTGAAACCAAACAAACCTTACCCAAATCAGTCGGTTAAGTTTGTAGGTGAGTGTGAACTCGGTAAACATCTAGCAATCCCGAAAGGGAGGGTAGGCGATCTCGTGAGGGTGATTAGTCCCGTTTGAGTGAAAACTCGGTAAACATCTAAGCAATCCCGAAAGGGAGGGTAAAGCGATCCCTTAGAGGGTGATAAGTCCCGTTTGAGTGAGAACTTCGGTAAACATCTTTTGGTTAAGTTGGTGCCCCAAGAAGGGAAAGAGTGGATGTAGGGCGAGTTGTCCGAACCACTATAAAAATACATGTGTTCTTATTTGCTTTCATATTAACTGTCATACATACTTTAGCAAATCTGCATAACACATTTGAAAAAAAATAAAATTTAAGTCACCTCCCATTGAGATTTTACGAGTTTTAAATCGGGTTTTTCGGGACCAACAAGTGGTATCGAGCGAGGGGTTCAAAAGTTCACTAGATTTTATTGTGAACACCGAATCGGTCTTTTTATTAAAACCCATTTAGTTTAAAATGCATAAATTTTATAAAATTCATGGAGGTTAATCAATCATCTTCTCATTTTTAAAATGAAAACAATGTTCTTCATTATTTCACTTGTTTAACTAACAATTTGTTTTTTCTCATATATTTTTATTGTTAGTTAGTTTTGGCATCATTATCAAAAAGGGGGAAATTGTTGGGATATTTTAGTTTTGATTAATTATGCTTAAACATTATCAACTTGTGTTATTTAAGATAATATCTGAGATAACAAGTTGGGGACGAGAACAAGTTAAGGGGGAACTCATAAAATCGGATAAGATGATCGAGATCGAGGCGAGGTGCGAGACGAGGGTGATCAAGATCGAATATGAGTAGGATGAGTTCGAGTTAACCGATGATAATTTGAACAAGAAGAAGCATCTTGATTTTGATGAAGAAAAGTTCGATAAAATCTTTGTGAAGAAATCGAAATCGGTAGAAGAAATCAAAATCAGTAAATAAATCGGTTCGGATGAACAAAGAAATCGATTCGGATGAACAAATCGAAATCGATTTCGGATGAACAAAGGAAATCGATTCGGATGAACAAAGTGAAATCAGTCGGATGAGCGATGATTTCAAAGAATTGATGAACAATGATTTCAAAGATCGATGAACGAAGATTTGAAGACACCGTAAATCTGCGGACCCGATTTCTACAGGTCGATTTCAAGCGGACGGATCGGTGACCCGGAATCATAAGAGATGAAATGATGTCGGACGAAATGATCCAGATCCGTTAGACACAAAAAGCGGTGACCAATAAGAAGACAACACACATATTGATGTGACATAAAGGCTGCGAGAGAAAAGTGCAAAAGGACAAAGAAAAAGTGGAAGTTATTAGTATGGATTTGAATATTACTTTCCAACCGGTAATATTTAAATCCACACTATAAATACATTGCACTATCTTCAAAAAGAAGACAATGGAGGATCCGCAAAGTGAAATTAAAGCCAAATATTCAAGCAACTCCATTCATAGAACACAGAGCAAGAAATACACACATATATTCAAAAGTGTTCTACCCTGATCTAAGCACAAATGCTATATCCTAAGCTTAGAGAGATTTTCCATCCTTAGCATTGAGGCTAAACAAATGTAAGGGAAAATCTCAACCTAGTTGAAACCAAAAAACAAACCTTACCCAAATCGATCGGTTAAGTTTGTAGGTGAGTGTGAACTTCGGTAAACATCTAGCAATCCCGAAAATGAGGGTAGGCGATCTCTTGAGGGTGATAAGTCCCGTTTGAGTGAGAACTTCGGTAAACATCTAAGCAATCCCGAAAGGGAGGGTAGGCGATCCCTTAGAGGGTGATAAGTCCCGCTTGAGTGAGAACTTCGGTAAACATCTGCTTGTTAAGTTGGTGCCCGTGAAGGGAAGGGTGGATGTAGGGGAAGTTGTCCAACCACTATAAAAATACGTGTGTTCTTATTTGCTTTCATATTAACTGTCATACATACTTTAGCAAATCTGCATAACACATTTGAAATAAAAAAATTAAGTCACCTACCATTGAGATTTTACGAGTTTTAAATCGGGTTTTTCGGGACCAACAAGTGGTATCGAAAGGGGGGTTCAAAAGTTCACTAGATTTTAATGTGAACACCGAATCGGTCTTTTTTATTAAAACCCATTTAGTTTAAAATGCATAAATTTTATAAAATTCATGGAGGTTGACAATCATCTTCTCATTTTTAAAATGAAAACAATGTTCTTCATTATTTCACTTGTTTAACTAACACTGTTTTTCTCGTATATTTTTATTGTTAGTTAGTTTTGGCATCATTATCAAAAAGGGGGATATTTGGGATATTTTAGTTTTGATTAATTATGCGAAAACATTATCAACTTGTGTTATTTAAGATAATCTCGATAACAAGTTGAGGGGAACGAGAACAAGTTAAGGGGAACTCATAAAATCGCATTTAAGATGATCGAGATCGACGAGGTCGAGCAGACGAGGCTGATCGAGATCAGATGAGTAGGATGAGTTCCGAGTTAACTGATGAGCTGAACAAAAAGAAGCATGCTGATTTGTGATGAAGAAAAGCGATAAAATCTTTGTGAAGAAATAAAAAAATCGGCGAGAAGAAATCAAATCGAGCGAAATCGATTCGGATGAACAAAGTGAAATCGCCGGATGAACAAAGGAAATCGTCGGATGAACAAAGATTTCAAAGAATCGATGAACAAGGATTTCAAAGATGAGAACAAAGATTTCAAAGACACCGTAAATCTGCATACCGCATTTCTCTGGATCGAATTTCAAGACGGACGGATCGGTGACGTAATCATAAGAGATGAACAAGATGTCGACGAAATTGATCGATCCGTTAGACACACAAAAGGAGCTGGCCAATAAAAAGAGAACACACATATTGATGTGACATAAAACTGCAAGGAAAAGTGCAAAAGGACAAAGAAAAGCTGGAAGTTATTAGTATGGATTTGAATATTACTTTCCAACGGTAATATTTAAATCCACACTATAAATACATTGCACTATCTTCAAAAGAAGACAATGGAGGATCTGCAAAGTGAAATTAAAGCCAAATATTCAAGCAACTCCATTCATAGAACACAGAGCAAGAAATACACACATATATTCAAAAGTGTTCTACCCTAGATCTAAGGACAAATGCTATATCCTAAGCTTAGAGAGATTTCCCATCCTTAGCATTGAGGCTAAACAAATGTAAGGGAAAATCTCAACCTAGTTGGAAACCAAACAAACCTTACCCAAATCAGTATGTTAAGTTTGTAGGTGAGTGTGAACTCGGTAAACATCTAGCAATCTCGAAAGGGAGGGTAGGCGATCCCGTGAGGGTGATAAGTCCCGTTTGAGTGAGAACTCGGTAAACATCTAAGCAATTCCGAAAGGGAGGGTAGGCGATCCCTTAGAAGGTGATAAGTCCCGTTTGAGTGAGAACTCGGTAAACATCTGTTGGTTAAGTTGGTGCCCCATGAAGGGAAGAGTGGATGTAGGACGAGTTGTCCGAACCACTATAAAAATACGTGTGTTCTTATTTGCTTTCATATTAACTGTCATACATACTTTAGCAAATCTGCATAACACATTTGAAAAAAAAAAATTTAAGTCACCTCCCGTTGACATTTTACGAGTTTTAAATCGGGTTTTTTGGGACCAACACCCCTCAAGTAGCCCAAACATAATGTCCAATAACTGAAAAATGTGTTTAAAATAAAATAAATTATGGTTGCCTATTTTTCCTAAAAAAAATTTTGAAAATAATAAATTAAAGAGGGAAAAAGATTTTCTTTGAATTTTGTTATGGAATGTAGATAAGTATTCTTGGAATACAAGATTATCTCATTAAATTCAAGAAATCTCCTTCTTGGTTATTTATTAAGCATATTTTCGAAAATCAAGAAAAATAAGGAGAGGAAAGATTTTCTTGAAAAGATATTATGGAAGATATGTATTATTGGAATGCAAGAATATCTCATAAATTCAAGAAGATCCAAATCTTGGATTCCTTCTCCTCATATTTTTTGAAAATCCATAAGTATAAGGAGGTGGGATTTTTATGGAATATTTTAAATATGGAGAAAATAATATATGAGATATATTCAAGATTTCTTGGAGATCAAGAAAAAGATTTTTCCATCCTTATTCCTACACTAAAAATTGTCCAACCCCCTTATTATAAATAGGGGATGATTTTTTTCATCCCCAAGAGCAATTCCATGTGTTGGAAAAATTAGAAATCCACAAAGGTGGTGCAACATAATTTTATTTTTTCCTTTTGTTAAATTATTCGCGAGTTCCTACCACCGGATTGTTGAACAGGGATAAGGGAATACTTGAGAAAGTCTTTTGGTGTGTTCGTGTGAACGGGATCCATCTTCTCAACGGTTGTCACTCTCAGAGGTTAGTTTACGTAAACCCGTAGTAATTCCGCATGCGTAGGATTTACGTGAACTGTTTATATGCATGATTTGTTGTTGAATTATTATTTGAATTAATATAGGATTAATTCATGCTAGTAATAATTGTTAGAATTAAATTTGTATTTAAATATTTATCCAGAATAGATCCGGGTAATTAATTCCCCAGAAGTCTAACCCCTAGACCATCAAATGTCTAGTGTGTACATGAACACTCAGTGTTATGGTGAAAGGATCTGCCAAATTAAATATGTGGGAATACATTTTAATTCTATTTCTCTTATCGTTATGATCTATCGGATCAAATGATAAGCCTAGTACTGTTTGTCGATCTTGGTTCCTTTGCTTGCACAATCGCACTAGCATTGTCTCAATATAACTTTATTAGACAACTGACACTCGGAACTACCTCTAGTTCTTTGAAGAACTATAAAATCCAGACAGCCTCCTTGAGGCTTCTGATACAACAATGTACTCAGCTTCAGTTATTGAACCTGCGGTCGACTCTTGCTTGGAACTATTCCAACTGACCTTCCCCATCATTGAGAGTGAAAATATAACCTGACTGTGATTTGTAATCATCACAGTCGGATTGGAAACTTGCGTTAGCATAACTAGTGACTACTAGTTCTGACTGTCAATCATAGACAAGAAAACATTCTTTAGTTCGTCTAAGATACTTCAGAATGGTCTTGACAGCAATCCAGTGAGACTCACCCGGATTCTGTTGAAATCTATCAGTGATGTTGATAGCGTAGGCCACATTTGGCCTAGTGCAAGTCATGGCGTACATGATTGACTCAATTGCATATGCATATGAGACATCTTTCATGTGCTTGATGTCAGCTTCAACATAAGATCAATCCTTCTTTGATAGCTTTATTCCATGATTTGTCGATAGAGATCCTCTCTTATAGTTCTCCATCGCAAAACGCTTCAACACCTTGTCTATAAAGGTGGACTGTGATAGCCCCAACATCCTCTTGGATCTATCCTTGTGGATCTTAATCCCTAGGATTTAGCAGGCTTCACCAAGACCCTTCACCATGAAGGTCTTTAACAACAAATCTTTAACGGATTGCATTAACGGGATATTGTTTCCCAAAATCACTATGTCATCGACATACACGATTATGAAAACAATATTCTTCTCGCTGCGTTTTCTATAAACGCAAGGATCTTCTGAGTTTCTGATGAAGTGAAAAGGAGTTGATAGCTTCATCAAATAGGATATTCCAACTCCTAGAAGCTTGCATCAATCCATAAATGGATGTCTTTAGCTTGCATACTAGATTAGAACTTGTCTTAGATGTAAAACCTTCTGGTTGAGTCATAAACACTTCCTTATCAATGTTTCCATTGAGGAAAGCTGTTTTGACATTCATCTGCCAAATCTCATAATCAAAGTGTGCTGCTATCGCAAGTAAAATTCGAATGGACTTGATCTTTGCAACTGGTGAGAAGGTCTCGTCACAGTCAGTGCTTTCGCATTGACTATAACCCTTCGTTACCAACTTAGCTTTGTAGGTTTTTACTTTGCCATTTGCATCAGTCTTACGCTTGAAGACCCAATCGCAACATATGGGTCTAACGCTTTTAGGCAACTTAACCAAGTCCCAGACTTGATTGGTGTACATCGAGTCCATCTCGAATTTCATGGCTTCATGCCACTTCCTTGAATCAATATCTGATATTGCTTCAGAATAAGTATTATGATCGTCCTTATCCGGTATTTCCATATTATCGAGTTCCTCCAAGAGGTAACCGTATCTAATGGGCGGATTACGATTCCTAATTGACTTACGGAGCTGTGTTTGTGCAGGCTGTACATTCTGATAGTGAAAATTTTGTGGTGCATCGATTTCATCAATGTCTGGAGAGTCCTCAAGAGCTACATTTTCAGATGCCTCTTGGGCAGGAGTTTGAACTATGTTGTTCTCATTCAGCCCACTTGGAGGCTCTTGCACTGGCAAGCATACTCCAATTACGCTCCCACTGGCTGAAAGACGATCACCTAGTGAAAGACTGCCACCGTGAAAGTTGTTGAATGCTCCCACTGATTCCTTGTCATGTTGCTTTGACAAGATATCAGTCTCTTTGTTAATTTGTGGTTCTTGAACTTCTTCAAGTTCTATCAGCTTACGACCTTGTTCCTTAAAGACATAGTCTTCTTCGAGGAACTTGGTCTGCCTAGAAACAATCATTGATTGTTTCTCAGGTGGATAGAAGCAATATCTTTTAGTTTCCTTAGGATATCCCACAAAGTAACCCTTTTCACCTTTGGATTCCAACTTATTAGTAAGCATCTTTTTCACAATCACGGGGCAACCCCACGTTTTGATATGTGTAAAAGTTGGCTTCTTGCCACACCATTGAGCATATGGTGTATGCTCAACTGATTTAGATGGAATCCTATTTAGAATGTAGATTGAGGTTTGTGACACGTATCCCCAAAAGAATGTCGAAAGAGAGGAGAAGCTCATCATGGACCTCACCATGTCTAACAGAGTTTGGTTTCTCCTCTCGGGCACACCGTTCATCTGAGGTGTTCCGGGAGGAGTCCATTGTGACTGGATTCCATGTAACTTCAAGTAATCAGTGAATTCATGGCTAAGGTATTCACCTCCTCGATCTGATCGAAGAGTCTTGATACTCTTACCAAGTTGCTTCTCTACTTCAGCCTTAAACTCTTTGAATTTCTCAAAAGATTCGAATTTGTGTTTCATAAGATATACGTATCCGTATATTGAGAAATCATCAGTGAAAGTGATGAAGTATCCGAAGTGACCCCCAGTTAGAGTGAACAATGGTCCACAAACATCGTTGTAGATCAACTCTAGAACTTCTTTGGCATGCACCCCTTTCCCAGAAAAGGGCCTATTGATCATCTTGCCCATGAGATAAGATTCACAATCTCCACGAGACTCACAGTCGAATGGGGTTAAGTAGTCTAACTTTCTTAACCTTGTAATTCTTTTCTCATTTACATGATCAAGTTCTACAATGCCATAAGTAAGTCGGATTTTCATGATTACTAAGTTTTGAGTCTTTTATTCTGTATGTTAAGAACATCATATCCATAATGCAACAAATACATGTTGCGAGTAATAGAAAGAACTAGATGACAATCATTAAGTTCTACTCTAAAACCAAAGGGTAAGTCTAACACATAAGTCCCCACACGTTCAGTTAGCAACTCTTGCTTCATTTCCACGTGTGAGACGACTTCACCCGCCCTAACTGTCCTAAGACACATGAGCTCCTTCACATTCGAACAAATGTGAGAGCCACATCCGGTATCTAATACCAAACATGTTGGGGTTATACTGGAAAGTATGCTTTGACTTTGTATAACCAAACTAAATTTCTGTCTTATTTACTGAAATAAATTATTTATCACTGATGCTTTAAATATCATTGAATGTTACATATATTTACTGCATAATTGTTCAATAAACAATACGTGTTACATTGTAGTTAATTTAGTGATAAACCTTCAAGGCAAGGCTTGTGGCGAAAGGTTATACTCAGAAAGAGGGGATCGACTATGAGAAAACTTTTTCACCTGTAGCAATGCTCAAGTCCATCCGAATTCTCTTGTCGATTGTTGCGCATCTCGACTTTGAAATCTAGCAAATGGATGTCAAGACGGCTTTCCTTAACCAAAGTCTTGAAGAAGAGATCTATACGCAACAACCCCAAGACTTCATTGAAAAAAGCCAAGAACACCTAGTTTGCAAGCTCAAGAAGTCTATTTATGGACTCAAACAAGCATCCAGAGCTTGGAACCAATGTTTTGATCAAGTAATAAAGTCTTATGGGTTTGATCAAATTGAATACGAAAGTTGTGTGTACAAGAAGCGTGTCAGAACTGCATTGGTATTCTTAGTACTATACGTAGACGACATTCTGCTCATTGGTGCCGATGTAAAGGTGCTGTCAGACGTAAGGGCATGACTTTCAAAACAGTTTGATATGAAGGACTTAGGGGAAGCCGGGCACATCCTTGGGATCAAGATCACTCAAGATCGCAAGAAAATGATGATAGGCTTATCGCAAGCTTCATATATGACAATCGCTTTGAAGCGATTCAAAGATGCGAGACTCCAAGAAAGGCTTCGTACCTTTCAGGCATGGAATCCATATATCCAAGGAAATATACCCTAAGACACAAAAAGAGATAGATGACATGAAAGACATTCCTTATACTTCTACCGCTTAAAGCCTTATGTATGCAATGTCAGGCACGAGACCGGATATCCGCTTTCCGCTGGCATGGTGGCGAGATCAAAGTAATCCGGGAAAAGAGCATTGACGCGAGTTAAGAACGATACAAGTATCCGAAAAGAACTTCGATAGAATGTTAGTTTATCGATCGACGATCTAATCCCCATCGGTTACACGGACTCGGTTTCCAATCGACTTAGATTCCGTAAAAATCTACCTCCGGTAGTGTGTGTTTTGCATGGGGGGGAGGAGCCATGACATGGAGAAGCGTTAAGCGTAAATGCATCACCGATTCTACCATGGAAGCCGAATCGAATGCTGCGAGGCGAAAAAAAGCGATTTGGCTCAAGAACTTCCTAGTGGACTTGGATGTAGTTCGAATTTGCCCGGCATAATCACTATTTATTTGTGATAATGCCAGCGATTACAAATTCAAGGGAACCAAGAGCCCACAAGGCCAAGAAACACATTGAAAAAATACCATCTTATACGAGAAATAGTTAAGAGAGGAGATATAAATTAGGTGACAAAAGATCGCGTCGAGACAACCTAGCGAGATCCATTCACAAAGGGTTTGCCTCGAGAATACATTCGATAGACATGTGGAAGGAATGGGTGTCAAGACCGTGCTAATCGCTTTGAGTATAAGTGGAAGATATTATTAGTTCGTGTAGGTGACATTAGATGTCACGATTAGGAACTACACGAGACATCTTGTAGTATACTTAAAAGCGCACTTTGAGTATAAGTGGGAGATTGTTGGGGTTATCTTTGGAAAGTATGTTTTACTTTGTATAACCAAACCAATTTCTGTCTTATTTTTGAAATAAATTATTTATCACCGATGCTTTAAAATATCATTGAATGTTACATATATTTATTTGCATAATTGTTCAATAAACAAGATCGTGTTACATTGTAGTTAATTTAGTGATACCGGATCACGATGATTAAATTAATGGTCCCTTGTAACTAAAAGTCGTTGTTCACGACCTAGATGAAATGAACAATCCATTGTGAAAGGTTGAAGTGTAAGGCTCAGATTGGCTTGTCTTGACCAAGAGATTACACTAGTGCATGACTGATGCACTGAATAGGACCTACAGGAGGATAAATTCTTCAGCACTGAATTAGGAACAATTAGACCTCAGTGGTTCGTTATTTCTTAATCTCCTTCCCTTAAATAGGATCGTAGTGGTTAAAAAACTATTGCTTTGACTTAAGACGGGTAGAGAATCAATGAGATTCAATACTTTATATCTTGGGCAATATTACTAGTCACATGCGATTACTAAGATTTAATACGAAGAATCGTGTGCAAGTACGCTTGTTTGATTTGCCCCCTTGGGAGGTTCATAAGATTTATCATACCAAATCTTGCAAGTGGAATTAGTTTGCGGTATGGATAATGATGTTGAACCGTTCCTTGACCAAGGACAAAATATATTAATTAATTGAAAGCTATTTCAGTGGCTTGAATTAATTAATGGGCTAGATAATCTTAAACACGGAAATAATAACCAGGAGCCATATTAATGATAATATGGGTTAAGATGGATAAGGCAATATTAACTATGTAGTGGGATTAATTAATATTTATGGGCTTGAATAATATTGTGGCTCAATATTAGATATTCAAAGTCCATTAGAAGGTCCAATATTAATTCTCCTAAAGGCCCCTCAAGTAGCTCAAACATAATGTCCAATAACTGAAAAAGGTGTTTAAAATAAAATAAATTATGGTTGCCTATTTTTTTCCTAAAAATTTCAAAATAATAAATAAAAAAGAGGAGAAAGATTTTCTTTGAATTTTGTTATGGAATGTAGATAAGTATTTTTGGAATACAAGATTATCTCATTAAATTCAAAAAATCTCCCACTTGGTTATTTATTAAGCATATTTTCGAAAATCAAGAAAAATAAGGAGAGGAAAGATTTTCTTGAAAAGATATTATGGAAGATATGTATTATTGGAATGCAAGAATATCTCATAAATTCAAGAAGATCCAAATCTTGGATTCCTTCTCCTCATATTTTTCGAAAATCCATAAGTATAAGAAGGTGAGATTTTTATGGAATATTTTAAATATGGAGAAAAGAATATATGAGATATATTCAAGATTTCTTGGAGATCAAGAAAAATATTTTTACATCCTTATTCCTACACTAAAAATTGTCCAACCCCCTTATTATAAATAGGGGATGATTTTTTCATCCCCAAGAGCAATTCCATGTGTTGGAAAAATTAGAAATCCACAAAGGTGTTGCAACATAATTTTATTTTTTCCTTTTGTTAAATTTTTCTCGAGTTCCTACCACCGGATTGTTGAACAAGGATAAGGGAATACTTGAGAAGGTTTTTTGGTGTGTTCGTGTGAACGGGATCCATCTTCTCAACGGTTGGTACTCCGAGAGGTTAGTTTACGTAAACCTGTAGTAATTTCGCATGCGTAGGATTTACGTGAACTGTTTATATGCATGATTTGTTGTTGAATTATTATTTGAATTAATATAGGATTAATTCATGCTAGTAATAATTGTTAGAATTAAATTTGTATTTAAATATTCATCCCGAATAGATCCGGGTAATTAATTCCCCAACAAAACGGTTAGCGCTATTAATGAACATGTTTATCTTAACAACAAACATAGATGTTCTAGTGCCAGAAGCACCTAGTGTCATCCTTTTAGCAACCAGAACCTTATAGTCCTTCTTCCAGTGCCCTCTTCTACTTATATTAGAGGCACACATCCTTGTCTATCCGCTTCTTCCTTTGAACACCATCTTAGTGATAGTGAACTCAAAAGTCTTGAGCACGTTGTGAAGTTCAGGCATGGTCGCATCCATCTTATTCATGTTGTAGTTCACAATGAACGTAGAATATGAATCCGGAAGCGACTGGAGGATAGCATAAATGAAAACATTAGCTTTTTTTGCTCAATGCCTAAATTACCAAGTTTCTCAATTAGGTCTATCATCATTAGCACATGAGGTGAAACCTTCCATTCTTTGGCTAATCGGCATCTAAACAGATCTCTCATCACTTCATAAATCTCAAAATGAGATTCATAATCAAAGAGATCCTTCGACGCTGAAAGATTTCGAAGGACCCATTTTCTCATGTCATTTTAAGCAATTCGAGTCATGCCTAAGAACATCACACACCGAGCACAGGAACCACCTTTTGATGCTTCTTCCGAATCAGACAAAACGTGGTCAGCCTCAGTCTGAGTACCAAAGGTGATGTGTCCAACACGCGACTAATCTTTTCTTGCATTAACACCAAACACATGTTTCGGTGCGGTCCCGAAAAAATTTGGCTGGCAAATTTTTGTTTGTTTCCAAAACACATCTCAACAACAGTTATACATTTCAACTAACCAAGAGAAGTAAAATAAAATGGGAATTAAACACATAATTCCTATGATCAATATTCATCAATCAAAATAAACATGACCTTTCTTTTGTGTTTATTTTGTCTCCATTATTTTCACATACTTGACGACTTTCATCTAAAAAGACGCAATTTATATCAAATAAAAATTATAATGGACTAGATCCACATTACTACCATCATAATCGCAGCGAGGATTGATCATTACAATAACATAACTGGTAGGTCTCCAAACCAATTGAAAAACTGCAATTCCTAGTTTTTTCAAACCTAGTTTGACCGATGTCCCTTACCTCTAAATAAAAACAAAATTAAGTTGGTTTACAACCATCAAACCATGACATTACGTGTCCCATAAAACTCCCGTTTAGATGTAGATCCGAACAAAAAGGCGAAGTCTTTAAGACTTCGTTGGAACGAAATCTCCTGTTTCTTTTAATTTTGCTGGAAAGACATCTTATCAAATTAATGAAAAACTATATTTTTAGTGAGAACGTTTTAAAAAGCGGGGATTAATTGCTTAATTGAGATCCATCATGATATCTAAGTCACATTTGAAGAATTATAAAAGGCCTACCACCAAAACATGACATATATCTGATTAACAAATATTTGGTATTGCCTACCCAAGCATTGAATACGGTCCAAAAAAAATATTGGTAACTTATCCAAACAATTATAATCGCATATAAAAAAGCGTTAATCTAATTTAAATAAATAAACAAGTCAACGAGTGAGATTTAATAAACCTTTTAAAATAAATTTTAAAATCCAATTTTCAACTTTATTTTAAGATTATTAAATCGATAATTAATCCAATTAATTACCAAATAAAATTCAATATTATTATTTTATTCAAAATAAATTGTTTATTGTTTAGGGGGCTCAAGTGCAAATTCCAAAATTGCACGAGAGGACATGTCTCAAATCGAATTTGCAAAACAGCCCCCCAACATCATCATCCATTCCAATCGGATCCAATCCAAAAACCAAACACCCAAAACTTCAATTATCAGATTAATCAGTCTCATCATTAACGAAATTAACTAAACCAAATCCAAATTCATCAGTTTAATCACAATTCGAAGAATCAGAGGCACAATTTCAGTCCGAAAATTAAGTATGGGAAGAATAGGGACGAAGCCAGACGGCCAAGCACCGAGTCGGAGAGGAGTCGCATGCGGAATCGAAACCGGCGCGAGTCACCGCCGCCGCTCATCGCAAGCGGGCGACTCATCACCATTCGCTACAGTATCGGGTAGGGGGCGCGCGTGGGGCCACGGCCCCCTTTTCGTTCGAACCAGTTCCAAACCAGGATGACGAAATCGATTTCGATCGCCGGCGTGCCGCCTGAAGCTCGTATCGATTCCGGTGGCGCGCCGCCTTGAAAAAGACGAAGGGGGCACCGCCGAGAAAAGATACAGACCAGAGACTACGATGCAGGGACAATGGCGAAGCAAATCGATGACATCAAAGCGCATCGACGACGGCGAGAGAACCCACCGAAACCACGCCGCGAGCCTCCGCGCACGTTGTGAGGCACGGCGCCTAGTGCCGGCCATCAGCGACGTCACGTGGCGTCGCCGACCATGGTGAATCATGAGCGAGCGGCGAAATCCCCAAAAGGGGAAAACCCTAATCGTGCGAAAAAGGGGAAGACGAGAGGGACGAAAAAGATGGGGTGGGTGGAATTATCTAATAAAACCACTTGCCCCAATCTTCTAATTACCGTGCACTCCTAAACAAATAAACATGGTGCGATCAAAATCCAATTTTGATCGCACCGTGTGTTTTAATTTTTTTTTTATAAAACACCAATCAATTCAATAAGCAATCAAACAAGAGTCTGAGCTCTGATACCACTGTTGGAATTTAAAACCACGTAAACATGTAATATATGCGCAACAAAATTAAACAGTTCACCAACAACGAACATATAATTGCATAATTAAATATGTGTAAACATAAAGAGAAACCTTACAGCAAATCGTACGCATATTTCTCTACTATGATATCCACGTAATCCCCGTTCACGGACTTGCACAGATTTGTCAGCGTTGAATCTGAGACGGAATTTGCTAGGAAAAATTCATATTCTAGATTTTATGGAGAAAATATGAATTAACGTTGTTTGTGAATTCCCAAGAGCTCATATATATATAGGAGAGGCCCAGCTTAAATCTTAAGCTAACATGATTAGGAAATAATATCTCTAATCTTATAAAATAAATCTCTTAGATTTATTTCCCATATATAAAATCTCTATGAATTTAATTCCCATGTATATCAAATCTCTACGAATTTGATTCCATATATATTAAATCCTATAATAATATTCCATATATTATTATTGGGAATCCAATTTAATTAAATCCAATTTAATTAAATATTAATAATAATTAATTCTAAATTAATTTATTATTAATTAATTCTTCATAAATTAAATATTAAATCCAATTTAACATTTAATCAACCAACTATAATCCATAAAAGGGAACTACTTGTTGTGTGATCCATAGGCCCTCATATATCGAGCGATTAGTCAAACTAACGGTCTTGATTGAACCCTAGACAATAAATCAGACATTCTCAATATATGAGGTACGTTGTGAGAAACGTGCAACTACCTGTAATTGAAACATGGGCTATTACGATTTCCTCATTTCATTCGCGAATACTCGATTAAGTCTTGAACATGATGAAATGTCTATTCAAATAACTTAATCATATTATCTCTAATCACTAATTGATCATGTATTTCACACTTAGCCACAAAGTCTAAGTTGACGTGCATCGGCCGATGACTTTGGTCCAATTATGATGAGAAGACAAGTATTCTCTCTAAATCCACATTGAGGAATGAATCCTATTCTTGGCTCAACTACCACGCACATGCACTTCATGATGAACCCAATCCAAGTCATATCTACCCATGGAAGGGTGTAAGCGTCGGTCATGGTCAAAGTTCATCACTCCACACATGTCATGCGTATTGACCTCAAGTCAAAGGAGTATCGCATCGCTCCCACTAACCGAGACACCCGTATACACATATTGTGGACTTACATCAAACAGTTACTCGGATGGGTATACCAATACCCTATAAGGTATCTGTGCATTTATCATGAGATACCTAGTATCTCGTAGTAAGTGAGATCTTACTACACTCTCTAAGAGTATGATGCAGATCGCACACCAATCTCAATTGCATCATCAATATCCCATTCTTGATGATCCTTGATCGGGGTCATTTCAGAATCATGCTTAAGTCATCTGAGCTCTCACAACCTCAATGACAGCAATGACTCATGGGAACACTTGCATGAATAAATGCAAACAATCAAATATAATATTCGAACAAGTGTGTTGTCATACATTAATATTAAATGAACTATAATATTAAATCAAACTGAATATCATCGAGTATTATGTCCTTACAATAAATTGCTCTAGGACACTAACACTGATAGGACCTACTAGTAATTTAGATGGGGGATTTGGACATAAGAGTGATCCACTCAAATAAAAATTAAGGGAGTGAGAAGCTTTACTTAAAGACTTTATTCAAAGGATCCGTTTGATGATTAAACAAAATCCGTCGATTAAAACAGTCTACACTAATACACATTTGACCTTGAAATTACATTAAAAATAACCCTTTAGAAGCGGTTATAACAATTTGTCCCAAGTAACAATTAATCAAAGCTTGGACAATCATTAAAAACCGTTATCCAAAAAGGGTGGGCTTGGACGGTTTTTAACCAAGATTACAAAGTGTTGCCTTGACAAATTTTATAACATTGCCTAACTTTTTTTATTATAGATAGATTAAATTTATAAACCCATTTGTCCAATATCTTTTTTTTTAATAATTAATTTATATTTAAAAAATCCTATAATAAAACCATAAACCAAAACTTATATATACGTCCAATTCCATAAACCATAAACCAAAAATCTTATAATAAAACCATAAACCAAAACTTATACCACTATAATATCTATATGTCCAATACCAAAACATCAAATAAATAAACATACACATCATGAAATAAATAAACATACACATCATAAATATATATATATATATATATATATATATATACGTCCAATACACCAAAAACATGAAATATATATCATCACAAATATATAATTTAATTACATGCTACCAAAAACTTCAAACAACGATCACTCAATATCGTATGAATATAAGAATCGATTGTAAAGGTACCCCGTCCAATCTTTTTTCCATTTCTCTAGTCTTTTCTTAGAGTAAGACTTGAGCGGACGTTCATAGACAAACTGCAAACAACGAATCAATCAATATAGTATGAGTTTTTATTCAATCAGTAATAATTTAAATAAATCGATAAATTGACTTACATTGTTAGGATTAATCCTCGTTTGAGAAGCGAGGATTATATCTTCAATATAGGAACACACAAAATTCCACAATGATTATTATCTCGTTGCCTCGGAACCTGTTGATTAGCAATTATAATCACATATTACAATTATGATTTTTTTCTATTAATTTGATAATTTACTAAATTATATTTACCTTAATGTTAATCCAGTTCACTTTATTGAAATTAGATCTTGAACCTTGACTCAGAAGGCGACTTCGATACATCGTCATCACACTATTATTATTATAAT
This sequence comes from Stenogyne calaminthoides, assembly GCA_037126765.1. Classification (NCBI taxonomy): domain Eukaryota; kingdom Viridiplantae; phylum Streptophyta; class Magnoliopsida; order Lamiales; family Lamiaceae; genus Stenogyne; species Stenogyne calaminthoides. The sequence continues at coordinate 11,376,224 of JBBCBC010000030.1, read as the reverse complement.
TAAAAAAATAAAAATAGATTAAATATGCATAATTTTAAAAGTAAAACAAATCATTATATAGAATATTAAAAATGAACTTACGCTTCCATATATGAAACGAGATCAGGGTGATTTGAAATCACTCCATCTTGAGCTGGGTCCATAAAATACACACTTTATGTATTCATGTTTATGCCGACCAGCACCCAATGGTTCCTATATTATATTGAGAATATTAAAATTAACTGCAAATTTAGCATATATATTTGCAAATATTATAAACATGAATACAAATTTTAACGAAATGTTTATTGCACTCACCCCACATTTGCTGACCAAAAAATGAGATGATCGCTCCCAGTTTGATTCAGCATATGATCAACTATCCCATCCATGGTTTGTACCCTATCACCCATTATGCAAGACACTTGGGGGGAGACGAAGGAATACATTCCACTTGCTCGGGCATCTCTGGAGAGATATACCTCACCCAAATATCTTTAACCAACATATATACGCTAATTAATATTTAAAAAGAAAATTAAACTATACAGAAAGTGAATATTGAGAATTAGTAAACACATACCTGAGGTAAAGGGCTATGGTGGTTGCACTCAACCACTCGTCATTCAAGACTTCACGCACATGTTCCTCACTGACGAATTCTTGGAAAATATTCTGATGAAAGTGAGCAATCATGGGAACTGTGACGGTTTCGAAAGCATTAGACGATACCATCCGGTGCACCCTAGACTGTACATAATCATCGTGATCTAAGTCTTCAGGCATGGGATAACCAAGTCTGCGCGCAGTGGAGTCCCCTGTTCTCCCCCTCTGACTGTCTACGACACCCCTCGATTTCTCTTTAGCCTGTTGTGGTGATTTCTTCTGAGGCATTTGTGGTGTCGGCAGATTCTACAATCAATTTGCAATATTATTTAGAACCACAAATAAGATAATGAACTTTAATAACATATATTTTACCCTCATGGTGCTAGAGAACAAGTTGCTTGGCCATTCGATGAAGTGCCCGACCGCTGTTCCGACTGTGACGGCATCATCGATTGGTTTTGGCACCGCTGAGTCCTCTTGTCCGGCTACGGGTACATCGAGTGTGACCCTTACGAAACCAGGAGTGATGAGATGACCATGAATCATTCCATGGGAGCTGTGCAACGTCCCCGTGGCCACCAACCGATTGGGATCCTCCAAATAAAGGTAGCAAAAGGTCGGTGGCTGTTCGAATAAGATATTTAGTTAGAAAATTTTAATACACTAGTCTTTAATTAAAACAAATGCGAGACATGCACATCTGGTACCTAAGAGACGTTTTGAAGTGTCTCAATAAAGTCGTCCCTAGGGTTAGCCGAAAACATAGCATTAGCGACACTATGTTCACAGCTTGCTCCACTCGACGACATTCCGTGGCTCGATCTTCTCTCGGACCTCAAACGTTCCACATCTTTAGTCAACTTGGCAACCTGTTCCGAAAGTATACCCACCATATTCATGGCTTGAAGACCAGGTGTCATCGCTAATGATGTCTTTGTCACGCCATATTCCACACTCTGTAAGCGGCCGGGATGCTCCTGGCGACCTATAGTCTGTCCAAACAGATCATCAGGGCCGATAATGCGGATGTCGTCGGGCGTTATGGTCTGAGATAGACGCTATTGAATCACAAAAACAAAAGATTATTATTTAATTATTTGTTTAGAAATAATAGTTTGTAATTAAAAGATAAATTAATGGATAGATTGCCGCTTCTTCGATGATACGTTGTGCACTGGAATCGTGAATTTTCCCATCTCGAGCCTTTCTGGTAGTTTGAAATAAGTCAAAACGGGTAACAATAGGCTCACTCTCTCCAGCTTTCCTTCTTTCTTCTTTCTACGATAGTGATGAACGTGTCCCTTTATTAGATATATTAAAAGTGAATATATAAAAAAAAATTAAAAGTTAGGATTTTGATCTCATTATATCTTCTCTTATTTGTGCATAACCTTTGTTCGATCCACGATATCGCGCCTCCATCGACTTGGCTTGCTCGCAATTTTTATTACTTCGATTCTACAGTGTAATAGAAATATGATAAACACTGAAAAGCTTAGGGCATTAGAAATTGAGGAAATGACATTGATCAATTTTACATGGAAATCATCCTCCATAACTCTACTCACAAACTCCTCCCAGTATGGAGCCACCATAGAGCTATTCTGATACACCGGAGGTGGACTAACCGAGTAAAGACCAGTTTCCGGATCTCGTGTGTTACTGCTCAGCCAAGCCCGAAAATTCTTGGTCATTACTCCAGCTTGCGACAGTATTTGCTTCTTCTTTGTGTGGTCAAGGCCTCTGAATGTAGTCTATACGCATATAACATAACAATTTAGTAAATTTAGTAATCATACAACAACTTTCAATAAACATATAATTAACATACCGAAAGTTCATCCCATAATCTTTCCTTCAAAGGAGTCAGTTTGGGGCTACTCCAGTCCTTGGTTGGCAGCCCGATATAGATCACGCTCCAGACTGCAGCTCCAAGGTAGAAGGACAATGACTCACTCTCTTTTCCTATTGCCTGCCCAAACTCATTGAACGATAACTGCAATAACATAGTATTTAATTAGGTTCAACGATCAATCAATATAATTATCGATTTCAAACTGTTCAATTGTAATAAAATTACCTGAAGTGTTTTCCCCTTGCTACGAGCTCTCTTAATAGAAGACATCGTGACTATATCTCGAGTGCGCTTCTCCCCGGAGCTGCTAGTGGTGGTGGGAGCATCAGTGTCACATTCTCTCAAGTCATCAGGATGTTGTCGATCATATGCACCATGATCATATGCGCTATGATCTCCATCAGAATATCCATCATCTCCGGGATATGGCAAATAAGACATGATCCTGTAAAGCATAAGAAACAACATTTAATAAATAAAAAACAAACAATATTCAATAAAGCAGAAGAAACAACATTTAATAAAGCAGAAGAAACAACATTCAATAAAGTCGTGCATTTCTTTTTAACACTTGTTTTTCTTTTTCATTTTTTGGTTGACTTTTCTCGTTCATGACCATAAATGTTAACAAGATCCGGATTGCCATATTCATCCTCATCTCTAATTATTCTCCGGTACAGGCGTGGATTTGCAGGATCATCGAAAGATGGTACAGAATGAGTGAAGTTCTTAAAAGGATCATCAATTGTGTCAACATCTTCATCGACATGGTCGCTAATCTGGAAACTATTGTTAAATTTTGTTGGTCCCGGTGCTAACGAGTCTCACATGTGTATGGGGGGGGGGAATACACGTGTTCAGTGATTTTTAAAACTTTTTCTTCTCTGAGGTCAGATGGGTCAGGTTATCCTGATAATTTTGCCCTGAGAAGCATGGATTGCCCTAAGTCAAAGTCTACTGAGACAATGATCCTGAGCTGCTTTTAGAAGTTTCAGATTAGCCCAACTGATCCTGAATTTATCAGAGATCCTGAGGAGCTTGGATCAGATAATTATCTTACTGAACACTCAGTAGAGTTAGTTCAGTTTGGTAACTATCTGTTCTAGCTACTCAAGTGTGCGGAATGGTTGGCCCTAAGTTTATACTCGTTTTAGCTTTGCTAAAAATCTTCTTCCTTTAATAAAACAGTGATTAAGGCTGTGACCTATTTTATGCAGTTCAGTGGATTGGTTCCAACTGAATATCAGTGAAATATGCTTTCAGTGAGAAACATGCAACAGATAAAATGCAAGTACAGAAAGCAAAAAACAATAGCAATTATAGTGGTTCAGAGACTCAAGCTCCTACGTCCACTCTCTCTGATCTTCAAAGAAATTCCTTAATCACTTCCTAAAGCTTTCAGGCTAACTCACTGTAGCTTACTCACTTTTCTACCTTGAGTTTTCTGGCTGACTAACTGCAGCTTACTAACTCAAACACACACAAGTGTTCAGACTACCACAAGTAGCTTACTAACTTCTTCTCTAGAGTTTTCTGGCTAACTCACTGTAGCTTACTCACTCTTTACAACTCTAACTCACCAACAAAACACAACAAACTACCTTAACAAAAGGTTTGGGTTTTGGGTTGGTTTCCAACTAGGGTGAGATATCCTTTACAATAAGAACAAATGCAAAGGCTAGGATATCTCTTCTAAGCTTTGGATATATTTATCAATCTAGGCTTAGAATAGTGAGCTCTCTCCAATGTGAAACACTTGGGAAATTCTAGGGTTTTCGAGTGCTTCAATTTGCAATAATACGAATGAGCTCTTGAGTTGCTTTGAAATTTCCCGTAACCTCTCAATGTAAAGGGTCACTGGTATTTATAGGCAACTTCACCAAGGTCACTTTTTGAAAAACTACCCGTTGGAAGAAATAGCTTCATGAGTTTCCTCTTCTGGAGTTTGATGAACGGCTAATTTTAGGGTTTGAACCTCCCTTGCATGTTTTAGGAAATATGCAGTCATGTAGCCAATCACCAATTTTTGCGATGCCCCGAACTTAGTACTTAAATGACATAATTCAGTAGTCCCGTCGGCTTTCGATGTCGATGAAGTATAGTGTTGTCTTCCTCTGATTGGTTCTTGTCTTTAGTGAATGTAGACAAACAAAACGGCTCTTTTAGGTTAATCTCAGTTTTTGTAGTCTTCAGATAGATATTATTCAGTGCCTCTGAATATTCGTGTTATCTTGAGTATTGATATCTTCTTGAAGTCTTCAAGAACTTCTTTGGTCTTCGCCTCTTCATAATTTCTTGAGTTTTTCATTAATATCTGAGCCTTCATTCCTTCAGCATCTTTAGTACCTTTTTGAACATTGGCCCATTCTCTTTATTCTTGATTCTCTTGTTTCTTGATTACTCGGTACCTTCGAAGTTCTTGAAGAACTTTAAGATCTAACCTGATCTATATCTGCTAACTATACATTGTGCAGATATCTTCCTGAACAATCTATGCTGAAACCTGACTCAGACTATCAAGATTATCCTGAACATGTCATACTCAGGGGTTTTTGGGATCTAATCAAAACTTCTTTATTAAATTCATCTCCCAACAATTTTCCCCTTTTTGATGATGCCAAAACCATCTTGTTACATTTAAGAAAATCTAACCTATTCTCAGGTTTCAGTTTATCTATTACCAACCAAAATGGTATTTCTCCCAACAATTTCCTAAACAATCTGGCATATCAAGTAATTAAAGACATGTAAAAAGATAATGAGATATTATCTTTTGAGCATAAAAATAAAATTTTTCATTGATATAGGATAAGAATTCTGATTACAATGAAAATAAAAAATTGAAAGAACAAAGTCTTGATCTTCTTCCACTTCATCCTCTGGCACTTCCAGGTTGAACATCCCGTAGTATCTCTTCTTCAGTTCATCCCTTGCCTTGATGATATCAGGGTTGTTTCCTGTTAGGCCTAGCGGGATACCTTGGGCTATTTCCGAGAAATGGCCGCCGTTCACATAATCATTCTCAAACCTAGGAGCCGGGTACATGTATGGACCAGGGCTACTATCCGAAGAGTTTCCTTCATCTGCCATGTTGATCCAACTTTGCAGGTATTTAGGATAGAATGTCAGTAAGTACTCAATGAAGGCTTCATTCTTATCCGAGCTGCTCCCCCTCCATTCTCTCAGAATCTCATAATAGAACCAGAAGGTTCTTTTGATCTCTTCCCATGCATCATTGAACTGTATAGACATCCACTTATCAATGTGCGGCCAGTTCTGAGTCTTTTCCGTACCCCTCCTTTTGCTTATAAACTTTTTAAAACCACCTCTTCTTTTCAAATCTTCTTCTTTCTTTCTTCTTCCCGATCGATTGGAACACCAAACCCAAGCGGCCCGATCTTCTTCTTTTTTCAATCAAAGAGCTTTTGAGTTTTCTTGGTATCGAAGGCTTCTTTCTGAGTCTCAGTTTCTTCCTTTTCAGCTTCTTCCTCAGATTCTTCAAATTCCATTATCAACTTCCTCTGAGTAGGCTTTGAAACTTTAGCTCTTTTCTTCTTTTCTTGCTCCACAAATGCAACAGCCTTTCTCTTTTCAGGTCTGACTTGATCTTCACCGGCTTTGCTTGTCTCAATCAATCCTTCTATCACTTAGTTTTTCTCCAATTACTTCCTGAATGGTTTGCTCAGATGTTTGAGTGAAGGTAGGTTTTTCTGCTTCTTTGAACTTCAGTTTCTCAGTGGCTTCAATCTCACTTAAGGCATCCAAAATTTTCTTTCCTTCAGCTTCTTTTTTAGCCTTTCTCTCCAAGGTTTGTGCCAACAACTCACTTAATTTGCCACCAGACCTTTCTCCCTTTTTGGCACCATACCTTGGGAGTAGTTGAGTCGATCTCAGTATCCATATAGTATTGCTCCTTGCCCATCTTTACAGATTGCCCTCGCTAACCGATCATGCTCATCCTCTAAATTTCATCATGTAATTCTTGGCCATTGAGAATTCATCTGCGAGTGGAGCAAACTGCTTTGAGAACACTTCATGCCTCATGTCTGTTATCTTGGTCATGAGCAGGGAGCCCATTTCCTCAACAACTGTCTTGATTATCTGATCATTCTTCTTAATCAGTTTAGCTTCAAGGTAAGCAGTTCTGGTTTGATACCTTTGCTCCATTTCTGCATTGAGCTCAGTTTTGACTACATCAATCATTCCTTCCAAAGTAGTCATTTTATCTGCAAGAGTTGTTTGTAGTTGCGGCGATGTCGAAGATGAACTTGATTTTCGAATATATTTGAGATTGGCTTGCGAGGTTTCTTCAATTTGAGTCACTTTTCTCCACCATTGGCACCACCTTCTCCAATTTATCTAGGATTGGACTGAAATCAATTTCTGAAGGCAAAGCAATTGTCTCCAACTGAGCTGCCAATTGAGCCTCAGTCTGAAGAGTGTTAACCCGGTCGAGGATGTGTGATATCGATCTGTCGAAAGATCGATCGTGTCCTTCTCCATCGACTTTCGGTTTCCTTTTCTTTCCCGATGTCTATGCGAGGTTCCTTCTCCCCCCTCAGTTGCCTATCTGCATCACCTCCCCGATCTCCATCTTTGTTACGATCATGAGAACTTGATGCATTTACTTTTCGATTATCTTTTCTTTTAACTTCTTTTTCACCAATTCATCAAAAGTCGGCTTTTCATCCTGAGCTTTGTCTTTACGAGCCCCGAGAATTGATCCCGAGGCGGTGTCTCGACATTCCACCACTCTTCTCCTCTGAATGATCGATGTTGACATTTTTGGAAGTGTCGATTCGGAATGTATCTTTGTCGTTTCACGAGCACGAAGAGCATATCACGAAGGTCGGGATAAGCATTTAACTTAGGGTATCGGTCGAGATGAACCATTCCCCTTGCTCCGCCATTCGATCTCTTCAATTCTCCCTTCTTCAATCGTGGGCTTTGGAGGGCTGTTTTTTCTCAGTTATACAAGTTCGATCTTGATGGATCAAGAAAAGGTTCATTCGGTGCATCCAAGTTCGACAATTCTGCGGTTCGGTGATCTGAAGTCTGTAGTATTTCTTCGATGAGATCCGAGGTCCTTGAAGATTTCCTGAGAGATTTTGTCTGAGCTCAGAAATGTTTCAAGTACCTCAGAGAAAACCTGCCCTTCATTTTTTTGCTCCTGCACATTTGTCACTATCTGAGCAAGAACATGAAGTAGAGATTTCAACCCTTGCTGGCCTTCAGGTTGAGTTTCTTCAGTTTCACTGGCCTCCTTTTCATAATTGGCCATTCCACCGCTTACGGAGAGCAGTGCTTTATTCTTCAGTTTCTCACCTTTCTTCCTTTTCATTTGCATCAGGTCTTTCCCCCTAGCTTGTTTGGCTTCTTCATTAGTTGTCTCAGTGGATTTATGAGAAGTCTGTCTTGTTTCCCTGACTTGCTCCACCACTGTTGTATCTTCCTCAGTTTCCTCTTCGGCAGTCTCCTCCTGAGACTCAGTGTTTTTTCTCTTTCTTTCCTCTCAAAGTCTTCTTCGTTGGTTTGAACATGATTTTTGACTTTGGAAAGGAAGTGGAATCGGCAAAAATGTCCTCCTCTTCTCTGCACGTTTCCAAGATAAATGCAATCTTGGTTGCATGTAGAATTTTTCCCTTGATAACTACAGAGCCATTCACCTCCTGAATGTGTTTGGCTTGATCACTCACCACCTTGATCAAATAGTGCAACCAATTGAATGCCGTAGTAGGTGAATCTTCAATCGTCGCCATTAGCCTTAACTTAGGAGTGCTTATCTGTTCGAAACTACCAGATCTACTCATGATGCATTTGCTTATAATATCCAACAATACTCGATATTTAGGCTTTAAATGCCTCTTATTCAAAGTAGCTTCAAACTTTACCGGATGCTCAGTAATTTTATCCAAATATTCTTGTTCCCTACCCATCATGTATACCGTAGGGTCTTCACCTCTATCACTTAACTCATATATGACATTCAGATTCTTAGGAATAATATATAATTCCCTAACAAAATCCACATATTTTGTACTATGTTCCAAATGCAACACCGTAATCTTAGACTCTATGCAATTTTCGTCATCCAATTGCATATTAGAAATAAACTCAATTACCTCCTTGGCATATTCAGCATCTGGTTGATTTGCGATCAGACAAGTAAGCTTTGCCATACGAATCATATGCAACGCCTCCTCCCCGTGAGTTGCATTGGATGTGCTTTCCAGAGAAACAACATGTTCGTACCATGGTTTGTTGGAAATGGCGAGTTTGTCGTATACAGAGAGTGTCATTTTTGGGGATTTTGAGTGAAGGGTTTTTTAGATAAGAGATTTCTGGGTAATCGAAGGTTTTAAAGCAGAGGGTTTGTGAAGACGAAAGCCTTTTTGAAATAGGGCTTGAATGGGTTCTTTGTAATGGATATAGGATTTTGATTTATGGAAAATCGCGTAGAAGAAAAATCGACGGTTGAGATTAAACACCGGCTAAAACGGGTATTTGAAAGGACGGTTTCGCAAATACTTAGCCGCCAATTTATCCTTTTTGGTGATTAATGAATAGTGCATTTAATTATTGTTCCTGCAGATCATTGACTTTCCTCGAGAATTTCAAAAGTCCCGCCCAATTATTTCTTCAGGTGTTTTGTCATTTATTGCCAATGATTACTGAGATTCAGAAAGACAATAAATGTGGTGCATGAGTCAAAACTTCTTCAGACTAATTTTCTCCATCAGTCTTACTGAGTTTTGACCTTGATAAAATGTCAGTATAATACTGAGTACTGAACTTCAGGATAACTGAGTTTCCCAAGACTCAGTGTTCAGGACTCTCAATTTTATACTGAGTTTTTCAGTAAAAACCTGAGAAAACTTCATACATCTGAAAACCTTCAATTTTTCAGATTTGCTCTATTCACCTGTATCCAACATTCCTAATTCAACTGATAGTTCCTGAAATCTTGATTCAGCCAAAGGTTTAGTTAAGATATCAACTCTCTGTTTATCAGTATGAATTTTCTCCATTCTGATGTCTTTCTTTTCAACATGATCTCTGATGAAGTGATGTCTGATATCAACATTCTTACATCTGGTGTGCAATACTGGATTTTGTGTAATAGCAATTGCACTATTATTATCACAAAATATAGGTACTTCATTGGCTATAATCTTATAATCCCTCAATTGTTGTCTGAGCCAAAGAATCTGTGCACAACAGCTTCCTGCAGCCATGTATTCGACTTTAGTAATCTTGGTTGCTCCGAGGTTTGTTTCTTTGAAAACCATGATATCGGGTTACTTCCAAGAAATTGACAAGCTCATGTGGTAGACTTCACATCAATTCTACATCCTCCATAATCAAGATCCAATAACCAGGTTAATTCAAGGTTATCATCACCGGATACCATAATCCTCTATTCACGATTGCCTTTAAGATATTTCGAAATTTTTTTTGGGCCTCCATGTGACTAAATTTAGGATTAGCTTGGTATCTTGCACATATCCCAACAAAGAAATATTATATCGTGCCTACTTGTCGTGAGATATAGCGATGATCCAATGATCCTCTATAATCAATGTGATTTCTTGATTTGCCTTCGAGATCGATCCATCTTGTAGTTAGTATTCATGGGAATTCTAACCGCATTGCAATTCCCAGATCCATACTTTGCAATCGGATCTCGGTGTATTTTGCTTGATTGATGAATATTCCTTCCTTAGTTTGTTTCACCAAGTCCAAGAAAGAAATTCATCTCCACCATCATTGACATCTCAAACTTTCCTTTCATCAGAGTAGAAAACTTTTCACACAACTGATGATTTGGAGATCCAAATATGATGTCATCCACATAGATCTGAACTAGTAAGATATCCTTTCCATCTTCTATCCTGAACAAAGTCCTATCAACAGATCCTTTGATAAAACCATGGTCAAGATTGGGCCGAGAAATGGTATCATACCATGCTTTCGGTGCTTGCTTAAGACCATACAAGGCTTTCTGAGCACAGAAACTTGGTCATTCTCGACAAAATCCTGGAGGTTGTTCCACATATACTTCCTCCTTAAGCACACCATTCAGAAATGCAATTTTCACATCCATTTGATAGACTGTGAATTTCATGTGGGCAGCATATGCAAGAAACAATCCGATGGCTTCTAGTCTTGCAACAGGTGCAAATGTTTCATCATAATCCAAGCCTTCTTCTTGGGAATAACCTTGTGCAACTAGCCTTGACTTGTTTCTCACAATGTTGTTGTTTTCATCTCTCTTATTCTTGAACACCCACTTAGTTCCAATCACATTGTGCCTTTTAGGTCCTGGCCCACTAGCTCCCAAACTTCATTCCTTGTGAACCCCATTCAATTCTTCTTGCATAGCAACAATCCGAATGAATCTTGTAGAGCTTCTTCAATCTCAGTAGGTTCCTTTTTTGATAGAAAACAGCAGAATAAAGCACTTTTACCATGGAACTGTCTTGTCTTTACTCCTTCTGATAGATCACCCACAATCTGACTTGTAGGATGACTATCCAACCATTTTCTCTGGATGTTCCCCTTGAAAGAGTATCCTCAACATCGAAAATGTTAGGTTCAGCGGTTCACCAAATTCAGGGAATAACGAAAAAGAGAAAAGGAATCTTCCTCGGGAAATTCCATTCGAAACATTGTCGAGACATTTGTTCCCCTTGGTTGATAGATTCGAGTTTGCCTCACCGTGACCACATCTTCATCGGCATTACGTTACGAAGTCCGAATCGGGTGTATGTTCATTAGTGGGTTCGAGGATGTGTTGGCTTTCCTTCGGTGAAGAATTTTCATCCCGAGTCTCACCATCCCGAGTTTTTGTCATCCCGAACTTCTTTATGCGAGTCCGATTCACTCCATTCATAGAAAGTGATTGACTTCTTCTTTCGAGTTCGAGGATTTCTTTTTTCGTGCTAAGTCCGGTGATTCTCTTGGTCGATTTCTCTGAGTCATGTTCCTGTTTCTTCCGAACACAAGTAGATTCATCAAAAACAACATGAGGTGTTTCTTCCACAATAAGAGTCCTACAGTTGTAAAATCAAAGGCTTTACCGACTTTAAATATCCTAAGAATATCCCTTCATCGCCTTTGCTATCAAAAGTTTTCAAACCCGATCTTTACCATTATTGTGTATGAAACACTTGCAACCAAACACACGAAAAGAAAAACAAGAGGCTTCTTTTCATTCCACAAACTCATATGGAGTTTTTCCTTGATTCTTGGTCAAGATGGATCTGTTACGAGAGTAGCATCACGGTGTTGATAGCTTCACCCAAAATCTCTTAGGAATATCGACTTGACAATCATTGTTCTTACAGACTTCTTTCGAGTCCTATTTTTTTTTTTCAAAGAACACCATTACATTGTGGGGTCCTTGCGGTGATGTTTCATGGGTTATTCCATTTGTCGCTGCTCAATAATCGAATATGATATGATTGATAAACTCAGTTCCTTTATCTGATCTGATCTTGACCACACTCAGATTCTTTTCAGTAGTTCTGGCAGTTTTGTCTGAGTCTCCTTCTTACTAAGTAAGAATATGACTCATGTGTATCTAGAGTAGTCATCAACTACCACAAGTGTATATTTCCTGCCATTTGTGCTTACATGTGTTACTGGACCAAAGAGATCCATATGTAACAGTTGTAGTATTCTGTCAGTAGAAACATCTACTTTGCTTTTGAAAGATGCTCTGATTTGTTTTCCTTTCTGACAGGCATCACAAACATGATCTTTACTGAACACTTCATTTGGTAACCCCCTCACAAGTGCTAATCCTGCAAGTTTGTTCAGGGTTTTAAAGTTTAAGTGATTTAGTCTTTTGTGCCACAACCAACTAGTATCAGTGGAACTTTTTGCAACCAAACATGTATCTTTATGAGATAATTTCCAATCAGCAAGATACACATTTCCTTTTCTAGTACCAGTCGATAAAATTTTCTGTGAAGTATTGTCTTTCACATAACATAATTTCTTTGAGAACTCAACACTGAATCCTTTGTCACGGAATTGACTGATAGAAATCAAGTTATGCTTTAAACCAGACACATATGAAACACCATGGATATGAACAGAATCAACTTCAAGAGTTCCATATCCTTCAGTTTGTCCTTTTGAGTTGTCTCCAAATGTGATATGAGGGCCTTTTAGCTCAACATAGTCGGTGAGTAGTTGCTTATATCCCCGTCATATGTCTTGAACATCCACCGTCCGGATACCATCACAAAAAGTGCCAATTCATTTCCACTCATCAGTGCTATGTTGTATTCATTCAACTCATTGCCCTTTTTCTTTACCTAAAAAACAGATAAGTTTTTAGGTACCCATTTGGTGTAGGGTCCTACCAGGTTAGCTGTACCTTTTGGAACCCAAATCTGCCTGATAACTCTAATTACTTTAGAGTGGCTGATTTGTCTCCCCTTATAAACATCTACATACACATTCACCACCCTAGGTGCCTTGGCAATACCTTGTGTATGAGTGTCGATTTTAGCATGAACATGAGCCTTAGAGTTCTTCTTGGGTTCGGGCTTTTTGTTCAAGTGCCTTAGCTTTGGTCACCGGTGGTCTCTGTCTTTTGTTGACTTGGGTTCGAAACCTTTACCCTTAGACAAGTGGGGTTTAGGTTGCTGTGCTAAAATTAAGGGGTCTTTCAAGATGTCGAGGACTTGGTCTTTTTCGATTGAGAATATCTCTGCTGAGTGTTTCTCTTCTGAAAATTCCTTTGATGGTTCAGTGCAGATCTCTTCAGGTTGGTATTCTTAGCCTGAGGCTTTGAAGTCTTGGCTTTGAAAATTTCCTAACCGAGTGATCGTTTTTTCTAGCCTTTTCCTGAGGTTTGGGCTTTCTTCCCTGAACCTTCAGTTTTTCTGAAACCATAGGTCCTTTACCCTTGTCTAAAACTCGGGTTGTTCTTGATGAAGAAGATTAGATGCCCTTTGGTTTAACAAAGACAGGTCTTGGTGCTACTAGAAGCAAGATTCGAAGACCTTGTGAGGTTCCCCGAATGTATCCCAATCCAAATTTTTATAGTTCTTGGTCTTTGATAACTCAATTTCATCTATTACTTTAGATCACGAAATTCAATAGAGCTAACTTTCTCTGCACAAGACTATCCTCACATTTCTTTAGAGTTTCATACTTCTCAAAGAGGTCATTGAACTCAGTTCTGATAAGATGAATCTCCTTAGTGGATTTCTCTAATTTTCCATTCAGGATCTCTATCACCTTCTACTTTTATGAGAGTTGTACTTTCAGAACATCCAGTTCATCAGTAGTTCCCATAAATTGAGAAGTGATCTCGGCGATTTTTAGAGTCTTTCCACTTGATTTTTTCATCGATTCGCTTGTTCGCTCTTGAGTTTGATGGCGATTCTTGTAACCTGAGAATAGTCCTTCATAAGATTCTCAAACGAATCCATCAGGTCAAAGTTATTGTTTACAGTTGAACTTGAGAACTCATGTGCTTGTGTAGGAGTAACAACAGAGATAGAAGAATTTACCTCCACCACAGCCATAAGACAGACATCATCAACATCCACCGTGCAGAAAATCTCATCCGAGGAACCGCAACCTTCTTGAGAATGTTCTTCCTCTTCGCAATCATAGCTTTCTTCTTTGGAGATCTTCCCTCTCTCTTGGCTTGTCTCTCTCCTTTCTTTCTTTAACACTTTCGGCTTAGGGCAGGTCATATTGAAAGTGACCTTTCTTCCGGCGGTTGAAGCATCTGTTGGTATCATCATCCTAATCACTTTCCTCCTTGGTCTTGGAGTCCTTCTTCTTGGATGAGGATCCTTGACTTTTCAGTCCTTCTTTTTCTCGAATCATCCTCGACTTGAGTTTCTCTTGTACCTGTGATTCCCCGTAGTATTTCTTATATTTTCTATATCTGCTATTGAGTCTTTCAAACCTCCTTGCCATCGATCAAGATTAGCTTATCCTCTTGCTCATCCCGATTTACGCAAGTGAGTTTTCGAACTCTCTAGCTTTTTTGAGGTTTCTCTTTGGCTTTAAAAGCCACATTCTTGCTAGATGAGGAATCATCTTTCTTTGTCGATTTCTTAGTTTTCTTGTCAATCACAAACTCATAAGCTTTCAGTTCAGAGAAAACTTGTTGGTATGGCATGGAATCAATATTTTTGGTGTTTTCAATCACCACAACATGTATATCCCATTTCTTAGACAATCCTCTAAGAATTTTCAGTGTCACTTCTCTCTATGGGTATCTTTTCCCAAGAGAGTACTCGGATCATTCATGATCTTTAGTGAATCGACCTCAAGTTTGTCAATGGATTCACCATCTTCCATTTCAAAACCATCAAACTTTCCAATAGCAATAGAAAGTTTGTTTTCCTTAATATGATTTGTGCATTGACACATAACAACAAGTGTGTCCCATATTTCTTTTACAGTTTCACAGTGAGAAATCATCCCCATAACACCATCATCAATAGTGTTATACAAAGTATCTTTAGCAATGTAGTCCAGATTGACTAACTTTCTCTCATCAGGAGTCAGTTGGTCATCAGGTTTAGGAAATTTATCCATGGGATCATTTCTCTTAGTATCGATGTTTAAGGATTTACAATGAAATTTGAATGGTCCTTCGAAACCACTCTCCACATTCTTTCATGTTTTGAATACGAGATGAGCTGCATTCTCGGTCTCCATAGGTCATAGCTCTCAACAGAAGAACATAGGAAGTTTCTTAGAAGGCATGATGATCGAGCCTTGTAAGATATCGAAGAAATAGATCTATTCAAGAGACCACCAAAGTCTTTCAAAGAAATAGACTATGGCTACCAAAAGCAAGTGGTCAAAATGAACCACCGCTTTGATACCACTTGTTGGTCCCGTCTTTAACGAGTCTCACACGTGTATGGGGGGGAATACACGTGTTCGATGATTTTTAAAACTTTTTTTTCTCTCGAGGTCGATGGGTCAGTTATCCCGATAATTTTGCCCCGAGAAACACGGATTGCCCCGAGTCAAAGTCTCTTGAGACAATTATCCCGAGCCGCTTTCCGAAGCTTCATTAGCCCTGATCCGATCCTGAATTTATCGAGATCCCGAGGAGCTTGGATCGAGATAATTATCTTCTTGAACACTCGGTAGAGTTAGTTCGGTTTGGTAACTATCTCGTTCTAGTTACTCAAGTGTCTTGGAATGGTTGGCCCCTAAGTTTATACTGCGTTTTAGCTTTCTTTGTCGAAAATCTTCTTCCTTTAATAAAAAAAATGATTAAGGTCAGACCTATTTTATGCGCTTCGACGATTGGTTCCAACCAATATCGAAATGAAATATGCTTTCATTGAGAAACATGCAAATGATAAAATCAAAGATGTAAAGCAAAACAACAATAGAATTATAGTGGTTCGTAGACTCAAGCTCCTACGTCCCTCTCTCTCGATCTTTAAAAGAAATTCCTTAACCACTTCGTAAAGCTTTCAGGCTAACTCATTGTAGCTTACTCACTTTTCTACCTTGAGTTTTCTGGCTGACTCACTGCAACTTACTAACTCAAAAACACACAAGTGTTCAGATTACCACAAGTAGCTTACTAACTTCTTCTCTAGAGTTTTAAAAGCTAACTCACTTGTAGCTTACTCACTCTTTACAACTCTAACTCACCAACAAAACACACACAAACTACCTTAACAAAAGGTTTAGGTTTTGGGTTGGTTTCCAACTAGGGTGAGATATCCTTTACAATAAGAACAAATGCAAAGGCTAGGATATCTCTTCTAAGCTTTGGATATATCTATCAATCTAGGCTTAGAATAGTGAGCTCTCTCCAATGTGAAACACTTGGGAAATTCTAGGGTTTTCGAGTGCTTCAATTTGCAATAATACGAATGAGCTCTTGAGTTGCTTTGAAATTTCCCGTAACCTCTCAATGTAAAGGGTCACTGGTATTTATAGGAAACTTCACCAAGGTCACTCTTTGAAAAACTATCCGTTGGAAGAGATAACTTCAGGAGTTTCCTCTTCTGGAGTTTGATGAACGACTATTTTTAGGGTTTGAACACTCCCTTGCATGTTTTAGAAAATATGCAGTCATGTAGCCAATCACCAATTTTTGCAGTCTGGAACTTAGTACTACTGACATAATTCAGGGTCCTGTCGCTTCCAGTGTCAGTGAAGTACAGTGTTGTCTTCCTCTGATTGGTTCTTGTCTTCAGTGAATGTAGACAAACAAAACGGCTCTTTTAGGTCAATCTCTCTGAATGAGACAACCTTAAACAACACTTAGACTTAGTTCCTTTTGTCTGCACTTGAATGTTTTGGGCAATATCTACTTTTCTGAACATGTGCGTTTTTCTCAGTTTTTGTAGTCTTCAGATAGATATTATTCAGTGCCTCTGAACATTCAGGTTATACTGAGTATTCAGTATCTTACTAAGTCTTCAGTAACTCATCGGGTCTTGATGTCTTCGATAACTTCATCGAAGTTTTCAGTAATATCTGAGCCTTCATTCCTTCAAAGATCTTGATTACCTTTTGAACATTCAAATTTCACGATTCTTCGATTCTCTCTTTTTTCTTGATTCTTTCAAGACCTTCGAAGTTCTTCAAGAACTTTAAGATCTAACCTGATCTATATCTGCTAATTATACATTGTGCGAGATATCTTCTGGGCTAATCTATCTTTGAAACCTGACTCAGACTATCAAGATTATCCTGAACATGTCATACTCAGGGGTTTTTGGGATCTAATCAAAACTTCTTTATTAAATTCATCTCCCCCAATTTCCTTTTTGATGATGCCAAAACCATCTTGTTACATTTAAGAAAATCTAACCTATTCTCAGGTTTCAGTTTATCTATTACCAACCAAAATGGTATTTCTCCCAACAATTTCCTAAACAATCTGGCATATCAAGTAATTAAAGACATGTAAAAAGATAATGAGATATTATCTTTTGAGCATAAAAATAAAATTTTCATTGATATATGATAAGAGTTACAGATTACAATGAAAATAAAAAAAATTAAGAAGAACAAAGTCTTCAGTCTTCTTCCACTTCATCCTCTGGCACTTCCAGGTTGAACATCCCGTAGTATCTCTTCTTCAGTTCATCCCTTGCCTTGATGATATCAGGGTTGTTTCCTGTTAGGCCTAGCGGGATGGCATCTTGGTTATTTCCTCGAAAATGGCTGCCATTCACATAGCCATTCTCAAACCTAGGAGCTTTGGGTACATGTATGGACCCGAAATTACTATCTGAAAGTGTTTCCTTCATCCGCCATGTTGATCCAACTTTGCGGTATTTAGATAGAATGTCGATAAGTACTCAATGAAGACTTCATTCTTATCCGAGTCAAGCTCCCCTCCATTCTCTCGAGAATCTCATAATAGAACCGTAAGGTTATCTTGATCTCTTCCCATGCATCATTGAACAGATAGGCATTCACTTATCAATGTCGCCACTTCGAGTCTTTTCCCGTACCCTCTCCTTTTTGCTTATAAACTTTTTAAAACCACCTCTTCTTTTTGAAATTTCTTCTTTCTTCTTCTTCCCCGATTGGAACACACAAACCGGCGGCCGAGCTTTCTTCTTTTTTCAATCTGAAGAGCTTTCAGAGTTTTCTTGGTATCGAAGGCTTCTTTCTGAGTCTCAGTTTCTTCCTTTTCAGCTTCTTCCTCAGATTCTTCAAATTCCATTATCAACTTCCTCTGAGTAGGCTTTGAAACTTTAGCTATTTTCTTCTTTTCTTGCTCCACAAATGCAACAGCCTTTCTCTTTTCAGGTCTGACTTGATCTTCACCGGCTTTGCTTGTTTAAAATCAAAGCGTACGAACCCAAAACTTTCAACTTTGACCCCGTTAGGGATCCTCATCCAAGTACACTCGAAGATTGGTTGACGGTGAACAACATAGTCGAGTTCCCAAATGTTGAGAATCTGTCCAAAGTAAGTAGTATTTGATTGATCCCCTGCAGTTGCAGTAATGGACACTCCACTATTCTGCATTGTACTTGTGGCATCATGATCTCTGGTATAAAATGTGTATCCGTTGCTAAGATAACACTTGTATGAATACACATATCTATCAGGCATTCTGGATAACCACTTAACTCTTTCATTCATTGATTCTTTGTCATGTGACAACATATTTGCTACATAACCATTGAACCAGTCAACAAACGTGCGATTGTGCTCAACTTCAATCCATGATCTATCTCTGGTGGGATTTCTCTCAGCAAGTGATTGCATGTGCAGGTAAATAAAAGGAAGCACGTCGACCGTGTTGTGAAGTACGCACAAGTGCATCCGTGTTAGTTCCTCCATACTAACACTTACAAAGTTGACCACGTAATGCCTTCACCATCCATCCTAATGGTGTACCGTAACCGAAGTCCAATTGCATCGACATTCGAAATAAATTCGCATCACCAAATTTTCATTTTTCTTCTACTAAATAGCGTTACGCAATTCATCCCTCCACTGGACATATTCATCACATATCCTTTGAGCACTTTTATATATCTCTACACACCATACATCCATCCATCACTGGCGGGACCACACATCCTTGTCTCAGATACCAAATGAACTATTAGGTGAACCATTATATCAAAAAATGATGGAGGGAAATACATCTCAAGCTCACAGAGAAGGTCCCACAACTGTCTATGAAAGCCAAGCAATTTTCTAGATCTATGACCTTGCTACTCATTGCCTTTGAAGAACCAACATAACTTTTGTTATGGTTATGCGCATTATTTTAGGCAAGATAGAACGTATTGCAATGGGCAAGAAAGTATCCATGATGACATGATAATCATGCGATTTCAGATTCATCGATCTCACGCCATCGCCTCGACATACAGTCTCTCAGATGTTGGACGAATAACCCTATGGTACTTTCACATCCTTTAGTGTCTGAAGTAACTCTTTTCTCTCATTGTTGGACAAGGTGTGTGTAGCAGGAGGTGAGAACGGTTTACCCCTTTCTCTAGGCACATGTTTTAGTTCTGCTCTTATTCCCATATCAATCATATCCATTCTTGCATTGTAACCATTCTTGGACTTCTTATCAGCTAGCAGAGTATTGAGCAAGCTGGCACAAACGTTCTTCTCAACGTGCATTAGATCAATGAAGTGTCTAACATACAGCTCTTTCCAATAGGGCAATTGAAAGAAAATTGATTTCTTCTTCCAACCGCTAGTGGGGACACTCTTTGCGAAGCTCTTTCCGTACTGTGTGTTGATATTCTTCATCTCATTCAATACATCCGAACCTGACAATAAACGTGATGCTTCACCTGTCTCTATTGTTCCATCGAATGCATCGACCATTATTCTGTACTTATGCGTTGGGTCCAACCACCTCCTATGTCCCATATAAACGGTCTTCCTACAATGACTCAAGCGAATGTGATGTGTCTTCTTGGTACAACAAGGACATGCATCAGCCCCTTTCACACTATATCCAGATAGATTCCCATAAGCGGGAAAATCATTGATAGTTCAAAACAGCATGGCCTTCAACTTGAAATTCTTCTTTCTACAAGCATCATACACATCGACACCATCATCCCACAGGAGCTTCAAGTCCTCTATCAAAGGAGCCAGATATACATCTATGTCGTTACCAGGTTGTTTGGGTCCTGATATCAACATAGACAACATCATGTAAGTGTGCTTCATGCACAACTCAGGTGAAAGGTTATAAACTAACAGAATCACTGGCCATGTACTGTGGTTGGTACTTTGGATACCGAACGGATTCATTCCGTCAGTTGAGAGTGCAAGACGCAAGTGTCGTGGCTCGTTGCCAAATTCTGGATGTCTGACATCGAATGTCTTCCACTGGGGTGAATCAGCAGGGTGTCTTAGCATTCCATCTTTGATCCTATCTTCATGATGTCAAGTTAAATTTCTAGCATCCACAGTGCTACTATACATTCTCCTGAATCTTGGTATTATTGGAAAGTACCACATCACCTTCGCGGGAGATTTATTTTTCTTATATCGCTTCTCCCCACACTTGGGACATTCATCGAGGTCTGCATACTCCTTCAGAAATAAGATACAATCACCCAGACAAAAATGAATTTTCTGATGTGTTAACCCGATGGACTTGAGCATTTGTTTAGCATCATATGCTCTCTTAGGCAGTACATTTCCATCAGGCAATAGACCACTAACTACTTCCAGCATATTTGTGAAGCACACATCAGACAACTGGTGAGCTGCTTTTAGGTTGAACAATATTAACACAGCTGACAGTTTTGTTGCCTTCTTAATCTAGTAGAATCCCTTAACTTCTCTGACATATAAGGGTGATCTCGCAGATCATCGTCATCCCCACTCGATGTATCAACACTCGGTACATCTCCTAAATTATCCGCATCCACTGTATCTTCAAACCTAAAGTCAGTTCCTTGGTTGCTTGAGCTACATCTATCTCTTGTCTCACCATGAGATGTCCAAACGGTATATGTTTTATCAATACCGTGAATCATCAAGTGGACAAACAAATTTTCTCGACCACTAACAGTTTTTCCATTCATACATTTCCAACAAGGATATGGAATGTACCGATGGTCGGAGCACTGTCTAATTGCATGATTACAAAATTCTTCCACCCCATTCCTATACTCCTCTGATAATCGATCTGCTCGAACCCAGTTTCGATCCATATAGAACTAGAGATGCCTATAGTAAAGACAATATGATTGCAAAAGAGATGAGTTTACAACTTTCGAAACCTACGTTCTTACCTATTACCTATTCTCTATTTTTATTTTCTTCAATGCAACCTATCCAACCATTACCGACACAACTTTTCATAGCATTTTTGTTCAAACCAACCTTTTCTTCTATCATGTATATACTAATATTTCTTTGCATTGGCTTGAAAATACAAAATCACCCTCATCTAAATTATCCTATTCTTGTAAATAAACAACACCAATCTGCAAATCATCCAAACACCAATCTGTAAATGTCATTTTATTTGCGTCATATATTCTACAAATGCAATTCAATCAAAATTTCATATGTCAAAAATTAAATTCCCTATTTCTCTCTATTGGCATATATACAAGTCAAAATTTCTCTATTCAAGCATATATACAAACAAGGTTAGACAAGCTAAGTTTCTATAAACCAATTCAAGTCCAAATTAATTTCTCTATTCAAGCAATTCCAAATTTCTCTATATAAGCTAAGTTAGACAAGCTAAGTTTCTCTATATACAAGTCCAAATTTCTCTATTCAAGCAATTCAAGCAAATATTCTATAAACCAAATTTCTATTTCTCTCTACAAGTGCAAAATATTCTCTATTCAGGCATATATACAAGTCCAAATTTCATAAACTAAATTTCTCTATACAAGCTAAGTCCAAATTTCATAAACTAAATTTCTATTTCTCTCTACAAGTGCAAAATATTCTCTATTCAAGCATATATATATACAAGTCCAAATTTCATAAACCAAATTTCTAACATATATATACACATATACACATGCAATATATATATATATATACACTAACATATATATACATACACATATATATATATATATATAAAATTACATGTGGAGCTAGGCGGAGAAAGGCGGCGACGACAGGTCGGAGGTGGAGGGCGACGGCGCGAGCGACGGCCAAGAGGAGAGGAGGGCGACGGCCAAGAGGAGAGGAGGGCGACGACCAATAGGAGGAGGCTAGAGCGACGGCCAAGAGGAGGAGGAGGGCAACGACGACGGCGCGAGAGGAGGAGGAGGGCGACGGAAATGGCTGGGGGGGGGAGTGAACGCGAGCAGAGACTAGGAGAGGATGAAAATGGGTGCGGGCTGCGGGGCTAGGGGTTAATGAAATAAGGGTTTTGATATTGGACAGCGGTTCAAAACTGCTGTCCAAGGTGGTTTCTTGGACAGCGGTTCGAAACTGTTGTCTAAGTGATATTGCACAGCGGTTCATAACCGCTTTCTAAGTTGTGTTCTTGGACATCGGTTTTGAACCGCTGTCTATATATATATATATATATATATTTTTTTTTTTTAAATTAAAACCACTCTCCAAGCTATATTTTGGAGAGCTGTTTGAAAAAAAGGTTGTCCAAGTGCAGCTGTGCAAGCTTAAATGCGTAGTAGTGCTATATGCACAATTTCGGATGATTCGATGGGGTTTTAATAATAAGACATCTTTCTTTACATCGTCCAAATTACTAGCTAAAAGCTCTTATGAGGAATAACATGCTTTATGAATTAGCAATCTATGAGGGTAATAGTAAGGTATTTAGCTTTAGAGACTCTTTGCATCTCCTTCCTAGATCGTTAGATAACCTAGCTAAGAGTCTATGCCGTGAGTTAGGGGTAAAAGGGTCGATCGACTATGATAGTGTAACAGTCGAGAATCTAGGTGTGAATAAAATCCAGTATATAGACTATATGAAGCAGGACATTCTGCTACTCGGTGGTGTAATGCAGAAAGCTCAAAGCTTATATTTTTCGCACTACAATTTAGATATCGTTTCCAAAATAACTTAAATATGCAGAATATGATTTTATATGTTATTATACTTGATGACTCTATAAAAAATAAATGAATCCACAAATTTAGATTTAAATATATATATATATATATATATATATATATATATATATATATATATATATATATATATATATATATACTCACTCTAAATTACAAATTAATTTAGAAAGAATTATTTATAAATAACATTTGTTGTATACTTGTAAGGCCTTCCATCCGAACCGAGCCACAAAATTTTCAATCTTTTTTTTATTTTACCCTGAGAGCGCAACATATAATTGTATGTGTGTAAAAACTAACTTGAGAAAAAAACAAATCTACACTTGAAAGAGATTGATACAAACTTTTATTTATCGTCATCGCAAAACATAAAAGGACTGAAAATTGCTTCCTCTTAAATTTTACATGATTGTTTGATCTGAATTACTTAATATTCCCTCCGTCCCGGGATAACGTGCATGTTTACTGTTTTTACGTGTTTTTGCGAGCGAGTTTTTTATTAGTATTTAAAATGATAAAGTATTTTTTAAAGATGCATATAATAGAAGAGAGGTAGATATATCATACCCCTCCTTAAAAGTCACTTTATCATTTCAAATACTAATAAACAACTCGCTCGTAAAAACTCGATAATAAAGTTAGCGTGCACGTTATCTTGGGACGGAGGTAGTATCATTTTTTGGATGAACACCTTATTCTCAATATTTATTCCTGAAATTATTTATGCTTTAAAAATTATGATTTCCCAGTTTTGTGACAATCAATCGCGTGATATTGCATAGACCTGACTTTTCGTCAATATTCTTGAGAAGCATTACAGGCATACCTTCCTTCAAAAGAAACAGTGGTTTGGTAGTACTGAGCACTTAATAGAGAAAATCAATAGAAAGTAACTCTCCATTAACTCTAGACTGAAACTTCATTCTACATATATTATTAAACTTTGTTCAAATATCCCAAAATTTTATTTAGCTTAAATTAATTATATTCAATAATAGTAACATTTTTAATATTATATATATTTAAATTATAAAAATATATTAATTTATTGTGTAAATAATATTTAAAAGAAAAAAAATGCAATTACTTGACATCGAATAAAAAATATTGATACAATAACTACAACACCCCATTTTTAGAAAACTTGCATTCCATGTTTTAAAAAATTAAATTATTTATGTAAGTATCAAGTTGTGAATTATTTCGAGTTCTTGCAAGCTTAAAATTTATGAATTTTGAGAGCTAATGTTTTCAATGGAGTTTTAAAGAGTTTTTGAAGGGTAGCTTACAGAGGACACCGAGCTTCATTGCGACTCATTCGACACAAGTAATTAATGAAAAGAGATAAATTATTTTATTTGAACTAATTGTGACAAAATTGAATAATAATGATAATAATGAATTTAATAATAATAAAGTTACAATATTTAATAATAAAAGATATCATATCAAAAAAGATTTTATAGAGATTATTTAATCACAAGCATTCCTATAATCATGGAATTTAATTAGATTATTTCCGTATCATGATAGTATTTGTATCTTTATGCATATATGTGTGCATCTTCTATATAAAATATTAATACATTAAATTAAAGATACTACATGATAATAATTTAATAATAATAGCATTC
This sequence comes from Stenogyne calaminthoides, assembly GCA_037126765.1. NCBI lineage: Eukaryota > Viridiplantae > Streptophyta > Magnoliopsida > Lamiales > Lamiaceae > Stenogyne > Stenogyne calaminthoides. The sequence continues at coordinate 11,351,606 of JBBCBC010000030.1, read as the reverse complement.
CTATAATCATGGAATTTAATTAGATTATTTCTGTATCATGATAGTAATTGTATCTTTATGCATATATGTGTGCATCTTCAATATAAAATATTAATACATTAAATTAAAGATACTACATGATAATAATTTAATAATAATAAATTTTAAAAAACGTACGCATAAAAAAAAACCAAAAACACACACTCTTTAAAAAAAAAGGAGAGAAAACTCACGCATAAAAGAAAAGCACGGCATTCTGCTTTTTCTTTCTCCTCTCCCTCAGCGTCTCCGCCCTCTCTCTATTCTCTTTCTCTGCTTCTCTTCCTCTCTCTATAATTCCCCAAAAATTCAACCATGGGATCTCTACAATTTTTTTCAAGAAAACTTTGATGATTCAAGAGTCTTTCAAGGAAAGAGAAGAACAAACAATATCTTTCAACCTTTCCAGCGAATCAATTTTCAAGAAATTTGCCCAATTTTTCTAAAAGGTATTTTGGTTTTTCCCCAATTTCTTTCTTATGATTTTTGGTAGGATGGTGTTTAATAATTTGAGATTAAGCCTAGAAACGTTATTTTTGACCTAGGGTTGAGAATTTTGAATGGATTTTATGATTTAGCCTATGGATTTGTCAAATATGTGATTATTTGGGTTAATTAATGGTTGCATGTTGGTTTCACAATTGCATGTTGATTTCGAGAATTGTTCTGACCTTTCTTGAACGAAATTGACAAAACCCTTATATCACATTGAAGTTCTGGAAGTGTAGGGTATGTGATAAAATTTTCAGAATTTTCGGAGTTGTTTTCAATTGTATACGAATTTTCTATTGAACTGTTGTACAACAGAAAAACGGTCCTGTTTTTGGCAAAGATTGTAGAATTTACGGGGTGAAAATAACTTCGTCTTTGAAATTAATTTTATACTATGTTGTTCTATTGCATCTTAGCTTTTATATGAATTTTATTTGGGTAAATTTAGAGTTATATTATATTTTTAATGAATTTTCTAACAAACAGTACCTTCACAGTGAAAACAGGGATTAAATCATAAATGATCCCATAACTTTTTACCTTTTTTGATTTAGTCCCGTAACTATTTTTTGGAACGATTTAGTCCCGTAAATATTAAAATTACTTAATTTTCATCCCATGACTATTTTTTGGAATGATTTAGTCCCATAACTACTAGGATTGCTCCATTTTCGTCCCATAACAATTTTTTTGGAATGATTTAGTCCCGTAACTACTAAAAATGTTCAATTTTTGTTCTATTTTGCCGGAAATCACCCAAAACGACATTGTTTCACCAGTGCATCATTTTAAATTCGAGTTTCTGGCAAAGCTCGTGTTTTAGTCACTAATTTGCACAATTTAATTAACTTCTCAATTAAATGAAGTACACACCATTAATTAACACAAAAAAAAAATTACTGAAACAAATCTAAAAGAAAGGGGGCGAGATTAAATACCCCAAATTCTTTAAAATCGGGTACTTCCCCAATATTCATTCCTAAATCCGCGAGAACTCAATTTGGCGAAGAGCAATAATATTTTCAGCCTCAATTTAATTTTCAAGTGTTAAAATTGTGTCAAATAAGTGCCTACCTCGCTGAAATTCCCAATTTATAGTTGCACGTGACTTACACGCTGGTGAAACAATGTCGGTTTTGGGTGATTTTCTACAAAATAAGACTGAAATTGAACAATTCTAGTAGTTGTAGGACTAAGACATTCCAAAAATTAGATATGGGACGAAAATTGAGCAATTTTAATAGTTATGGGACTAAATTATTCCAAAAAATAGTTATGGGATGAAAATTGAGCAATTTTAATAGTTATGGGACTAAATCGTTCCAAAAAATAGTTATGGGACTAAATCAAAAAAGGTAAAAAGTTATGGGACCATTTATGATTTAATCCCGTGAAAACAAACCGTTTTAAAGCTCTAGAACACTGTACAATTAAATAGTAAATTCAAAGATTTAAATTGTGATAATTTTACTGGTGTTACTACTGATTCTTAAGGTCGCGAAGGATTTTGTCTTGTATTTTTATGAGAAATACATAATTTCTACCAAATTTTAAAAAATGACTTGATGCAGGTCCTATTTGTAACCTGCTTTTCAGTCCAAATGTGAAAATCACAATAAAATATCTACACGTCATTTTGAATTGAAATATTTATGATATAAGTTATATGTGTCATTAAACTACTGTATAAATTAATTTCATAATATTCTGATGTGTTTGTATCTGTCTATAAATTATCTACTACAAGTTGTCCTTTAAGGAAGTTTAACATATAGAAGTGAGTTGGTAGATTGTTTTATTTAATCACCTAGTTAACTAAGAATATGAGCACTCCAAAATGAACAAATTGGACTTGTTATGAGCATTTTAAAATACTATTATGATTCATTTTGGAGGTGTGGGATACTTACTTAAATGTTATTACTCGACATGTCTTTCCATGTGAATTTGCATAGTTTTCCTAACTAGAATTTCATTAAAGTTTGATTCAATTAGTAGAAATATTTATAAAATAAAGGTGGGAATAACATATATATGTGTTTAATTAGATTACAAGAGAAAGCGAAAACAATATGTGTACATTGAAACTTTTAAAGATTTAAAGGACTGAAAGATAGATGAATGTGTCGAATGCAGTGCGAGACAGTCGGACTCTGAATGAGTTATCCCACCACATCCAAACGTTAAGAAAGTGGGTAACACTTATTTACTTTTGTATTAGTTAGTTTAATTTATGTGTAAGATGCAAATAGGCACATCTTCGGATTTTGCTCTGTGTGGATTATGCTGTGTGGAATAGTCGACCAATCGAGTCGACGGGCCTTGGCATGTACTCATTTCTTCACATCAAATGACTTTCTTTAATGCATTAGTATATTAAATGTTATCACACTGGGCTTCCTCTTCGGGGGAAGACTCATGATGCTACTTTCACTTTTTCAGGTCCTGTTGACGACGAGATGGACATGTGACTGACTGGGGAGCCTTTGTTAAACCTACTTAATGTTTTTTTTTAACATATGTAAAAAGTGGATTAAGTATTAGTTTGACTTAAATTATGGTTTTGAATTATGTATGATTTTCTATGTTAAGTGGTTGAATCTTTTGCACACTACTTGTTGTTGGTTTTTCAAAATGTTAAAATGTTGTTTTAAATGTTTGGTTTCATAATTGCCCAAACATTGTTAGGTCAAGTATTCAAAGTTTTTTTTCAAAGTGTTAGGATAATGTGCCGACCTTTTTAATATTAAAATTGCATGTAGGACAGGTCTTTCCTATGTGAACTCTTATTATATTAAGTTAGTTATAACATACTTATGTTCATGTTAACCAAATTTTGGATTTGTCTTATTTAAGTAAGTGTTTGGCTTAGAAATGTGGGTAAGACACGAGTTAGGCATATACAAGGTAAAGCTTGGACAGCGGTTTCTAACCGCTGTGTAACTATTGGTTTTATTTTTTTGCTCCAGCACATATGGTTTTATCTCTGCTCTACTTTTTCTTTTTCTTATTTTTTTTCTTTTTCTTATTTTAATTGGTTTTAACTTTTTTTTTATATGGATAACTTGGAATAATTTGTGTGATATTATATATAATTGAATTATTATTTTTACTTAATATTGAATAAATCAATTATTGTTGTATTCAATTAATAAAAAAATAAATTAATATTATAGTTAATTTTAAAATTCTCAATTAATTAAAAAATAATATGCTATGAATTAAAATACCACACATAAATTGAAAAGTATTACTTGTTTAAAGAATAATATTACTTATTTAGATAAAAAAAAAGTATTATTTGTTTAGAAGGAAAAATATTACAAGTTTAAAACAAAGGTAAAACTTTTTTAAAAAAAAACAAGTAAAAAATATAATTTTAATATAATATAATATAATTTAAATTTAAATTTAAATTTAAATTTATATAAAAAATTATTATATAAAAATGTGATTTAATTAATAAATAAGATAATTGAAATAAAGAATTTAAAAAAAAATTGTAAGAAAAAACGATTTTTAGGACATATAGAATTAATTTCATTAAATAAACGCAAGAAAGCAAGTGTCTGAGCGGAATTGATCTCCGCTTAGGAGCCCAAGGTCCCGTGTTCGATCCCCCGTGGGATCGAATAATTGCCTCAATTAATTGAGAGGCTTGGTGGCTTATATATGAGATGCTTGGTGGGTTCGTGGCTAAAAACCAAATTTTTAATTTGGACAGCGGTTTTTTACCGATGTCTAAGTGGATATGTTGGACAGCGGTTTACAACCACTGTCTCAGTGGTTACTTTGGACAGCGGTTCACAACCGCTGTCTAAGTGTCAATTTTACTTGGACAACCCTTATAACCGGTTTTTTACCGATGTCTAAGTGGATATGTTGGACAGCGGTTTACAACCACTGTCTCAGTGGTTACTTTGGACAGCGGTTCACAACCGCTGTCTAAGTGTCAATTTTACTTGGACAACCCTTATAACCGCTGTCCAATGTCATTTTTAACAGTTGTCCAAGCCCAAATGTGTATTAATGATTTACAGTTACGAATAGTTTAACACGGGTACATTATCTAAAATGTTTAAATAAATTAGACCAAGAAAAATATGTTTAGTTAGTCAGTACATATCTTCCATAAAAAAACATTTCATCTAATTTAATGTACTTTGACTTTGTATATTTGGTATTAATTTATAATAAATTATCATTAATTAGATAATAAATATAATTAAACTTATATATAGAAAAAAAATCAACTTAATATTAACCTATGATTCTGAAAATAAAATACAATTATTTGATGTCATGATATATTTCGATGTATAATTATCGGTATATATTTCTAAAAAAAAAGACTTTCTCCCGATAATTTTTTATAATTTGTTGAATTAATCAATTTTTATGATAATAATTTAATTTTTAATAGTTAAAATTTTCATATGCACATGACTTTTAAAGTGGAGTTTCAATGACAACTTTTAAGGGAAAATACCAATTATAAAATAACATGTGTACTTAAATGATTCTTATAATGACATGTGTATTCAAATAATTCTTAAAATGACACATAGGCCAAATTAATGTGAGATTGACAAATTGTTTAAGTTATTAATTAAATGTGCGCTATGAAAAAGTTATTAATTAAATGAAATTGTATTTTTGTAAATTAAATTTAGTAAAATTAATTGATACAAAAATAAACATGTGTACATTTAGTTATATATGAAATTTATTATATGTATACATGTATACATTTTGAAATTTTTTGGATGATTCGATAGTGTATTCAGATCAAAATTGTTCTACTTTTCAAAGAATCCCTCACACGAGAAGCACATAACACATAGAGTTTCACTTAATTAATTAATTTTATAAAGCATTGTAAAAAAATTATTTTTTAAAATTATTTTTTAATTAAAAATAATTGGGTGTTCCCGCCTCTAGTTTACATCGTTCTCATGAAACTTGAAATCCCTCTATATACGAATAAAGAGTTTTTTTTAATGATATGTCATCTTGTGGTTACTTTGGATGATGTGTCACCTTGAGATTAATTTGGATGAGAGGTTACAATTTATTGTATTGATGTGTTATTTTTTTATTGGTTTGTATATGTGACATTCATATGACATTTTTTATTTTAATTATCAAATATATTATTTAATGAGAATGTTGCATTTTTTAATTAAATAACCGCGTAACACGTGTGCACTAAACTAGTAATTTTAAATTCTAGACACGACTGTCTAAATAGTACACAAAATTTGTGGATATGAAACGACACTTATCTTTGGAAGAATCTAGATTCGACATGTATAACATTCTGAAAAATAAAACAAAAAATTGATATTATCAAATCCCCAAATTTTCTGAGATTTGGAATTTTAGGAAACCACCATACTCATTTATTAGTAAAATACAATGGAAATGAGGAATCAATGACCAGTCGCCAGAACACGTTTGCCACAACTACATGATGAGAGCATTGAAGAAATATTTTCAAGGTTACCTACGATGGATGTGGTTCGGTGCAAAGTTCTTAGTAAGATTTGGGGATCTAGAATTTCATCTAATTACTTTGCGAACGAAAAACATTTAAAACAGAGTATAATCAATAACAAAATGGGATTCATAATGAAGAAACATTATGTGATGCACCGAGGGTATGCCGCAGTGATGTACAATAATCCTACTATTGAAACTACTGTACACAATAGGTACGTGACAAATGCAAAGAATCATATAATAGCGGATGTTGATGATTACATCGATATCAACACCACCTTCCATAATATTAACCCAACTGTCAGAAAGCAAAAACTTCTGCTTTTGAGTAGGACAAATATTGTATGCCGGAAGATCTTTATTATATGGCTGCTTAGTGTGAGAATCTAAATCACTCCTACATTCTAATACATTTTGACCCAATACATTTAGGGAAGTGGGGCTTACCCCCACTAAGTGTGCATTGTTACTATCTTAAGAAGAATCAACAGCATTTAAAGTGTTAGTAATATCAACAATTACATAATTGACTTTCAATTGCTGGCATATTAAAATCAAATTTCGCAAATCATCTTCGCCAGACAGAACACAGTTACTCAAATTACCCACAGACGCTCAACAAGATATATATTCTGATTTCAAATCACTCCACGTAGCAATAATGTATGTAACGATGTCAACATATGATGATGATATATCAACCTCCATCAATTTACACAACTACACTCACAGTTAAATCTCAAGCTCAATAGAACCGAAAAATTCATTCCAACAAAAACAAAAAAAGCAAAACCTCTGCAAAAAAAAAATAATGAATTAAATTGGACAGACAATTAATCAACTAAATCAAAAACGAATACAGAACAAAAAAGACATAAAAACGAATGCTCTCTCTGTTTTTTCTACAAATAAAACTGATCATAATGAAATAAAAATATTATTGAGAATTTGAATTTTGAAATTTTAAATTTGTGTGGTGCCACAACAATTAATTTAACGATTGTACTATTGTTGGATGGTATAATATGTCAGAAGGTGGTGAACAGGGAGTCCGACGGGAGTGGTATAAGGCGGGCGAATATGGGGGTGGAGGAACATGTGCGTGTCATAATATGAACATGAAGAATGAGGGGTATTTGTGGCACATTTGTGGCAAATAGTATAGTGCAAACAATACTTTTAGTTATTAGTAAAATGTGAACAGTATATAGTAGCTCCCAATAATTATTCACTACAAAAAAACTGTCATTTAATGAGGGCATTAACGGGGACTATAAAAGCCCTCGTTAATAACAAGGGTTTTAAAGAGGGTTCTGATAACCCTCAAAATTAATGAGGGATTTCAGAGCCCTTGTTACTAACGAGGACGCTAACGAGCAATAAAATTTTCCTCATTAATAGTGAGGGCTCCATAATAGCCCTCGTAAATAGCGAGGGCATAGTCCCCTCGCTAATAACGAGTGCATAATCCCTCGTTAAAAATACAGAATATGTATGATAGATATTTATTAGAAGTGAAAATTTTATAAAATAGTCCGATGGCCTAGTGGTTGTCGCGGCTACCTAGCAGTAACAGGTCGCGTGTTTGATTCCCCATTGTGATATTTTTATAGTTTTATAATTTTATTTATAAAGGACATTTATAATAGATATTTATAATAAGTGAAAATATAATCAATTAGTCACCTAGCCTAGTGGTAATTGTAGCACTCATAGAAGTGAGTGGTCATGATAGAGCCCAGGTCTCACAAATTCGTTGTTGTTTTTAAATTTTATAATTTTCACTTTAGCCATGGGCAATTATGCCCTCGCTAATATTGAGGGTGCATTTGCCCTCGCTAACACCGAAGGTTTGTAATTGCCTCGTTAAACTTAGCGAGGAGAAAATTATCAAGGGTTATTAGCCCTCGTTAAATCAATTTAACGAGGGCATGCCCTTGCTAATGCCCTAGTTAATTGACAATTTTTTTTGTAGTGATCTCATAAGATTTTTGTGAAAATTTGCATGGTGGTAAGTTACATGCAAATCAAACGGCACCTAATTAAATTGTCCTCTTTTAAGGACCAATGTGTTGACCCATAATTTTTACTAAATTACCTATTTTAAGATGATTTTTATGCACAAAGAAACTTACTCCTGGCAATATAAGGTAGAGATCTACAGTATTAACTTTTAAAGATTTATAATATTAATTACTTTTAAAGATTGTTCTTTTTTTTCTAAAAGGGAAGATTATTCTAACATAGACAATAAATAGAAATGGAAAGTAGAATCATGATATCTCTGAATTGTTAATTAGTATGAGATCAGTATAATTTTTTCTATACCGCAATTTTCGTTGGAATATTGGTATGATTTTAGATACTATAAAATACTCTCTCCATTAAGAGTAACACTCATGTGAACCAGGTTCACACATGAACTCTATCACTGTTATGTGTAAAAATTATCATTGTTATGCACAAAAACTTTCACTGTTTAAAAATATAAAGCATTTTCTAAACAATGATTGTTTTTGTTCATAACAGTTATAGTTTTTATACATAACAGTGAGAGTTTTTGTATGTAACAGTGATACTTAAATAACCGAGTTCATAGCATGAACTAGGTCTATACAAGTTTTTGTCCTCCATTAAATGACCTTTTAAAGTTTTTTTTTTATAAAATTAAGGAATATATAGTGATAAATTTGTCCACATCCTATAATTTTAGTTTGCCAAAAAAATAAGAATGAGAGAGAATTAATTGACAAAAGTAAGCTCGGAACTAAATTATTTAGTTTTTTAAGGTTAAAAAAAGATAAAATTAAAAGAAATGTTGTTAAAAGGACTAAAATATTATATAATAGCTTAAGCGATTAAAACACCTCACAATTTTTTCGATTAAAAAAAATTATATGACCTTAAAAGGTCATTATTTACAAACGTTGAAATAATAAAATAATCTCATTTACTCTATTATTATAACTCGTGGGCATATACGCCCCAAATCCCATTCAAATTTTAAAAATAAAACTAATTCAAATACAAAAAAGAATGAGACTGTTCGTAGTCGTACAGTGTTCTTTTTTCTCAATGCATCCTAACGAGATATCGGGCAAAATAAGGTAAAAAAATTAATAAATAGACAAATATCATTAACTTTTAAAGATTTTTCTAACGGAGGCAATGAATGAATAGTAAAGGCAAAACCATGAAATCAGCTTAATTTCTATACAAATAATATCCCCAATTAAACTAAGCTAGAATGCACCATGTATATTTATGTAGAAATAATAAAATCCCCAAAGAAGTACTGGTTTCGTCGCTCCAAAGAACAAGGTATGGCCAACTGCTTATTTTTTCTTTTTTCTGCACAATAGTATATTAATTCATATTAATTGGTGTCCTTCTTGATCATACTATATAGAATCATTGTTGAGCAAAATAATATACAGTTTGTAAAATAGAAGTGGAAAGACAAAAAATTCTTGATCTTGATACTATATATATCGACGAAACCACATTATTTTCTGTAAAACCAAATTCTAACTAAATTATTTCGTTTCAAAATTGTAAAATTGTCCATAAAAGTTATTTAAATTATGTTTTAAATCTATTTTAGAATTGTTTATACCACATCTATTATATATCATTGTCAAAAATTATTTTTATCATACAAAAATATATTAAGCATTGATTTGTAATTACATCAATTTTTCTTCAATCTCATTATATTTGAAGAAATTTTATATTTAAAAATCTTTAATTTATTAAATTAAATGAATTTTAATTTGTGAATAATTTTAATAATAATTTTTTTTAAAAAAAATTAAATTTATTCTATTACTACCTCCGTTCCATAAAAGCGTGCATACCTACTTTATTATCGAGTTTTTGTGAGCGAGTTGTTTATTAGTATTTTAAATGATAAAATGATTTTTAAAGAGGGGTATTATAGATCTACCTCTCATCTATTGCATGCATCTTTAAAAATTATTTTATCATTTCAAATACTAATAAAAAATTCGCTCACAAAAATACGTGAAAATAGTAAACGTGCACGTTTCTTTGGGACGGAGGAGTAATAAATAAAATAATTATATTATAAAAATTTATAAAGCCAAACCCGCTTAACAAGTGGTTTCGTCCCTCCCAAGAACAAGGTATGGCCAACCGCTCATTTTTTCTTGTTTATGCACAATAGTTTTCTTGTGATTTTTGTAGATACTCAGTCCGTCCCAAAAATATATGCACGTTTACTGTTTTCACATATTTTTGCGAGCAAGTTTTTTATTAGTATTTGAAATGATAAAATAATTTTTAAAGATGCATGCAATAGATGAGAGGTAGATCTATAATACCCCTCTTTAAAAATTACTTTATCATTTGAAATACTAATAAATAATTTGCTCACAAAAGCTCGACAATAAAGTAGGTGTGCATATATTTATGGGACGGAGGTAATATTTGTTATAGTAATTAAATAATTTATCTTTAAATGAAAATGTACAGTGTTTGGAAGAATCTTGAAAGGCTTGGGAAGACGCGCCGTTGTCTAATTTTCAGAAATTCGACGCGTCAACAATGAATTGGAGGTGAGTTTCGGAAAAGATATATTCGATACAAATATATCATTCTTGATTCTAATTTCTGGTTGGTGTGATTTTCTTAATTAATCATGTATTATGATTTTAGACTCCATTTGGATGATGGATGAATTTGAAAATCCATGAATTTCACCCACAAATTATCACTCTCTAATGAATTTACAAATACTTAGATTTGAAAATCTAGTTTAAAATGGAGGAATTTCAAATTCTCAACAAAACCTAGTCATTTGTGAAATCCCCTCATCTCCACCCCTTCCTTCTCTCCCCCTTCACTCTCTTCCCTAAACTCTCAAATTTAAGTATTTGCAAATCCATTGGAGAGTATGATTTATGTGTAAAGTTCATGGATTTTCAAATCCATCAATCCAAATGGAGCCTTAGTTTTTCCTAAACATACAAAACCAACCTTCGACCTGGTCCAAGAACCCGAAATCCAAACCGACAATAGCTTTCTTGTAATTTTTGTAGATATTAAATCTTTTGTGATAATATACATAGCATGGAAGCCCTAGGAAAACGACAAGGTTGTCTAATTTTAATAAATTCATCTAGAAAAATTGAGGCCAGTTTTGAAGAAATTATAGTTGGATTCAATTCCATTCTTTTACTTAATACTATCTAATAATGTGATTTTGACCTTTCCAAAATATTTGTCAAATTATACAAGTTTAGATCATTTTAAAGGAGAAAATTATATGGATTGTTATTAAGTTGTGTGTGTTTTGTTTGATCTAGACCCAGTTATAGCTTGTGTGCTCCTATGAAAATTCTTTCTATTAATTATTTTTTTTGAATGTTTCTTGTGTAGACTTAAAATCATGATGTGTAATTGTAAATGTAAATATTTTCAAGTATGAATCCATTTGCATCATATGCATTATTTTAAATTTGTTGGGATGACATGTAGAGTAATGAATTACAATCATCGCGTGGGGATGGATGCTGGTATAAAAACACCATCATGTCTGAAAAAAATTGATTCCTGCAAGCGAAAAATCCTTTTGATTGAAGTTAGGACAAACTTCGTTGTAAAAGAGGAAAGTGCAGTTATTGTTCTTGATTCAGAGAGATATCTTATGCCCTATTTTTTTGCACACGGGGAGTCGGTTTGGTCATTAAAACAATTAAGAGAAACGATGAAGTACAGGTTGTACGATTATGGAATGAGTGATTATGCAATCGAATCATTATGCCAAGTGGTCCTAAATTTTGCACTTGGATTAATAAAAGATGTGGATTTTGTACTCCCTATTGGTTTGGAGGTCGAGGTGTGCACTGTTAAGCAAGAGGGTGAATCCTTAGATGAATGTCGGGAGAGAGCAATCCAGGAAAGCAAGTTGGTCCCGCTGCACCTTTGTTCTTATGTAAAAACAGAGTTGCATAATGTAATACCTCCTAGTTACCGTCATTATTTGTTACGGGAGATGAACATGCACAAGTTTAAACTATCCTTGGATGATAAGGACAAGGGTTCAGTTTACTGCTTCTGGTGCTACAAGCATACCAAGTTGGTTGACCACGTTCAAATGTCCAAAACTTGTATTCATGGTTATGGCAAGTTTAGAGTGGAAGATCAGGACCCTTGCCACCTGTGCTCAAAGGATATCAACAAGGGTCATCATATTTCAGCTGTTACTACATGCGCACATATTTTCCATTCTGTTTGTATATTGCGATGGTTGGACAAGCATCCCCTTGTGTGCCCCAAATGCTATTCTCCTGCATATGATCCACCCGCTTATTGTAGTCTACTGCATTGTCCAGCAAGAAAATATTAAAGCTACTTATGTATTATTTTTTTACTTTCTTATTACACGCTTTGACTACTAGTATTAAACTTTAATTTCTGATCTAGAATACCAAACAATATTTATCATCATTTCCATGTTGCCATGTTTACATTTTTGATTCACTCTGTGTGTTGCTCTTGAATTCCAACAATATATATTATCATATCTGTGTGCTCTTCTTTACATTTTCAGTATGGGTAAAAGCGCTTTACTTTATTATGCCCAATCTCAGTCCAAAGTTCATGTATATGGGTTAAATTGCATAATTTCGACCCGAAACACCCAAATCCGGGCCAATTTGACATACATATTATTAATATATTTGAAAATTTCATGAAAAATAAACTTAATATTTATAAGTTGTCATTGGGGAAGAAGGTTACAGTTTTTCGATCTTGGGTTTCAAACCACATATATAATAAATCTTGGATTAAATGTGTTTTGGTTTCCAGTTTTCTATGCATTAGTTTGCTTTCGTTTCAGTTGCTTCATCTTATGAATTTTTTTATCCAATTTCGGATAATGGTGGTGGCGCTTTCGTCGCACCGGCTTACTGGGTTTTAGTGGAGGATGGGATATTTATTTTAAGCTTTTTTTTTTTTTTATTATTGAGCAAAGTTAGATGTTAGTTGTTTGTAGTTAGTACACCAAGCGCTCAAATACTCCACGAAATCGTCAATCCACCTTATAACTCCCATAACTCCAAATGAGGAGCCCAATGGTCAGTTAGCCTAAGCCATCTGATTTTATTTTAAGCTTTGATTTGTATTAATTTAAGGGTTAATAATAAATTGTAATCTATATTACTGTACTTTTTAAAATTTGCAATCTGTACTATTTTTCTTAGCAAAATGCAACCTGTACTAATAAAAATTGACAAATTCCAACCCCGACTCATGTTTTTTTAAATCTTTATATTGAATTTATTCAATTTGATGTTTACTAAAAAATGGATTTGGTCATATGCACGTAAGTGGACATAAACTTATATGTTTGTCAAAAATATGGTATATATGCATATGCCCCTCAATTATCATTCAATTAGTTTCTTTAATTAATTCAATCTTCTCATTTATATATATTCCATATTTTACCAAATTTCATTAATTATATAAACATAAACCATGAACCCTAAATCATATACTCTAAACCTAAACCCTAAACAATGAACCATTCGGGTCGAGTGAACCATGAATCACTCGAGCCGAGTTCGGGTTCGATTCGTGTTCGGGCCGTTTGGTCCGGGTCGAGTAAAAAAAATTAATATAATTAATGAAATTGGGTAAAACATGGAATATATATAAATGAGAAGATTGAATTAATTAAAAAAACTAATTAAATGATGGTGGAGACCTTACATATGTGGCGCACCAACATATAAGTTTGTGCCCACCTGCGGGCATATGATCAAATTCGTTGTTCATTATATTTGTCCTTAATTATCTGACCCACTTTATTTCAATTGATAAACTAAATTTAGTATGTAAAGAATTTGGTGCATACGTACGTATATATAAGTATTTATGACGTCATATATATATTCTAACAATTTTATTAAAAATCAGGTAAAAAAGTAGTTTATAAGCAAAATAAATACTTAAAAATTAATATAAAGAAAAATTAATAAAAAATTACTTAGATATAATAACTTATTGAAAATTTAAATACGACTAATACAACATGATTTGTATTTTACGATTTATGGTTTGTTAATCTGATCACTGAACCAACGACTCACAACAAAGTAACATTGTTAAATTTCGTAGTAATTAATTTAATTAATTAATAAAGTTATCAAATACAATAATTTAGATAAATTTTAATTTTTAGCAGTACAATATGGTTCATAGTTTACGATTTAGTGTTAGATAGTCTGATTAGTGAATCGATGACTCATAAGAAAGTGAAACTACTACTCGTTTATTTTCTTTTTTCATGTCTAATTATAATCTAAATAATTCTTATTAAAGTGTAGTAACGTAATAAAAAATTAAATTCGATTTGTACGATAGATACGATCAAAGTTCAATAGTTAGATCAGTGTATCGATGGCTCATAAGAGCATTCTCAACCGTTCACACTACACAAGTGTAATACCCCGTCCCAGTTTTAATAGGAATAATAAAAGAAACGAGTTTAATAAAATGAATATTTGATTTAAAGATTATTCTAATGATTTTAGAGCGTATATGTTTGCAAAGGTTTTGATTTTTCAGAGAACGGACGAGCACTTTGAACCGGGAGCACTCCTAGCACTGTAATAAAATATTTAATTAAGGTTTGATCATAAAATATTTAATATTTCAACGAATTAGGATTTTCGATATAAAAATCGAAAATCTGTTGAATAATAAATACGACGATGGAAAATCTGTTTCGTCTAACTAAATAAGGATTATTGAGAAATTTAAGAAAAATTGAATTTTTTAAGTAAATAATTAAATAAATAATTTTCGACTCAGAACGTGACGATTTAATCGCTAAAAGTTCTAAACAATTATTTCTAATGAAACCATGAATTTTAATTAGCGAAACTACGAATTTATAATACAGATATGGGGTGGAATAAATACCGAGTAGTAATAAGCATCCCACTAAACAAATATATTTTCTTAATAATTCTTACCCACAAGAAATACATGGCCACAAATTAACCACCATTAGTAGTTAATTAACAAAAATTGGAAATTCCTCCCCTTCTTACCCAACACCATCGGTCCCTCTCTTCTCCTCTAAATATACATACACTCCATCATCAATTTAAGCACTTTCACACCAATAAAAAATCAGTCGAACCTCTGCCAATTTACTTCCCCAAACACCAACACAAAGATCATCTACACCATACTTCAAGAAGGAAAGAATTCATCTTTCTCTTCTTCATCTTCAAAGCTTCGATTCTTCTCCTTCCATGGAAGCAACTGGGTTTTCTTCACTTCTAGCTACAAGGAGCTTCATCCATCATCAAATAACATCTATCAAGGTATATAATCCATA
Organism: Stenogyne calaminthoides; assembly: GCA_037126765.1. Classification (NCBI taxonomy): domain Eukaryota; kingdom Viridiplantae; phylum Streptophyta; class Magnoliopsida; order Lamiales; family Lamiaceae; genus Stenogyne; species Stenogyne calaminthoides. Next base: position 11,336,215 of record JBBCBC010000030.1, on the reverse strand, counting down.
CAATTCTTATAATCCATGAAAAATTAAGAAACCCACTTCACTCTATGAAGCTCACGGTTTCATCTTCTCTTTCTCACTCTTCAATTTTTCTTGAATTCAAGCATGAAACCATCATCTAACATGTATCCAAGGAGCTTCAAGCTACAAAACACCCGAGTCCTCGAAAATCCCAGCAAAAAACAGAGGAGGAGAACGACAAAGGTAACCTCCGAACAAAACTCGAATTTGGTGCTGGTATGATGTTCGATGAAGTTTTTGGATGATTAAACGTGTTGGTATTTGCTAGAAGAGGACTTCTACTTGTTGCTTGAAGTGTAGACGTCATGCTCGTATTTTTGGTTTTAAAAAATTGTACCGTTATGCTGCCGAAATTTACGCTCAAATATGTCAAGTTGAAACGTCAAAACTGTTTCCGACTGATTTTCGGTTACGCCGTCGAGTACTCTGTTGTACTGAAAATTTGTGTTTTAAAACACCTTTACGCTCCCTTATATGTTTAATATGTGATCGTAGTCTCGGTACTCAATTTTGTATTTGTCACGCTGCTCGTTTTTACGATTAAACAGGGGCACTTGAAAACTGAAATTTCCAGAAAAACTGCTACTCGAAATTCCTAAATAATAACTTAAAAAATTTATATCTCGAGTTCTAGAAATCATTTTGAGATGAAACCAGCGGCAAGTTAAAATTCATCGAGTCTACTGTATTCGTATAAAATCTCGTAATTTTTCATCGGGTAGATTCAGAGTTATGATTTCTTTAAAAAGATGTGACGTTCTGAAACGAAAAAACTGGAATTCTGTTTTCAACAAGAAATTGTTCCCAGGTACCTTAATTTCGTGATACTTTTAACCAATTTCCATTCGTGATTTTCTAACGAATTTTCTTGCCAATAAACATCAGACTACAAGTTCCAAAAGCACCAAAGTTTCGTATCAATCGGATAAGCCATTTGACGGGAAACGAATTTTGAAAATAGCAAAAGAAACTGCACCTTTGATCTTTCTGTTTTACCAATACTGTAACAAACTCTGTTCGATATTAATTTAGAGTGAATGAAGACATTGTTGGACCAATTATCCCTGGAAGGGGGGGGACCCTCTTTCCCATTCCATTTTGAATCAACAGGGCTTATATTCTTTATTTTCCATAGCCCGAAGTCATTCTTCCCAGTAAACTTCTCTACATCAAGCTTCATAGACGTCATTCTTCAATCCGCGTTCCCACAGACGACGCCACTTGTTAAAACTACTGCCTTAGTATTAGTTCGTGCAAATAAAGGTATTACTTGCAGAGCTAAACAATATTAGTTTGCCAAAGAATGAAAAAAAATGTAAATCAAACACAATGCACGAGAGAATTTATGGTTCGATCAAGAAAGATCTACATCCACGGGATCGGGGCACTCTTTCACTATCAAAACGAGTAAACAACTACAGATTACAATCAACAATACTCATGAATTAAACCGGATTCTAGCTTTTCTCTCAAGAACCCTAACTCAATGTGTATCTCTTAAGTCTCTCATCAATCGAAGAAATGTAAAGATGAAACTTAAAGCTAATGAACCACCAAGTGAAAACCCCAAACTAATTAGGTGAAAACCACTCACGAAATCGCTCAAATTGATCTCTGAAATCCGTTCTGCACGCAACCCAAGTTAACTGAATCTGTTTTGAATAAAAGATCAGCAAACAAACCGGCCCAAACTTAACTTCTGCAACTAATGGCCCGGTTCAGCAAACAAGCCCGGTTCACCAAGACTCGAACCCAGTTTTGAGAAGCACACACCTCAATTGACTTGAACCAACACATTTGATATTCAACACTTCAAGTTTTGACCCTTACATTTACCTCCTAGACTGTGGCAATTTCTCAATGAAATTTATCAGTTCATGCTTGTTCAGGGACTGGTAATGGAGTTATCACATTCTTAGGAATTTTTCATAGTGGTGGCTCCAAAATAAAATACAAATATAAAGTATATAATGAAATGATGTAATGAGGAGCGGGGATTTTGGAATGTATTGTAATTTCATTAATTATAGTAATAAAATGAATAAAATAATTAAAATAGAAAATAAATGGGTACTGCTCAGATTCGAACACAGGCTCTACCGACTGACGTAGTAAACGCGTGGCCAAATCAACTAGCGGATTAATGTGTAAGAAGTAACACTTTACAACATATAAACTATAAAAATAAATAAAAACTCATATTATATAAATATAGTAAAAAAAATCTAAAATTTTATGGGGGCACGTGCCCCCTCCTCGAGACATGTGCACCCGTCTCTGCACCTATACCATCTTTTCTCAAATCAGGCTACCAAAACATTGTACCAATTTTCAGTATAGTGATAGAAACTCCAGAGGAGTCCCTAATAGGTATTTGTAAACTCTAATGAAAATAGTATAAACACTTATTTTTTAAGCAACCCTCTCACAACTTTAGCTTTTAGAGGGGAGAAGAAGCTTATCCACACACACATTGCTATCGTAGGACTTATTGGATGAAATTTTTCCGCTAGCTAATTCCGGGATCCAGGCATCCTTTCGGGCATTGATGCTCTCCCCGTTCCATAAAAGGCCGGAGGAGAGAAGATCTTTACTCCAACAAATCGATCTCCAGATGTATGATGGATTAGATTGTTTGACCAGGAGAGCTTTGTTGAAAGTAAGCAAGTCTCTGAAGCCCATTCTGCCCTCTTGCTTGGAATTTGTGAGGGTATGTTTGTTTTGAGATTACAGTGGGCGTGGAAAATCCCGAACTTTGAAGTCTTTGGATTTCAAAATCTTGATGAATAGTTAAAATATATTTTTGTTATGAGATTTTATAGGGTAGGATGGTGGAAAAGTTGATTGATGTGATATTATATATTATTTTGAGTGTATTGAGATAATAGAAAAGTAGATAACGTGAGTGTGTATTGAAAAAAATAAAAAGTAGAGTAGTGGTAGGTGATGATATATAGTAAGATTAATAGGATTTCAAAATTCTTACTTTAAATCTCAAAATAAATAGAGATTTGAGATTGCAAAGTCCAAAATCCGATCAGAATAGTCGCGAAACAAACATACCCTGAGAGCTTTCCAATTCTTCCAGTGGATCTTCTTTTCATTGGTCTTGGCTCCCACCAGAATTTGGCAAACATGCATTCGATTATATATAGGACACACGCATTCTTTTTTATTATTTTTCAAATTAAAGAATTTGGCAAACATGCATTCGATTATATATAGGACACACGCATTCTTTTTTATTATTTTTCAAATTAAAGAATTTGGCAAACATGCATTCGATTATATATAGGACACACGCATTCTTTTTTATTATTTTTCAAATTAAATTTCTTTATTTATATTTATAATTATAATTTTTTGGTACTAATAATTATATATGATTTTCACTTTTTATTAATAATTATGTATAATTTTTTTGTATTAATAATTATGTTATTTTTTCATCAAAAAAATTGAAGGGCCTAATAAATTTTTTTGCACGGCCCCTAAAATTATAGGACCGCCCTATACATGTACAAGGGACTTATTCACGAATAACGATATAATCTTGCTTAATTTGACCATTAAATATACAGATAATTTAATTTAATCTTGCTTAATTTTTTATTTAATTTAATTCACTCCTACATTTTTGTGAACCTTGTCGACATACATGGTCGCGTCATCTCAATGCACCACGGAAAATCGTTACTTCAAGATTAATTATTTTAATCCAAAAGAAATTATAATCCCTCCCACTTCTCAACGTTCAATGGAAAATAGTTACTCCAAGATTATTTAATTCAATTTTTATTTTTTAAATATTCCCTCAAAGTCTTTCGATTAGATGTTCACGCCTTCCTTTAAAACCCTATAAACTGAAGATCTACGCCATTTCCAATTCCTTTCAATAATCATCAATTTATATAGATAACTTATTACTTTCAAAATAAATATAAAATAAATTTCATTTCCAAAATATTTCCAATTAAAAAAAATGAAGCCCTCGCAGCATGACCAATAAATTACGTGTTTAATATATAGAGAAGATATATTGTGATATTAAAATTATTTTTTATTTTTAATATAATTTAAAATGTCTTTTTTAACATGAGAATTTGAAAATTCAAATAAAATCAATCTAATTGCAATATAATTATATGGCACAACATAATTTAAAAAAACATAAATCAAATATCAAGATGAAGGATTAATTGTCTCAATCTAATGCTGCAACCGGTTAACATAATAAAATAAGGCAAATTTTCTTGTGCATCACATGCATCAATAAAATTGATTCAATTTAATTATAGGAGTTTTTTTTTTTTAATTTTTTTTTCAGTTTTAGTTTTTTTTTTCAATTTTAGTTTTTTTTTTTTAACTTTAATTTCAGTTCTAAGGTTTTTTTTTTCCGACCCAAACCCGGCCCGAGTGGTTCATGGTTCACTCGGCCTAAGTGGTTCATAGTTCACTCGATCCGAATGGTTCATTGTTTAGGGGTTAGGGTTTAAAGTTCATAGTTCATCCAAAATTAATATTGACTCATAAAATAATTCACCTACGTCTAGTTTATCGTAAAATTCACGTGATAATATAAATGTGTGGTTTATTTTCAAAATCGAAAACAAATGATCGTATTTCTAACTTAAAAAGTAAAATACTTTACATATAATTTGAAAGCCCGAGAATTAATGCCACCAGGTCCTGCCATTTGTGACGCATATGTATATCTACATCTACTCATCTTTCTTGTACGACTTTTTTCTTAAGTTATAAATTACGTGCGTAATGCAATAATGAATTTTTTTTCCCTATATTTGTAATTATTTTTGTAAGTTACTTGATCAAAATTAAATCTGTAAATTAACAGGATCAAAATTAAAATATGTGCAAATTATTTAGGGAAAAAATCAAATTAAAATATTTAAGTTACAGATGACATGACTAAAATGTCAATTTTTTTTATAATTGAAATGGCCAAAAAAAATTTAAACCACTGCATATAATCTTCCATTCGGCCACTCTTTAGGGAAATAAGTCAAAAAACGAAGTTGAAACTTGTGAGCAGCGTTCAAGTTTTGATTATATATCTTCTTGTTTATACTCTTTTTGCATTTCAACATTTTTTTATGGGATATCTACTAAAATCTTTTTTTTTTCCTACATAATTTTTTGCTTAATATTCTAACCCGGCCGTTTGTAAATCTTGGCTCAGCTAATTAACCGTATATATATATATAGACAGAGAAAATTTTGGTCCCATAATTTCTCAATAATTCCTTTTTTTGTTCTGAAAAATTTAAATATTCAGTTTTGATTCCATGACTATTTCAATTGTTCATTTTTGGTCTCATTTTCACCCGTAAATCAAACATAAAATTTTGTCATTTTCGATCAAGCTCAAGTTACGTGTCGATTAAAATTGAGGGTTTCCGAACTCGTAGCTAACATGGACGTTGATTGTTAAACAAAATTTCATTATATCCACAATTTACGAGGAATTTTTTTGTTCTTTCAAATTCTTTTAAAAATGAATTTTTGGTTAACAGTCAACGTTTATGTTAGCTACGAACTCAAAAACTCCCAATTTTAATCGGTACATGAACATGGCCGAAAAATACAAAAACATAAAATTTTATGTTTTCGACAAAAATGGGATAAAAATTGGACAATTGAGATAGTTACTGGACAAAGATTGGATAGTCAAAATTTTTGGAATGAAAAACGGATAACAGAAAAGTTATGGGATCAAAAAACACTTTTTTTTTTATCTCTGTACATATAACTGAGTTTGTTACAATGAATATTATATAATGGCAATGCAGGTGTACACTATATATATATATACACACACACACACTACTATACTAGTATTAGCCCCGCGAACTTCGCGGAGTAAAATAATTTTTTATGTAAAATAATTAATAATAAATTTTTTAACATTTTCTTTTTATTATTTTAGTATGTTTGTGGTTAAATAGTTTGTAATTCATAAAATATTAAAAATAAAAATATAATTTAAATATTAAAAATATGATTTTATATGTTATTATACTTGATGACTCTATAAAAAATAAATGAATCCACAAATTTAGATTTAAAAAATATGCATATATATATATATATATGCACTCTAAATTACAAATTAATTTAGAAAGAATTATTTGTAAATAACATTTGTTGTATACTTGTAAGGCCTTCCATCCGAACCGAGCCACAAAATTTTCAATCTTTTTTTTATTTTACCCTGAGAGCGCAACATATAATTGTATGTGTGTGAAAACTAACTTGAGAAAAAAATAAATCTACACTTGAAAGAGATTGATACAAACTTTTATTTATCGTCATCGCAAAACATAATAGGACTGAAAATTGATTCCTCTTAAATTTAACATGATTGTTTGGTCTGAATTACTTAAAATTCCCTCCGTCCCAGGGATAACGTCTTGGCTTACTATTTTCAAGTGTTTTTTTTTGGAAGTTTTTTTATTAGTATTTGAAATGATAAAATATCTTTTAAAGATGCATATAATAGAAGAGAGATAGATCTATCATACCACTCCTTAAAAAGTCACTTTATCATTTCAAATACTAATAAACAACTCGCCGTAAAACTCGATAATAAAGTTAAGCGTGCGTTATCTTGGGACGGAGGTAGTATCATTTTTGGATGAACACCTTATTCTCAATATTTATTCCTGAAATTATTTATGCTTTAAAAATTATGATTTTCCAGGTTTTGTGACGATCAATCATGTGATATTGCCTGAGACCTAACTTTTTCATCAATATTCTTGAGAAGCATTACAACCATACCTTCCTTCAAAAGAAATAAAGGGTTTGGTGGTACTTTGAGCACTTAATAGAGAAAATCAATAGAAAACAACTCCCCATTAACTCTAGACCAAAACTTCATTCATGTTATTAAACTTTGATCAAATATCTCAAAATTTTATTTAGCTTAAACTAATTATATTCAATAATAGTAACATTTTAATATTATATATATTTAAAGTACAAAAATATATCAATTTACTGTGTAAATAATATTTAAAAGAAAAAAAAATGCAATTACTTGACATCGAATAAAAATATTGATACAATAACTACAACACCCCATTTTTAGAAAACTTGCATTCCATGTTTTAAAAAATTAAATTATTTATGTAAGTATCAAGTTGTAAATTATTACGAAGTTCTTGCAAGCTTAAAATTTATGAATTTTGAGAGCTAATGTTTTCAATGGAGTTTTAGAGAGTTTTTGCAGGGTAACGTACGGAGGAGACCGAGCTTGATTGCGACTCACTCGACACAAGTAATTAATGAAAAAAGATAAATTATTTTATTTGAACTAATTGTGACAAAATTGAATAATAATGATAATAATGAATTTAATAATAATAAAATTATAATATTTAATAATAAAAGATATCATATCAAGAAAGATTTTATAGAGATTATTTAATCACAAGCATTCATATAATCACGGAATTTAATTTGATTTTTCCGTATCATGATAAGTGTTTGTATCTTTATGCATATATGTGTGCATCTTCTATATAAAATATTAATAAATTAAATTAAAGATACTACATGATAATAATTTAATAATAATAAATAAATAAAAAAGTACGATAAAAAAAAAAACACACACACACGCTTTAAAATAAAGGGAGAAAACTCACGATAAAAAAAAAAACACATTCATTCTTTTTTAGCAGAATAACCTCGACACTTGACATGACTAGGGTGGAAAATTTACCAAAAATATCGGGTATACCGCTTTATCAGATCTTGAAAATATACCGAATTTATGGGAATTTTCTAAGTATGGTATGGTATGGTCAATTTCGGAATTTCGATCGCAGAATCGATAAAATTTTCAAAAGTCTCGCATACCGCATATCTTCGGATATATACCGTGCCATATTTAGAAAAATATATAATATATTTTTTTTAATTTAATTAATACATTGGATATATACCGTACATTGAAAATTTATCCTTTTATTTTGAATTGTCTCTGTGGGTTTCCTGATTCAAGCTGGAAATTAGAATTCGTAGAATTTTTTTGAGTGTTCTCATAGTTAAAAAACTAGTCTTTAAGGGAGATATATGTTGTTAAGAGATTATTATTCATAAATATAGGTTTTTTAATTAAATAATCAAGGTATGAACGGTATACCGTTAATTCGGTATGTACTGAAAATTTCGGTACAGTACGGTATATCGAAATTTTGATACGGTATACAATATGTAATTTTAGCATACCGAAATTAAGATATACCGAACTTTGGTATACCGTAACTTTCGGTACGGTACGGTATGAATTTTTACATACCGTAAATTTCGGTACGATATACCTGACCTTAAAATACTCTCTCCATTAAATGACCTTTTAAAGTTTATTTTTTATAAAATTAAGGAATATATAATGATAAATTTGTCCACATCCTATAATTTTAGTTTCCCAAAAAAATAAGAATGAGAGAGAATTTGTAACACCCCAAAAATCCGTGTGTGAATTATTAGGATATATATATAGGCATTAATTTTACTAAATTACTTATTAGCTCTTAATTTAAAATTATTTAATTTAATTTTATCACTCTTAAAACTAAATATTTTTCTTTTAGTTAGAATACTATAATAATAAGAGTTATTATATATATATATACATACCTAAGTCTAGGTAGTAAACACGTACAGTACTAGTTTTGGAAGGTATCTTCCACCACAAGACTTATAAGTGTATACATGATAATGTATTTTACTAACTCAACTTGTGTAACTCTTACTGGTTAATGGGAGGGTGGATAAAGATAAACAATATACATATATTAATTATTAATATAATAATATTAATAGGAGGAAACTCCAATCTCCAATACTTATGTGTGTGATAAGTGATAACAATAGAATTGAGAATTTGAAATTAATTCCACTCCAGCTCACCTGCACACCGACCGAGAAAGAGGTAAACACAGAAAGAGGTAAACAGAGGTGGGATGACTTCTACTCTTAATTGAGTATAATATTCAATGTTATGATTGTCATGTTAAAATGTCATATGTGATTGATTTATGTCATGAGTACGTAACAATGGTGAAGATTGTACGTATGCTAATTCCAAGTCGGGTGATGCCCGTCATCTAATCTAACTGTATGCCAAGTCGGGTGATGCCCGCCATCTAATCTAATTGCAAGCCAAGTCGGGTGATGCCCGTCATCTAATCTAACTATAAGCCAAGCCGGGTAATGGCCCGAGATAATGTTAATACGTTATATATTTTCATATGTTATGTTTTCATGTTATGTATTAATTGCATATACCTTTTCTCAGTGCAATCATTGAGTTTGTTCCACTGAGTGTATCTTAAACACTCACATCTCATATATTGTTACAGATCCAGGAAATGGTGTGGAAGGACGACGGGGATGAGACACATGGTTTTTTGATGAGTTGTCTAGTAAAGTATAATATTACTTTTTACTACTCGAAACATAGAACTTTGGTGTTGCTGTTTAATTAGTACACGTATAAAGGTTTTGAAACGTTTGTAACAAATTAGATTAATCTTTACTGCTTTCAATGTATAATAGTTAGCTGTGAGCGATGTTTATTAGTTTACTAGTCGTCGCGGGTTTTAGTTGCTTTGGGGTTTCTATTTTCAAACTAGACAAATCTTTAAACAGAAAATAAATATCTCATTTCACGACTCTCGGTGGGTCTTTTATATTATATTTTGTAACGCTTCTGCCCTAAAGCAGCATCATTCGAAAACAAGATTTTAGGGGCGTTACAAAATTAATTGACAAAAGTAAGCTCGAAACTAAATTATTTAGTTTTTTAAAGTTAAAAAAAGATAAAATTAAAAGAAATAATGCTAAAAGGACTAAAATATTATATAATAACTTAAGCGATTAAAGCACCTCACCATTTTTTCGATCCAAAAAAAATTATATGACCTTTTTTTTTTTTTTTTTTTTCGAACCCAATAGAACTTATATTATACGATCACAGGTACACTTATTCTCCGGAAGTCCATCCACAACTTGAGGAGGATCATCCCAAACACACAGGCTCTCATGGAAACGAGAAACCTTAGCTAATTCGTGAGGCCACCTATTAGCCTCGTTTATTGCAAAAAAGGGACATTCTATAAGAATATTCTTGCAACTCTTGATAAAATCTCCAAAAGCCGAAGATGCATAGCTGCTTTGGGAAAGCGCATCAACAACTATTTTTGAATCCCCTTCCACCATCACCCTCTCTAATTCCATCTCCTTCGCCCACGATAATGCCTCCAAGAAGCCCATTGCTTCGCCGATATCTTCATCCATTCTTCCTGTAATCACAACCGTCTTTCCCGTAGGACCATTCCCAGTCCCGTTTCAAAAGTTTGGTAAAAAAAAAGGCGCATCCACATTTATTTTATTAACTCCGTCTCCGGCGGGGTGCCAAGCAGCACATCTGGACGGACCACTTGTGCCGCCTCCCATTCTTTCAATGCAGCCTCCGCCAATCTGCTAGCTGACCATGGACTACAAGAATACGTCCCATTCCAATATTTACTGTTTCGTTCCTTCCACACTTGCCACGCAATCATCGCAACTATACAGCCCTTTGGTCCTCTCAGTTAGCTCCGCAGCAGAGTTCACTACATATGCCGCCTCATCCACCATACTCCAAAGACCCACCTGTTGTCAGCATTCTTTAGCGAACCAGCAATAAAAAAATAGGTGCCAAGAGTTTTCCATCGGCCGCTCACACAACACACAATTAGTGTTCGCCACTATATTCTTGATTAACCTTGTGGGGTCATTTATTTACAAATGTTGAAATAATAAAATATTCTCATTTAATCTATTATTATTATAATACGCCCCCAAATCCATTCAAATTTTAAAAATAAAACTAATTCAAATACAAAAAAGAATGAGACTGTTCGTACAGTGTTCTTTTTTTCTCAATGCATCCTAACGAAATATCGGGCAAAATAAGGTAAAAAATTTAATAAATAGACAAATATCATTAACTTTTAAAGATTTTTCTAACGGAGGCAATGAATGAATAGTTAAAAAAAACCATGAAATCAGCTTAATTTCTATACAAATAATATCCCCAATTAAACTAAGGTAGAATGCACCATATATATATATATGTATGTAGAAATAATAAAATCCCCAAAGAAGTACTGGTTTCGTATCTCCAAAGAACAAGGTATGGCCGACTGCTTATTTTTTCTTGTTTCTGCACAATAGTATATTAATTCATATTAATTGGTGTCGTCTTGATCATACTATATAGAATCATTGTTGAGCAAAATAATATACAGTTTGTAAAATAGAAGTGGAAAGACAAAAATTCTTGATCGTGATACTATATATTGATAAAACCATATTATTTTCTGTAAAATCTAATTCAACTAAATTATTTCATTTCAAAATTGTGCATTGTCAATAAAAAGTTATTTAAATTATGTTTTTAAATCAATTATAGAATTGTTTATACCTCATTTATTATATATCATTGTCAAAAAATTATTCTTACCATACAAAAATATATTAAGCATTAATTTGTAACTACATCAACTTTTCTTCAATTTCATTATATTTGAAGAAATTTATATTTAAAAATCTCAATTTATTAAATTAAATGAATTCTAGTTTTTGGATAATTTTAATAATAAAAAAAATATTTAACAAATTAAATTTATTCTATTAATAAATAAAATAATTATATTATAATAAAAATTTATAAAGCCAAACCAGCTTAACAATTGGTTTCGTCCCTCCCAAGAAAAAGGTATGGCCAACCGCCCATTTTTTCTTGTTTATGCACAATAATATTCTTGTGATTTTGTAGATATTTGTTATAGTAATTAAATATTTTATCCTTAAATGAAAATGTATAGTGTTTGGAAGAATCTTGAAAGGCTTGGGAAGACGCGCCGTTGTCTAATTTTCAGAAATTCGACACGTCAACTATGAATTGGAGGTGAGTTTTGGAAAAGATATATTCGATACACATATATCATTCTTGATTCCAAATTCTTGTTGGTGTAATTCTCTTAATTAATCAAGTATTATAATTTTAGTGTTTTCTAAATATACAAAACCAACCTTTGACCCGGTCCAAGAACCCGAAATCCAAACCGACAAATAGTTTTCTTGTGGATATTAAATCTTTTTGTGATAATATACATAGCATGGAAGCCAAAGGAAGACGACGAGGTTGTCTAATTTTAATAAATTCATCTAGAAAAATTGAGGCCAGTTTTGAAGAAATTATAGTTGATTCAATTCCATTCTTTTACTTAATACTATCTAATAATGTGATTTTGACCTTTCCAAAATATTTGTCAAATTATACAAGTTTAGATCATTTTAAAGGAGAAAATTATATGGATTGTTATTAAGTTGTGTGTGTTTTGTTTGATCTAGACCCAGTTATAGCTTGTGTGCTCGTATGAAAATTCTTTCTATTAATTATTTTTTTTGAATGTTTCTTGTGTAGACTTAAAATCATGATGTGTAATTGTAAATGTAAATATTTTCAAGTATGAATCCATTTGCATCTTATGCATTATTTTAAATTTGTTGGGATGACATGTAGAGTAATGAATTACAATCATCGCGTGGGGATGGATGCTGGTATAAAAACACCATCATGTCTGAAAAAAATTGATTCCTGCAAGCGAAAAATCCTTTTGATTGAAGTTAGGACAAACTTCGTGGTAAAAAGAGGAAAGTGCAGTTATTGTTCTTGATTCAGAGAGATATCTTATGCCCTATTTTTTTTTTTGCACGGGGAGTCGGTTTGGTCATTAAAACAATTAAGAGAAACGATGAAGTACAGGTTGTACGATTATGGAATGAGTGATTATGCAATCGAATCATTATGCCAAGTGGTCCTAAATTTTGCACTTGGATTAATAAAAGATGTGGATTTTGTACTCCCTATTGGTTTGGAGGTCGAGGTGTGCACTGTTAAGCAAGAGGGTGAATCCTTAGATGAATGTCGGGAGAGAGCAATCCAGGAAAGCAAGTTGGTCCCGCTGCACCTTTGTTCTTATGTAAAAACAGAGTTGCATAATGTAATACCTCCTAGTTACCGTCATTATTTGTTACGGAGATGAACATGCACAAGTTTAAACTATCCTTGGATGATAAGGACAAGGGTTCAGTTTACTGCTTCTGGTGCTACAAGCATACCAAGTTGGTTGACCACGTTCAAATGTCCAAAACTTGTATTCATGGTTATGGCAAGTTTAGAGTGGAAGATCAGGACCCTTGCCACCTGTGCTCAAAGGATATCAACAAGGGTCATCATATTTCAGCTGTTACTACATGCGCACATATTTTCCATTCTGTTTGTATATTGCGATGGTTGGACAAGCATCCCCTTGTGTGCCCCAAATGCTATTCTCCTGCATATGATCCACCCGCTTATTGTAGTCTACTGCATTGTCCAGCAAGAAAATATTAAAGCTACTTATGTATTATTTTTTTTACTTTCTTATTACACGCTTTGACTACTAGTATTAAACTTTAATTTCTGATCTAGAATACCAAACAATATTTATCATCATTTCCATGTTGCCATGTTTACATTTTGATTCACTCTGTGTGTTGCTCTTGAATTCCAACAATATATATTATCATATCTGTGTGCTCTTCTTTACATTTTCAGTATGGGTAAAAGCGCTTTACTTTATTATGCCCAATCTCAGTCCAAAGTTCATGTATATGGGTTAAATTGCATAATTTCGACCCGAAACACCCAAATCCGGGCCAATTTGACATACATATTATTAATATATTTGAAAATTTCATGAAAAATAAACTTAATATTTATAAGTTGTCATTGGGGAAGAAGGTTACAGTTTTTCGATCTTGGGTTTCAAACCACATATATAATAAATCTTGGATTAAATGTGTTTTTTGGTTTCAGTTTTCTATGCATTAGTTTGCTTTCGTTTCAGTTGCTTCATCTTATGAATTTTTTATCCAATTTCGGATAATGGTGGTGGCGCTTTCGTCGCACCGGCTTACTGGGTTTTAGTGGAGGATGGGATATTTATTTTAAGCTTTTTTTTTTTTTTTTTTTATTATTGAGCAAATGTTAGACAAGCATTGTTCAGAAGAAGACACCAAGTCACAAATACTCCATTAAATCGCTAATCCACCTTATAACTCCCATAACTCCAAATGAGGAGCCCAATGGTCAGTTAGCCTAAGCCATCTGATTTTATTTTAAGCTTTGATTTGTATTAATTTAAGGGTTAATAATAAATTGTAATCTATATTACTGTACTTTTTAAAATTTGCAATCAGATTATTTTCTTAGCAAAATGCAACTGCATACTAATAAAAATTGACAAATTCCAACCCCACTCATGTTTTTTAAATCTTTATATTGAATTTATTCAATTTGATGTTTACTAAAAATGGATTTGGTCATATACTGCGTAAGCGACACAAACTTATATGTTTATCATGTGGGCCATACCACATATGCTTAGGTCCCCACCATCATTCAATTAGTTTCTTTAATTAATTCAATCTTCTCATTTATATATATTCCATATTTTACCAAATTTCATTAATTATATAAACATAAATCATGAACCCTAAATCCTATACTCTAAACCTAAACCCTAAACAATGAATCATTCGGGTCGAGTGAACCATGAATCACTCGAGCCGAGTTCGGGTTCGGATTCAGGTTCGGGTCAAGTTGGGTCCGGGTCGAGTAAAAAAAAAATAATATAATTAATGAAATTGGGTAAAATATGGAATATATATAAATGAGAAGATTGAATTAATTAAAAAAACTAATTAAATGATGGTGGAGACCTTACATATGTGGCGCACCACATGTTTATATACATATAAGTTTGTCTTACCACCATTGCCAGCATATGATCAAATTAGTTGTTCATTATATTTGTCATTAATTATCTCAATTCCACTTTATTTCAATTGATAAACTAAATTTAGTATGTAAAGAATTTGGTGCATACCATATATATAAAGTATTTATGACGTCATATATATATTCTAACAATTTTATTAAAAATCAGGTAAAAAAGTAGTTTATAAGCAAAATAAATACTTAAAAATTAATATAAAGAAAAAATAATAAAAAATTACTTAGATATAATAACTTATTGAAAATTTAAATACGACTAATACAACATGATTTGTATTTTACGATTTATGGTTTGTTAATCTGATCACTGAACCAACGACTCACAACAAAGTAACATTGTTAAATTTCGTAGTAATTAATTTAATTAATTAATAAAGTTATCAAATACAATAATTTAGATAAATTTTAATTTTTAGCAAAGCATAATATGGTTCATAGTTTACGATTTAGTGTTAGATAGTCTGATTAGTGAATCGATGACTCATAAGAAAGTGAAACTACTACTCGTTTATTTTCTTTTTTCATGTCTAATTATAATCTAAATAATTCTTATAAAAGTGTAGTAACGTAATAAAAAATTAAATTCGATTTGTACGATAGATACGATCAAAGTTCAATAGTTAGATCAGGATGTATCGATGGCTCATAAGAGCATTCTCAACCGCTCACACTACACAAGTGTAATACCCTCATCCCCAGCTTTTTAATAGGAATAATAAAAGAAACGAGTTTAATAAAATAAATATTTGATTTAAAGATTATTCTAATGATTTTAGAGCGTATATGTTTGCAAAGGTTTTGATTTTTCAGAGAACGGACGAGCACTTTGAACCGGGAGCACTCCTAGCACTGTAATAAAATATTTAATTAAGGTTTGATCATAAAATATTTAATATTTCAACGAATTAGGATTTTCGATATAAAAATAAAAAATCTGTTGAATAATAAATACGACGATGGAAAATCTGCTTCGTCTAACTAAATAAGGATTATTGAGAAATTTAAGAAAAATTGAATTTTTTAAGTAAATAATTAAATAAATAATTTTCATTTCGAACGCGTTTATTTAATCGCTAAAAAGTTCTAAACAATTATTTCTAATGAAACCATTTAATTTTAATTAGCTTAAACTACTAATTTATAATACGACATATAGGAAATAAATACCGAGTAGTAATAAGTATCCCACTAAACAAATATATTTTCTTAATAATTCTTACCCTCAAGAAATACATGGCCACAAATTAACCACCATTAGTAGTTAATTAACAAAAATTGGAAATTCCTCCCCTTCTTACCCAACACCATCGGTCCCTCTCTTCCCCTCTATATATACATACACTCCATCATCAATTCAAGCACTTTCACACCAATAAAAAATCAGTCGAACCTCTGCCAATTTACTTCCCCAAACACCAACACAAAGATCATCTACACCATACTTCAAGAAGGAAAGAATTCATCTTTCTCTTCTTCATCTTCAAAGCTTCGATTCTTCTCCTTCCATGGAAGCAACTGGGTTTTCTTCACTTCTAGCTACAAGGAGCTTCATCCATCATCAAATAACATCTATCAAGGTATATAATCCATACAATTCTTATAATCCATGAAAAATTAAGAAACCCACTTCACTCTATGAAGCTCACGGTTTCATCTTCTCTTTCTCACTCTTCAATTTTTCTTGAATTCAAGCATGAAACCATCATCTAACATGTATCCAAGGAGCTTCAAGCTACAAAACACCCGAGTCCTCGAAAATCCCAGCAAAAAACAGAGGAGGAGAACGACAAAGGTAACCTCCGAACAAAACTCGAATTTGGTGCTGGTATGATGTTCGATGAAGTGTTTGGATGATTAAACGTGTTGGTATTTGCTAGAAGAGGACTTCTACGTGTTGCTTGAAGTGTAGACGTCATGCTCGTATTTTTGGTTTTAAAAAATTGTACCGTTATGCTGCCGAAATTTACGCTCAAATATGTCAAGTTGAAACGTCAAAACTGTTTCCGACTGATTTTCGGTTACGCCGTCGAGTACTCTGTTGTACTGAAAATTTGTGTTTTAAAACACCTTTACGCTCCCTTATATGTGTAATATGTGATCGTAGTCTCGGTACTCAATTTTGT
The DNA here is from genome assembly GCA_037126765.1 of Stenogyne calaminthoides. NCBI lineage: Eukaryota > Viridiplantae > Streptophyta > Magnoliopsida > Lamiales > Lamiaceae > Stenogyne > Stenogyne calaminthoides. The sequence continues at coordinate 11,319,151 of JBBCBC010000030.1, read as the reverse complement.
ATTTGTCACGCTGCTCGTTTTTACGATTAAACAGGGGCACTTGAAAACTGAAATTTCCAGAAAAACTGCTACTCGAAATTCCTAAATAATAACTTAAAAAATTTATATCTCGAGTTCTAGAAATCATTTTGAGATGAAACCAGCGGCAAGTTAAAATTCATCGAGTCTACTGTATTCGTATAAAATCTCGTAATTTTTCATCAGGTAGATTCAGAGTTATGATTTCTTTAAAAAGATGTGACGTGCTGAAACGAAAAAACTGGAATTCTGTTTTCAACAAGAAATTGTTCCCAGGTACCTTAATTTCGTGATACTTTTAACCAATTTCCATTCGTGATTTTCTAACGAATTTTCTTGCCAATAAACATCAGACTACAAGTTCCAAAAGCCCCAAAGTTTCGTATCAATCGGATAAGCCATTTGACGGGAAACGAATTTTGAAAATAGCAAAAGAAACCATCTTTTTGATCTTTCTGCTTTTACCAATACTGTAACAAACTCTGTTCGATATTAATTTAGAGTGAATGAAGACATTGTTGGACCAATTATCCCTGGAAGGGGGGGACCTCTTTTCCCATTCCATTTTTGAATCAACAGGGCTTATATTCTTTATTTTCCATAGCCAAGTCATTCTTCCCAAAGAAACTTCTCTACATCAAGCTTCATAGACGCGTCATTCTTCAATCCAGCGTTCCTTGAGATTTACGCCACTTGTTAAAACTATCCCTTAGTATTAGTTCGGTACAAAAATAAAGGTATTACTTGCGTGAGCTAAACAATATTAGTTTGCCAAAGAATGAAAAAAATGTAAATCAAACACAATGCATGTAGAATTTATTAGGTTCGATCAAGAAAGATCTACATCCACGGGATCGGGGCACTCTTTCACTATCAAAACGAGTAAACAACTACTGATTACAATCAACAATACTCATGAATTAAACCGATTCAAGCTTTTCTCTCAAGAACCCTAACTCAATGTGTATCTCTTAAGTCTCTCATCAATCAAGAAATGTAAAGATGAAACTTAAAGCTAATGAACCACCAACCTAAAACCCCAAACTAATTAGGTGAAAACCACTCACGTAAATCGCTCAAATTGATCTCAAACTGCTTAAGCACGCAAACCCAAGTTAATCAATCTGCTTTTGAATAAAGGATCGAAAAACAAACCGCCCAAACTTAACTTCGCAACTAATGGCCCTTAAACCAAAAAAAAAGCCTTGCTTCACCAAGACTCGAACCCAGTTTTGAGAAGCACACCCTCAATTGACTTGAACCAACACATTTGATATTCAACACTTCAAGTTTTGACCCTCACATTTACCTCCTAGATCGTGGGTAATTTCTCAATGAAATTTATCACCATGCTTGTTCATGGGACCGGTAATGGAGTTATCACATTCTTAGAATTTTTCATAGTGGTGGCTCCAAAATAAAATACAAATATAAAGTATATAATGAAATGATGTAATGAGGAGCGGGGATTTTGGAATGTATTGTAATTTCATTAATTATAGTAATAAAATGAACAAAATAATTAAAATAGAAAATAAATGGTAATTTGCTTTGATTCGAACACAGTGCTCTACCAACCGACGTAGTAAAACGCGCAATAAATCAACTAGCGGATTAATGTGTAAGAAGTAACACTTTTACAAACATATAAACTATAAAAAAAAATAAAACTCATATTATATAAATATAGTAAAAAAAAAATCTAAAATTTTATGGGGCACGTGTCCCCTCCTCGAGACATGTGCACCCCTCTCGCACCTATACCATCTTTTCTCAAATCAAAGCTACCAAAACATTGTACCAATTTTCAAGATAGTGATAGAAACTCCAGAGGAGTCCCTAATAGGTATTTGTAAACTCTAATGAAAAGAGTATAAACACTTATTTTTTAAGCAACCCTCTCACAACTTTAGCTTTTTAGGGGGAAGAAAGCTTATCCACACACACATTGCTATCGTAGGACTTATTGGATGAAATTTTTCCGCTTAGCTAATTCTCGATCCAGCATCCTTTTTCAGCATTGATGCTCTCCCTGCTCCATAAAAGGCCGGAGGAGAGAAGATCTTTACTCCAACAAATCGATCTCCGATGTATGATGGATTAGATTGTTTGACCAGAGAGATTTGTTGAAAGTAAGCAAGTCT